>OZ018325.1:141060568-141537459 GCA_963969495.1 Ceratothoa steindachneri
CACAGCCCTGCGCCGATCTCTGGATTCTTCCTGAAGGATTTAGTAGTTCTTGAGAAGGTTTTATCTATGCGGGTGAAATCGACTTACCCAGTGCGAGTTCCACTTGTTCATGACGAAAGCAGGGCCGAGGGATCGAGCAGGGTTCATGGAGGCGCCAGTCAGGGGAAACTGCGGATCATAAACCAGAGTTTAAAAGGGTGGAACGAGACATTGACCTTCAAGGGGAGAACCCACGCAGTTCCTACACCCCTACTGGGACGAGGAAAGGTAAAAATGAGGGATAAACTTAGTAATCTCATTCGGGTTTTCGCCTAACCAACAAGGGAACTTGTATTTGTCATTAACTTAAAAACTAAGATTCAAAACTCGCGAGGGTACCCTCGTCGAAATGTTTGCAAGAAGTGCCTAAAGAAAACGATGAAGTTAAGGGAAGTGAAATTACTGAAATTTAAAGCATAACTAGGCTACTATTTGACCCCGTAGGTTACAAAGGAGTACGCAACTCTCACGGTCCAATTTCCAGGATGTAGGCATATCCAAGAGGGATGGGATGAGGTTAAGAAGAATCAGAATGAAAAAAATGACAAAGATCCTAAATAATAAACCCAATAGGCCCTTAATACAGGGTCCAGGAGTGGTGTCATTATGTACAGGGAGATGTTCGTAACCGCCCCCCCCACCGCCTTTTTTACTTACCCCGACGAGGGTACAGGTGAGGTAGGCCAAACCTACAGCAAGGGCTGGGGATCCCTTGCCCGCAGCCGACCTTCTGTAGGGGCTGAAGGAGGAGAAGACCACAAACACCACAACCAGAGTCAGCAAAAACTCCAGTCCGAATCCTTGCCATATCGTGATGGTGCTAGACAGATCCGTGGCCCCCAAATCTCCAGTGTATCCCGACGATGTGGCCCTGGAATAGAAGAGAGATTCATAAATCAAGATTTGGGGAAAGATAAACTTATATTTCCCAACCTCGCTTACCCAGACAAATATATTTACGTATATACTCGGTTGTATACAAACTCTTGTCTGATAAATACGAGTAACATTTAATTAACAAAAAACAATTAATCTTCAGGGTTTCCGTACCCATGGAAACCACATAATTTCAAGAATATCCGCATTTATTGACCGGATGAAACTTTGCATACACAGACAATTTTACATTCAATCGTCTTTTAAAATAAGTCAATGATATCCTATTAAACACCAGTTGTGGAACCTCATTCGATATACGGGGTGACCCCCCAAAATGGGCCCAAACTTATAATAGGCTTAATTTCTTAATGTTTTGTCGAAAAACGAAGTCTCTCGAAAGTTAGGGCCCGTTTGGGGCGAGTCACGCTGTATTATTTTTTTTTAAAGGGCAATTTTTGTCGCCGCCGCCAAGCTGATCTGAAGGAATTTGACAGAGGCAATAAAGTCAGGGGAAATAGCAATCAACGAGCTATTTTTTAGGTACTCCTTCTGGCGACACGCGGGAAGAGAAAAAATATCGAGGAGGGTTGATAAAAAATTAGAGCAGAATGATGGCGCCCTTCATCAAATCGGAGATTAAAAATAGCCGGATGTCGAACCCTCCCTGAGGAAACTTGTACGTAACAAAAGTGATGCGAGACAAAGTTGCGAACAAACTCATTCCCTTTAAAGCAGGAGAGGGGGGTATAGGTTTTCCAGAGTGGTCATCAAGACAATGAAATCATACATAGTCTCCTATAACGTAGATTTGGAGTCAGGTGGTGAACGTAGCCTAGGGACGCCACGGGAAATTAAGGACGCGTATGTGTTCGTCGTTATATATGAACGCGCCCATAGCATCATCACCGATCGTGTCAATTATTATATTAATTATGTTAATACATCCCATGCCCCCCCCTCCCCCCACTTCCCTCGTTATCGCAGATTTTTTTTGTATGTAATGATAGAATGAAGAGTACCAGCAACGATCCACTAACCAATTCAAATTTAAGTTTTAATTAAATTGGTCAAATTGACTTTGTATGCTGACAGCCGTTCATGCTGATGAAGCAGAAAACGTGCACAACAATTATTGGCTCACAACACACACACACACACCACGATGAAGAGACTACTCCTAAGCCTCTCTCATCCACATCAAAGGAGTCTAAATTAATACAATTAAGTCATTTAAAACCTATTGCGGTTAATAGATCCTTAAGGGTTTATTATGAGGCATCCTTACCCCGAGCACAGTAAAATCGGGTTGAAGTAGGCATTGCTGTAGTCTTTTTGTTATCGTTCGTTATTTTACATTTATCATTTCTTCTCCTGTCTGTGCCCCCTTCCCCGTGTCTCTTACGAGTCGCCTCTTTCAGTTCAGTTAATTGGCATTCTTTTGCTAAAAAATCGGGGGTTTATTCAGGTGTGAGGAAACACCGAGCGTGTGGGGACTGGTTGGTGCCCGGCAGAACGTAAAACTGTGTTTTTGTGTAAGTAGTTTTAATACCATTGATGCACGTGTTAGAACTAATTTTTCCTTTTGAGACGAAGAGCACGCGACTCACCCGCCCCCTCACCCCAACACTTTTTTTTCCGGAGTGCCAGTCAAGTGATGTCGACGAACACGGATCTCCTTCTGTCGACCGCCAGTCTGATCAGGTCCACAGTTCTGACAACGGGCTTGTGGTCAGGGTGATCAGACGTCCCGTATTTTGCGGTATTGTCCTTTATTTGTAGCATTTGTCCCGGGACGTCTTTTGTCCCGTATTTTCAATATTTGGAGGCGAGCTTCAAGCTCCAGTCAGCTTCTACACCTTTCCCTGAGCTGTATGATATTGTCAAGCCTCTTTATGACAAGCTGAGTAGGAAGTACACAGATGGCTTCTTTGGATATCAAATACAGCGTGCTCTTGCTAATCTGTCTAACAAAAAGGAGGAATTTCCCCGAAATTCTACAGTTGCTTCAAAAGCGCTACTACCTACCTGGAAAACTGGGTTGACCTCTCTGCTAGTAGTCCATTTCGTGTTCCGAAATGTCTAACCTTGAATGGTGAACTAGTTTTCAAATCTCTAATAGACTGTGCGTAAAAACCGAATCTACAGGATGTGTTATCAGTTGATGGGCTCCATGATGAATCCAACATTCTTACTTCTCTGTTGCCAAACATGGACAAGGATATGACAGTCATCGAGAAGTGGAGCAAGATATTGACCGAATGCGAAGATCTTAAGAACCTCTTCACCCTGGTGTCATTTGTACTGACCATTCACCCTTCAAAGGCTCAAGTGGAGAGTGTGTTCTCTCTGATGGACCAACGATGGGGTGGGTGCAGGAACTGGTGCAGTGTAGAGCTGATCAAGTCAGAGCTACAGATAAAGTGCAATTTCACACTGTCCTGTTCTGAGTTCATCACATACGCTCAAACCAAACACCATCTCTTCAGAGCAGGTGAATCTAGTACAAAGTATAACAAATAAAAAGTACCATACTAACAAAAAGAGGGGAAATAATTTTAAAAGGATTATGGAAAGGTTTTCATCATATGTATTTTATTGTCTGCGATTTATTCAATATATTACGGCAAGTCACTTTAGTTATAATATCCTTTAAAGCTGCAAAATATGCATGATTGCAATATTGTAATGCTTTGACACATGTAATGAATATCAACGGTTTGTAACAAAATCTACAATGGATAAACACACTTTAAAACAAAATAAAAGTCAATGAAGTAGGTCCAGGACAGTCTGGACCCCAGCTGAAAGGGACTTCGCGCCCCGTGCGTAACTTCACGTAAGTTGTCTATGTCCTGTAGAGTGTTCAACTACTTCTCCAATTTAGATGTCCCTTATTTCAGTTTTCAAAATCTGGTCACCTTGCTTGAGGTCTAAAAAAAATCAAAGGTTCCCAGTAGCTACACATCGAATAATTTACTCTTGGTCTAGGTTTTTTCAGTCCATGCTCATTTTCTAGACCTTCTCGTCTTTTGCCGACCCGGGATAGCCCTTCTCGATGAGTCGTTTCATTCGATAAAAGACTCCTCGATTAAGGTCTTGGCAGAGACTTTACGTACAGATGCCATTCCTGACTCCAAGCCTCCCTATTTATCCGGGCTTGGTTGGGACCGGCACTGATTTGGGGTGGTTTTTGGAATGCCAGATGTGGCTAATTTCATGGGTTGCTGGCTAAAATAAAAAAAAAGAATCATTTAGCCACTCGTTTTGAGGCTAATTATTGTTAGTTTTAATAATATCGAAATCATTTCATGTTGTTTACATGTTCGCAACCATTCAATCCAACTGCAGATTTATCATTTCTATTGATGGCTCTTGAGTTAATAGCGCCAACAGTTGACACCTAGTTATTTAGAATAGCACCATTGCATTTCTTATATACATACGTGTTACGTGACCACGTCTGACTCACTGATTATTAGTAGTCCATCAGATTGATTTGTGCGGTTCGTTGCAATGCAATAAACTTTGCGTCGTATATTTTGGAAATAAAAAACAGTGAATTTTTGCCCATAATGAGTAGCAATAAAAAATATAATAAAACATGGGAAGCTGAGCATCCATGGTTGGTGTTTAAAGAAAATGCATGTTATTGCAAATTATGTCTTGGTTCAATATCTCAGTTTAAAAACATTATTTAGTGATGTATGAAAAGTCAGCAAAGCATAAGAGTAAATCCATCTCACAATTTACGAAGAAAAAGAAAACAACTGTAAGTAATTCATTGAAAGAATTTTATATCAAATTTAGTAGGGCTATTGCGTGCCATTGCAGTATTCAGTAATTTGATCACCTAAGTGAAATTGTTAAAACCATTCTAAAGGCAGTAATATTGAAAGGCTTGAAACCCCATAGAACAAAGTGTGTATGTCGTAATCTTGTCTTTATTTGAAGAATTAATCCAGGACTTAAAAGAAGTGAATCTACTCATATTTCATCAAAGAAACACTTAAGCCCGTGTGTAAGTTTTTTTTCTCATTCAAAAACAAGTTTAAAAACTTAATTCTTGCGTCTCACACCTGTGATTTCCACTACTTGAGCAAGCCTGTTTGCCGAGATCTAGATTTTTTTAATAGTAACAGTATTGATTTGAGCAACTGTATTGGGTTTTCTTCTGATGGAGCAAATACTGTTTGTGGCATTCAATAATTCAATCTCTCAGATTAAGAGAAAAAATAAATATCTTTTATTCATTAAATAATGATGACACAGTTTAGCTTTGTTCTGTGAATATGCGAGCAAAAAATTACCTTCGAACATCGATATTTTAATAGCAGAAATCGCAAGATGGTTCAAGTTTAGCTCAATTAGGCAAGATGACTAAACAAATTTTTTTAATTTCTAAATGATGGATGCATAGATTCAACCAAGTTCATAAGCCCATCAAATACTAGGTTGTTAGTTAAAGGGGAGTGCATTTATTCTATACTGACAAAATGGGAAGAGTTGAAATTATATTTCAATATGCTTAAATAAAAAGAACATAACTATCATGCCAATATTATTGCAAGCATGTTGAGCGACGAAGCAAATTTTCTGTACCTTACATTTATGCTACCTATAATTCAGGATTTTGAACGAGTAAATGCTGCCTCTTAAGCTACATATGCAGATGCACGCTAACAATTTACAGACTTTCAGAAACTTTTCATCAATCTCTCAAATAAAAGATTAGTTCAAAATTTCTAGGAACCAAATTTGAGTTGTATCTCGAAAACTCTAAGTTACCCGCAGAGAACAAAAAAAATATTAAAGAAGGATGTTTACATTTTGTTATTGAGGCAAGTGATCAATTAGAGAGTCGCTTAATGGATAGCAGTAATTTATTGAGGACTCTTCGCTCGTTTAAACCTGAAAGTGTATTCTGTCACATGAGACCACATTATAAAGATGTGCCCAAATCTTTTCATGATTTTATACAGCACGAAGATGTGGCCAAAATTGAAAGTGAATATGAAAAGCTAACTTATGTGAATTGGAAAAAAGAATTCAAATTGGGTGAAATACCATCTGATCCAATAGAGTTTGGGGCAATGGTAGAGAAGTTTCGAATTTCAATTGGAGAAGTATTTTTGCAGACATTTCTCAATGTATGCTCAACCTGTTCTCTATCCCCATTAGTAATGCATTTGTGGAACGCATATTTTTATTTGTTACAAATGTGAAAAGTAAACAGAGAAACAAATTAAAAGTAATCACATTAGATTACATTTTAAGGCTCAAATCTCATGGAGCAAATGTCACAAAAAAAAGAAGTCTTTTTAAAAGCGAGATGTATTTGCAGAGTTGGAGCCAAATCCAAACCCAAAGTACAGAAGGAGAACCAGGAAACAGCAAAACCATTGAAAGGAAATGGAAGCTGAGCAGTTTGATTATCATTGTTTCACAACACTTTTAATTAAATAAAGGAAAGTGTCATTTAGTTATACTTTTTTGTAATTTCAACCTTTTATCGTAACAATATTGATGTACTATAGCATTTGGAATTGTGGCTAATTTTTACTTAGCTTTTTTTTTTTTTTTTTTTAAGAGCTCATCTGGCGACTGCCTACTTGGGCATTAGTCGCCGTATTAAAACTGGCCCAGTTCTAGGCTACTTTAAAATAAAATTAAAGAGAAAAAAACAACACCCCAAAAAGGGGAAAAGGAAGCAAGCTGGTGCGTCGGGGGGAGGTCCCCCCGGCGCAGGAGCGTGCAACTAAAGGAAAAAACAAAAGAAACAAATGCAAAAAACAAAACAAAAAACAAAACAAACCTTGCTTAAATAATAGGGAGAAGGCCAGCCTCCCCCAAGAAGTCAACAAGTCCACAAGTCAATGAGCACGAATCTGAACCGAGCACATGGGACAGGCGGTAGCGACCCCGCTCATCCCGGTACTGGGACAGGTATCGTGCGCGAAGATCACCCAGACTGGGACATTCGACAAGAATGTGCCGAACAGTCTGGGGGACGACGCAGTCGTTGCAATAGGGCGCAGGCGAGCGCTCCATCAAATAGCGATGCGTCACACGAGTGTGTACGATTCGGAGACGACAGAAAGCAACCTGAAGCCGCCGCGGCATTGGGGGATAGGTCCATGGGAACAGTCGCGGCGCAATGGCACGCAAATTTAAGTTCCCTTCGACCGTCTCCCATCTTATTTGCCAAGCAGTCCGAAGAGCTGCCCGTATTCCTGCCATGTAGTCGGTGTGAGGAAGAGCGAAACGCTGGTCCGGTCGCAGAGTCCTCGCGGACTCTTTGGCGCCCTCATTCCCCGCAATTCCTACATGTCCAGGAACCCAGCAAAAGATAATCTCGACATCTGCCCGGCTCGCCAAAACCGTGGCGTCACGGATATCGCGAACCAGGGGATGCGGAGATTCCAATGCCCCGAGAGCACTCAGGGCCCTTTGTGAGTCGCTATACATCACAATCCGGTCTCCTAACCGGGCACGTCGCGTAATCTCCCGTACCGAGTGGTGTATTGCCACCAGCTCGGCCGTGAAGACAGACGCAGCGCCTGGTAGAGCCCCGCTGACTTCAAACAGAGGGGATACGGCGTGGAAGCTGACCCCCTCTTGGGACTTGGAGCCATCCGTATACACTGGCACGGTTCCAGCGTGACACGATGTGTGGTCCAAAAAGGTCGAACGCAATACTCCCGGCACAGTACAAGCTTTGGGAGCAGAGGCATGGCGACAAATAGCCAAATGTGGTACCCTCCAGGGTGGCGTCCTGGGCAGAACCAGGGGCGCCACCGGCCCGAGAGCTATATCTACCTCTCAAAGGAGTTTCCTAGCCCTAACCCAAAGGGCTTAGGGTATGACTGGCGTCTCTCGGCGGCATAGGCACCATCGAGATCAGCTGCGGATGCAGTGCGAGCTGTTGGCGACTGAGGGAGGCGCCGGGCTTGCGCGTACAGGCGAGTGATGCACTGCACGCGGCGCAGAGCGAGTGGCATCTCCCCAGCATCGACCAACAGGCTCTCAATGGGGGAAGTGCGGAAGGCACCGGTCGCAAGGCGAAGGCCGGTGTGGTGGATTGAATCCACCTTCCGCAATAAACGCTCGGCTGCGGATGCATAAAACTCGCATCCGTAGTCGAGCTTCGAACGAACAAAGGATCGATAAAAAAGTAGGGCAGTAGCCCTATCAGCGCCCCAAGCGCTGAACGTCACGGAACGGAGAATGTCCATGGCGCGGGTACAAGAGACCCTAAGGCTGCGAATATGAGCCTCCCAGGTGAGGCGTCGGTCGAATACAAGACCAAGGAAACGGGGCGACTCAACCACATCCAGGCGCACCCCATTAAGAAACAAATCTGGGTCGGGGTGAAGCCGTGGATGGCGGCAGAAGTGCACCACCTTAGTCTTGGCCAAAGAAAACCGAAACCTGTGCGCTTCGGCATAGCGAGAGACGCGGTTCAATGCCTGTTGGAGTCGACGCTCCAGAGTTGGCATCTGGGCCGCGCCAAAAGAGATCGAAAGGTCGTCCACGTAGAGCGTAGCGAGAACATCTTCCGGCAGCACCGAGGTGACGCCGTTGATGCTCAGGGCAAAGAGTGTGACACTGAGGACACTTCCCTGCGGGACACCCTCTTCCTGCTCCTTTGAGCCGGAGAGAGCTCCCCCCACCCATACGCGGAATCAACGATCTCGCAAAAATTCAGATATAAACATTGGGAGGCGTCCCCTCGCCCCCATCGTGTGGAGAGTCTCCATGATACCGTATCACCATGCGGTATCATAGGCCTTCTCCAGATCCAAAAACACCGTGGCGTAGTGCTGTCTACGAAGGAAAGCCTCGCAGACGGCATTTTCCAGTCGGAGCAGAGCATCCGACGTGGAGTGGAACTTGCGGAAGCCGCACTGTGAGGAAGACAGATGGCCTCCGCTGTCCAGGAAAAAGGCTAATCTAACATTTACCAATTTCTCCATCAACTTGCACACGCAAGAGGTTAGAGAGATTGGGCGGAAACCGGTCGGAGTAGAGTGATCTCTCCCCGGGTTACGAAAGGCGAGCACAGTAGCGATTCGCCAGGAGTCTGGGAGAAGACCTTCCACCCAGATCCTGTTGAACAAATCTAACAGAAAGGCCATGCCTCGCTCACCCAGGTGTCGAAGCATGTCGTACGGGACATCGTCCGGACCATGGGCGGTGTCCGCGCACGAAGCGAGGGCGGAACGCAACTCACTCACAGTAAACTTGTCGTTGAAGGGTTCTCCGCCTCTGGAGGTAAAGTCTAGCCGGCGGCCTTCCGCGACATCACGACGTGCATTGAATGCTGGCGGAGCAGCATCACGGCTAGAGAATGCGGAAAAAGCGGTCGCTAAGGATTCCGCCACGGACGCTGGGTCCGAGATTGCGGTCCCATTCTCCTGGAGAACGGGAGGGGGGTCCTGCGAGAACTTGCCCCGAATCCTTCCCCGCAGTGGCAAAGCAAAGTAAGCTTTCAATGATTTGAATATTCCCTCGCAATGCCTTTAACTTGAAGTCTTTACTGACCACAGCTCATTGCAGGAGCACGATTCTAGAGATGAATCCCGATGGCGTCGAAGACGACTTGACGTTGAGGTTGTCGTGCTCGTCCATGATGATAAGGTAAGATAAGATGTATTAAGTAATGAAAATACAAAAGGGTACATTTTACATTAATCACGTAATTAATTACCAAATATATAATCAATTGCAAAAAATATAAGGATAGTTAATAGTGGGGAAAAAGGAAATTGTGTGGAGAATGAAAAGCTTACGAGTTGACTTAGGAGTATTAAAGCTCCCAGGAGTCCGTGGAAATCAGCTATTGAGATATTATATGATAGTAATTCTAATATATACATATTTAAAGTTGAAAATTTACAGTTTTACATTTTAGAATTAGTATTTTTAAAATGACTTAAAAAATAAAATATTCATTTAAATTTTGGTATCTATACATTTTTAATTCAAATTTAATTCGAATAACTTTTTAAAATTTAAATTTTACCCAACTTTATCGTTTTACGCTGATTCGTTTTTACTTTAATCTCGGTAAAGTTGAAGATAAGCTCCTCGGCCACGATTCGGCTTTCGTCCTCTCTTCAAAAAATCTTTCGTCATACTACTTGTTCCTGAGGGCGAGCGGAGCGAGCGATGGGATATGGGGGGCGGAGCCCCCATATAGTAACCCATAGCCCGGCTCGAAACCGGCTTCCAGTAACCAAACCCATATACGAATAATCTATAAATAAAAATTAGCAGCCGAGGAGCTCATCTTCAACTTTACCTCAATCTCTTTTATTTCTAGAAGTTTTATATTATTTTTTTTTATATTTCGTCACTTTTTATAGTTTTATACACTTTGTTAATTAACTTAATATTAATCACTTTATTATTTTAACACTTTATATCGTTCTAATTTACTTAATTTTATAATATTCATTTTTATTTATTGTCACTATTTTAATTTTTCACTTTGCACTTTAGCAATTTTTGAGTATTTCTTTTCTATTCGATTTCCAGTTCTTATTTGTTTGAAGGTCTGCTGAATGGTGTCTGTGTGGACGCAGGATGCAAAGATGTATACTGCACTGCGCCCTCTGATAGCAGCCCTTGATTTTTTATGGACCCTCAAAAGTCAACTTGAACCTCCCTGAATTGATTTCTTGGGGCATCCGTCTCGAGTTGAAGGGCGCTTCGGGCTTGGTGCGGAACCCCTTCTTCGCAATATAAAAACTTATGGGAATTTTTTCGATATACTGGAAAAACAATCCTCAGCTCTTTCCCCCCCCCCCTTTCTAAGTTTACTTTCATATACGAAAGTAAACAGCCATGCCTTAATTTTAATACAGTTTCTAAACTTCCCGATTTTTTTTTTTTAAATACAAAGCATTCGATAATCATTTATTTTTCCTGAACCCTTAGAAAGAACTTGGATAAAAGCTTCAAATATAAGAAAAACCAGCCCTTCCAGGTTGTTTTTAGAACTGTGAAGAAAATCTTAGAAAGAACTTGGATAAAAGCTTCAAATATAAGAAAAACCAGCCCTTCCAGGCTGTTTTTAGAACTGTAAAGAAAATCTTAGAAAGAACTTGGATTAAAGCTTCAAATATATCCTCCATACTGTTATGGAGGATCACAAATGCAATAGGAGGTACGAGGTATATAGGGATTAGTGGTGCCATAACTGTCGACCAACGACTGAATTCTCGATTTTCGATGTAGATATGTCTAACGTGTGACGTCACAACTACGTCACGAATCCTTGCATGTTGAAATTGAGGCAAAAATCGCTTCTACTTTCAAAGGGAGAGAAGGATTGTAGTGTCGGGGTGAAATTAGCATGGTCTTTAATTCCATATTTAAAGCAGTGTCTTATAGTTTATAGCTGTTTAATTAAGTGCAGCACCTACTCCCAAAAAGAGCATACTGGCATCCATGCTTGCCGTACGGACGGGTCGCAGGGAGCACGGTACAAATTTAGGTTAAAAGAATTGATAAATTTTCAAAGACAATTTTTCAGGCGAAGTTTTTTTTTTTTTTTAGCCCCCACTCCAAACAACCATGGGAAAAGCATTCGTGCTTTTCATTTTCAATCCATATTGAACTACAAACACAATGGAAAAAAAAATATCGCCATTGGCAATATGAATAATCCAAGTCCCTTCATTTTTTTAAGTATAAACTGGATATAATCCAACGCAGTCAAGGAACTCTGGACAAACGAAACTAAGCAAATATTTTATATATAAAACTAATGTAGGTACTTAAAGAAAGGAAAGAAGTAGGGGGAGATGTGTGCCAAGATACCCCAAATACCCAAGTGGGCGCTAAGGACAATGGGTCACGCATCTCTCACTAACTTGCCCACGTTCCGTGACAGGACAAACCATAGAAGGGCGGGAAGCAGATTCTTCACCAATGTCCGCAATGATGAGTTCATAAAATTAACTGAAGTCATCAAGCATCAAATTATCGGTGACGGGCGAGGGTAAAATGCGACCCCCCCCCCCCGACCATATCAAACAGAACCAATTAAAGTTCCCGGAATTGGAGGGTCCTCGAAAACGACAAGGCAGCAGCGACCTAACTCGGCAAGGTCGGGATTTCGAAATTTTCAAAATCAAAAGATTTTTTTAATCGGGGGGGGGGGGGGGCACCCCAGCGAACCTCAACTATAAATGTGGGGACAAGACAGGGGGAGGGGGTAATATCCCAGGAACAAGTTCGTACAAGGAGCACAAGTGAATTTGGCGTCAAAATCAATCGATCCCACAAGAGGATCGAATTCCCTCCATTGGCGACCACTTCGAAGGTTCGAATTTAAAGAGCAATAGCAACGAGGACGCATTAAGATTTTTTTTTTAATGAGCCTATAATGACGACCACCAGCAACGGCATAACTCCCCCCCCCTCCTTTAAAAAAAAATCTTTAGCCTACAAAAAGGCTATTTAAAAACAAACAATGATAAATGAAAAACGTGATCAGGTGCTGGTTTGTGTCCTCTAAAATTAAAAACAAAACCATAATTCGTTATCGAGATCTGTAAATAAAAATGGTGAAGTTGGAGGAAGTGAACGTGTGTGGGATATATAGCCGCAAAATCTACTTCATTGAGTGACGGGGGGCAAGGGGGCACTGAGACCGGGAGATAAAACTGCGGGTGTTGGGGTCAGGAGGGCACCCCAAGACTTCAGGGATCGCCTAACATACCCTCGCGGGTGGGTAAGAGGAAGGGGGAAAGAGATGGGGAGGGATAAGAATGACATGTTAAAGGCCCCCCTACCGGAGTCAAAATTGAGGGGGTGAATCACCCCCTCACGCTTCTCGGCCGACCAGAGATGAGTGAACGAAAGCTGGTCGGCGACTAGCCTGCGATATTAGCCACCAGCCGAGAAGAGGCTTGTGAAGAAAGTAGCGAAAGGGAGGGGGCGAATCTCTACTAATAATAAAGCCTAGGTAGTTTCAATCTAGCTCGAGACTGCCGGGGATGGCACTGGGGGCTGGAGGAGGGCGTACCTCTTGCCCCAGTTACCAGGTGTGCACGGGGGCTTTTGCTTCAGAGAATTATTGGGCAGATTTATTGGAAAGGGGAGGGTATGCTCGCACTAACGAGGGCATTCCACTCGGATGAAGGGAAACGGGGATACTAAAGGAAAGAGGACAGACATGTCCAAACTTCCCTGAACAAGATCTTGTGGTAATAGTATTACCAAATCTTATAAAATGCGCCTTCCCCCTGTACAAATGAAGGAAGAAAACGGGGGATTTGTGTAAGTTGTAACAAAAATAGCAAAGTGGTAAAGTTGGGATAAGGTGAAAAGTGCGTTCTAGGGTACAAGGACTGAAGAGACCACCCAACTCTCCCAAACCTGTCTTTATTCCGTGAGAAGCGCTTGGACACAGAAGGATCAACTAAAAGAAACATTGAAGATTAAACCCGATGGCATGTGAATACCCCCCCCCTTCCCCCCACCCCCACAAAGCGTGGGATTCTCTTGACCCGAGATCGATTTTCGACCCCATAATCATCTCACATTAAATCCAATCAATCACCTTTTATTAGGGAATAATAACTCGATAATTACTGAGGTTTGTCGCCGAATTAAGGCAATATCTGACTTCCGCGAGACAGAGGGATCGATCAATCAGGCCCCATGAGAATTTAGGGCCAGAAATTATTACTTGCCGCTCGGGGAGAAAATTGCATTTACTTATAACTAAGTAACAAAACGACTTTGCCACTAAGTTTGTGGGAAGTGTAACATCGAGGTGAAACAAGTATTTGGACGCATTTAAATAAGTTATTTAATATACCTGGTGCGGCAGAATTAACGGAGGAGGGGGGGGTTACTGTATACATTTATCTATTTAGTTTCAGATGAAATAATTCATACATAGTATAATGTATGTTTTTATTTCAGAAATTTGATATGGCCATGCGATTGACAAAGGAACAGAGTGAAAGCTGTTCAACTTTATTACCAAAATAATAATAACGGTGCTGAAGCCGCTCGATTATTATCGGCAGAATTTAAAATTGCGCAGGCGCAGAGCCGAAACATCACAAGCTTAGTTAGAAAATTTGAAACAATAAGGAGCGTAAGTGATGCTCGGAGGTGAGGCAGACAAGTTTCGGCAACAAGTGCAAAAAAGTCCGATGAACTACAAGAATCATTGTTGCGTACTCCTCGAAAAACTATTAGGCGTCTTTCTTCAGAGTTGGGTATCAGTGAGAGAAGTGTTCGAAGAATGTTGAAGAAACTAAAGATGGGACCTTACATCTCAACGTGTGCTTCAAAGTTGGCATGATGGAGATCAAGACAGGCGATTAGAGTTTTGCGAACTTTTTATGATTAAAGTTAATGAAGACGAGACCATTCTTGATAAGATATGGTGATTAAATCAAAAATTAAGGGAAGATGGATAGGACGACGGGGAGCATTTGAGTGGCCGTCAAACCGAAAACAATTCCTGAATTAGAGAACAAGTAATTTCTGATCAATTTTCTGCAATTACCAGGGAAATGTGTCAAAGGGTTTGCAGAAGTGTTGCTGGCAGAGTGCAGTAGTGTATTTATTGAACATGAAGGGAATCATTTTTATCATGTCAATATTAAATCAGTGTATTGAACTACTGTATTTATCATTTAACTACTGTAGTGCATTATTTTTTTTTCTCTATCTACCTCAATCAAGGTTTGTTCAATAAAAATACAAATTTAAAAGGTGGCATTACTTCTACCGTACTCTATATATTCCAGTCTTTAAAAGTGAGTCGCATTCTTACAACTAACCTATTTTGATGTGTTAACACAAGTGAAAAATTCTAAATGCTAACGAATATATTTTATAAGCGAAAAGATCAAATAAGGGTGGAAATACGAATTTAGACATTCATGGGGAACATTTTTAAATAAGTTATTTACAGAATAATTTGATCTAGAGTGTTCTACAAAGATCTAGAATGGTCCGACGCTAAGTTCCAACAATAGTTTACTTAAGTATATCTTTTTTTGTATAACCTAATTTAGCATCTGACCGTCATAGGGAAACAGTAATTAAAAGTTACGAGCTTTCAACATATTTGAAAAGTAACATAAATGAGCACTACAGAAAAGGTAAAGGCTATAGATGTATTTCTACAGCCTTACGTGGTCCTCTCAGCAATGTAGGTGGATAGGTAACAAATCGAAGACCTCCAGCATCGCGTCAATCCTTCCGAGCAACTAAGTTCCGAGGAAAATAACTTAACTCTTCGACGGATGAAGATAAGTAGGGCAAAGGGGGGAGAATTAGGAACGAAGATTTCTGTGTTTGGGTGAGAAAGCTAGGAGGAACTTGATGAATTTCTGGTGCAAATGCAAAGAAGAAGAAGACGGAGGTAATAAAATATTATGCGAATGTTATGATAAAGGACTTGAGAACGATTCCTTGTTGTAGAAAACCTTCGAGAATAAAACAACGAATCAGGAGCGAACATCATCTGAATGAAGGCTAAGGAAGCAGCAAAGTCAGAAATACTGTCACTTTGTCCTAATCTTGTCAGTATAATGCAAAATACATGGATGCTTACCTAGGCAATGGGAAGAGTGGCAGCCCAACTCAGTACCGGTCCCAAGCCCGGATAAATAGGGATGGATGAAGTCAGAAAGGGCATCTGTACGTAAAGTCTGCCAAAACCTTAATGGATGAATCTTTACCGAGAAACGACTCGTCAAGAACGGCGACCCTGGATTGGCAAAAGACGAGAAGTAGTTATGAGCTCAATAAACGAGCTCTCAAAACTCGATCACCAACCAAGACCCCTTTTTTGAACAAAGCTCCCTTGTTAGCGTGGATGAAGTTCGCTCAGGAGCGCATACATAATAGAGGAACCAGATCGATTTGGGATGAATGTGTTCATTCTGATGAGAACAAAATTCTTATTAAGCTTTTGGGAAGGAATGCAGCTCGCCATATTTAGGGGCCCTGAAAGACCTGCCTATGATCGGAAAATTACCATCCCCACTTTCAAGCGTGGAGGCGGATGCATTATGGTGTCGGTCTTGTAGAACAATGTTAATGTTCTAGTCAATTCCTTGAATCGAGTCCGATCGAAAATTTGTGACGAATATCAAAGGAACCAGTATGTAAGAGGAAACCTGAACACTTCTCCCAATTGAAAGCTCTATGTGAGAATGAGTGGTCCAACACATATTTTTTTTTTTTAACGAGCTCATCTGGCGAAAGCCTACTACTTGGGCATTAGTCGCCGTATTAAAACTGGCCTAGTTCTAGGCTACTTTAAAATAAAATTAAAGAGAAAAAAAACACCCCAAGGGGGAAAGGAAGCAAGCTGGTGCGTCGGGGAGAGGTCCCCCCGGCGCAGGAGCGTGCAAGTAAAGGAAAAAAAACAAAAAACAAATGCAAGAAAAAAAAGAAAAAAAAAAGCTTGAATAATAGGGAGAAGGCCGGCCTCCCCCAAGAAGTCAACAAGTCCACAAGTCAATGTGCACGAATCTGTCCCGAGTACAAGAGACAGGCGGTAGCGATCCCACCCATCCCGGTACTGGGACAGGTATCGTGCGCGAAGATCACCCAGACTGGGACATTCGACAAGAATGTGTCGAACAGTCTGGGGGACGACGCAGTCGTTGCAATAGGGCGCAGGCGAGCGCTCCATCAAATAGCGATGCGTCACACGAGTGTGTCCGATTCGGAGACGACAGAAAACAACCTGAAGCCGCCGCGGCATTGGGGGATAGGTCCATGGGAACAGTCGCGGCGCAATGGACGCAACTTTAAGTTCCCTTCGACCGTCTCCCATCTTCTTTGCCAAGCAGTCCGAAGAGCTGCCCGTATTCCTGCCATGTAGTCGGTGTGAGAAAGAGCGAAACGCTGGTCCGGTCGCAGAGTCCTCGCGGACTCTTTGGCGCCCTCATTCCCCGCAATTCCTACATGTCCAGGAACCCAGCAGAAGATAATCTCGACATCTGCCCGGCTCGCCAAAACGGTGGCGTCACGAATATCGCGAACCAGGGAAGGCGGAGATTCCAATACCCCAAGAGCACTCAGGGCACTTTGTGAGTCGCTATAGATCACAATCCGGTCTCCGAACCGGGCACGTCGCGTAATCTCCCGTACCGAGTGGTGTATTGCCACCAGCTCGGAGGTGAAGACAGGCGCAGCGCCTGGTAGAGCCCCGCTGACTTCAAACAGAGGGAATACGGCGTGGAAGCCGACCCCCTCTTGGGACTTGGAGCCATTCGTATACACTGGTACGGTTCCAGCGTGACACGAGGTGTGCTCCAAAAAGGTCGTACGCAATACTCCCGGCGCAGTATAAGCTTTGGGAGCAGAGGTGTGGCGACAAAAAGCCAAAGGTGGTACCCTCCAGGGTGGCGCCCTGGGCAGAACCAGGGGCGCCACCGGCCCGAGAGCTATATCTACCTCTCGAAGGAGTTTCCTGGTCCTAAACCCAAGGTTTAGGGTATGACTGGCGTCTCTCGGCGGCATAGGCACCATCGAGATCAGCTGCGGATGCAGTGAGAGCTGTTGGCGACTGAGGGAGGCGCCGGGCACGCACGTACAGGCGAGTGATGCACTGCACGCGGCGCAGAGCGAGTGGCATCTCCCCAGCATCGACCAACAGGCTCTCAATGGGGGAAGTGCGGAGGGCACCGGTAGCAAGGCGAAGGCCGGTGTGGTGGATCGAATCCACCTTCCGTAATAAACGCTCGGCTGCGGATGCATAAAACTCGCATCCGTAGTCGAGCTTCGAACGAACAAAGGATCGATAAAAAAGTAGGGCAGTAGCCCTATCAGCGCCCAGAGCGCTGAACGTCACGGAACGGAGAATGTCCATGGCGCGGGTACAAGAGACCCTAAGGCTGCAAATATGAGCCTCCCAGGTGAGGCGTCGGTCGAATACAAGACCAAGGAAACGGGGCGACTCAACCACATCCAGGCGCACCCCATTAAGAAACAAATCTGGGTCGGGGTGAAGCCGGGGATGGCGGCAGAAGTGCACCACCTTAGTCTTGGCCGTAAGAAAACAGAAACCTGTGCGCTTCGGCATAGCGAGAGACGCGGTTCAATGCCTGTTGGAGTCGACGCTCCAGAGTTGTCATCTGGGCCGAGCCAAAAGAGATCGAAAGGTCGTCCACGTACAGCATAGCGAGAACATCTTCCGGCAGCACCGAGGTGATGCCGTTGAAGCTCAGAGCAAAGAGTGAGACACTAAGGACACTTCCCTGCGGGACACCCTCTTCCTGCTCCTTTGGGCCGGAGAGGGATCCCCCAACCCGTACGCGGAATCGAAGATCTCGCAAAAATTCAGATATAAACATTGGGAGGCGTCCCCTCGCCCCCATCGTGTGAAGAGTCTCCATGATACCGTATCGCCATGCGGTATCATAGGCCTTCTCCAGATCCAAAAACACCGTGGCGTAGTGCTGTCTACGAAGGAGAGCCTCGCAGACGGCATTTTCCAGTCGGAGCAGAGCATCCGACATGAAGTGGAACTTGCGGAAGCCGCACTGTGCGGAAGACAGATGGCCTCCGCTGTCCAGGAAAAAGGCTAATCTAACATTTACCAATTTCTCCATCAACTTGCACACGCAAGAGGTTAGAGAGATTGGGCGGAAACCGGTCGGAGTAGAGTGATCTCTTCCCGGGTTACGAAAGGCGAGCACAGTAGCGATTCGCCAGGAGTCTGGGAGAAGACCTTCCACCCAGATCCTGTTGAACAAATCTAACAGGAAGGACATGCCTCGCTCATCCAGGTGTCGAAGCATGGCGTACGGGACATCGTCCGGACAATGGGCGGTGTCCGCGCACGAAGCGAGAGCGGAACGCAACTCACTCACAGTAAACTTGTCATTGAAGGGTTCTCCGCCTCTGGAGGTAAAGTCCAGCCGGCGGCCTTCCAGGACATCACAACGTGCATTGAATGCTGGCGGAGCAGCATCACAGCTAGAGAATGCGGAAAAAGCGGTCGCTAAGGATTCCGCCACGGACGCGGGGTCCGAGATTGCGGTCCCATTCTCCTGGAGAACGGGAGGGGGGTCCTGCGAGAACTTGCCCCGAATCCTTTTGACTCGCTTCCACACCTCAGCTAAAGGGGTCTTCCCGTTAAGTGAAGACACGTATGCCCGCCAAGAAGAGCGGCGGGCGTGCTTCGAAATATACCGGAACCTAGCCCTAGCCCGACGAAATTCAGCGACAGTGAAATCGTTCGGGCGGCGCTTATAGCGCATGTAGGCATAACGCTTCTGTTTGAGGGCCGTCTCACACTCGGCCGACCACCATGGGAGTGGTCGGCGTGCAAAACGGCTAGACGTCCTAGGAATAGTAGTCAGGACCACGGCGATGAGGTTGCCGGAGAAGAAATCAACGGCCTCATCTACCGACCTAAACTCCTCGACTGAGATAGAGAATTCAGTCATTTCCTGAAATGCAGGCCACCGCGCCCGCGCCAAGCACCACCGAGGTGGTCTCTCAGGCGGCAGTTGCCCTGAAAATGATATTTGAATGGGAAAGTGATCACTACCATGGAGGTCATCGACCACCTCCCAATCAAAATCAGGCTGTGCATCCGAAGAGCACAAAGATAGGTCGAGGCAAGAAAATGAAGCGGTTCTCGGACAGTGATGCGTAAACTCATCCACGTTTAGGACACCAATCTCAAGCTCTTCGATCAGATCGGCAAGGACTTGTCCCCTGGGATTTATGGAGTAATCTCCCCAGAGAGGATGCCTGCCGTTCAGATCTCCAAGCAAGAGATAGGGCCTCGGCAACCGTGCCACGACGCGGCGGAAGTCCCCCGCGTCGAAGTCAGCTGACAGTGGAATTTACGCAGAAATGATAGTATACCTCCTATCCAGGTGCAGCTGCACAGCCACTGCCTGAAAGGAGGTATCTAAAGAGAAAGGAAGAACGGAGACATCATGCCGGGTGTAAACCGCGCATCCCCCAGCCCGGTCATCCCGCGGTGGTGGGGTCGCAAGACCCTTATACCTCGGGAGGGCAGGCAGGGAGCACGCGCCTAGCACGGTCTCCTGCAAAAAGATAGCTAACGGGGAACGGGACGAGACGAGCCTCCGCAGCTCCTCCCAGTTGGCCCGGAGTCCACGGCAATTCCATTGAAGGAATATGCCCTCCAGGCCTAGCTCGGAGGAGACGCGGGGGCCCTCCTCGAATTGAAGACCCTCACGGGAATAGCCTTACGATTCCCGAGGGCAGAAACCCGCGCGCTGTTGGCCGGACAAAGCGCTGAAGGCGCTGTCGCCTTCGAGGACTTATTGGGGGAGATGGGCTCGCAATGCGAGTCTTTTCCTCCTTCCGCCTCGAAACATTAGGCGGGCGTTGCGGCTTCGGAGGCGGGGGGCCCTCTTTTCGAGGAACCAACGTCTCCAAGCCACTCGCCACACCTCGGGACGTAAGTGAAGGAGCCGAAGCTCCTTTGTTGCTGTCCTCCTTTCGTGGGACAGCTTTAGGAATCCCGGAAGATGGCCTAGCGACCATCTTCAGGGGTGTTGCCTCCTGTGAGTCTAACGACTCGGTGGAGGCGCGTGGCCGTTTCGCCTTGCGGGAAACGGTCACACTCGGAAAAGAGGGAGGAGCCCTGGTTTTAGCCGGGGCTGGGTATAAACCCTTTTTGCCGCCAGCTTTACCAGGGGAGCGCCCGGGTCGAGTAGAGCCCGCAGAAGGGCTCCGAATGGGCGCGGAAACAACCGTGCTCGTTGGCCTGGATGGGCCAGGAGCAGAGGGTGACTTTCTAACTATTGAGGCATATGACGTCCCAGGCAGAGCCGTGCGCGCCAAAAACAAGTCCTTTGCCTCGCGGAATGAGAGTCGATCCTGGGCCTGAACGGCCAGGATTTCTTTCTCAAGGAGATATGCACCACATTGCTTCGAAGCAGGGTGCGGCTCTCCGCAATTGACACACTTGGCCACACACGATTTGGACTTATCGTGTGCGACCTTGGAGCCATTTACACAGACTTCGGGTGACCCCGACTTTGCACGTCTACATGAGCGATTCGTATGGCCAAAGCGGTGACAGTAATAGCACCGTCGCGGCAGTGGCACGAATGCCTTCACGCGGTAGTGGTACCAAACGGCACGCACCGACTCAGGGATCTTGTCACAGTCGAAGGTGACGAAGAGTGTAGGGGTGGGTCTCGAGGCCCCTCCCTGTTTTCGCATCACACGTTCGACCTTGACCGCCCCATGGTCGGCCAGCTCTAGGGTGATGTCCTCAATGGAGTAGTCAACGAGTTCCCTCGCATAAACTACTCCTTTCACAAAGTTCATGGTAGAGTGCGGCGTCACACTCACCGGTGTGCCATGAAGTGTCCGAAGAGCACTTATCTTGGCCGCCTCAGCGGGATTCGCCGTATTCGCCAGAAGGCTCCCGTCCGAAAAACGGGTCACCTTAGGCTCTCTACCAATTGCACTAGCTAATCCTCTCCTCTGATGGATCATGTTGCCCTTGGACAACATGGTGCCATCAGTGGAGCGAATAACGAAGCGTTTGAAGCCAGCGGGCTCGAAAACGCCAGGTAACCTCTGAATGAGGGGCCCCGATGTCATCGAGGCTCCGCCCTGTGCACTTTTGGTCTTTGTCATGGTCAGGAGCTCCGTACCCAGGGGGGCAGAGGGGCCGGATGTGCCGATCTTGGCTTGATCACTTGCGAGAGTGGCAGCAGACCCATCCGTCCCCGCAGCCCCCGCGGATGGAGACGAGCCCCGAGTCTTTTTAGTCTTTCTTGTCTTCTTTTTCTTTTTATGAGAGGAGGGCAGGGAATGAACCCACTTCTCACCTCCACCGGTAGAAGCCCCCAGGCCAGATGTACCGGCCTTAGCCAGGTCCTTCTCCGAAATGGAGAAGGTCCTGGTGGTCGTAGGGGCATCATCCGGAGGAGATCCCTCCCCTCCTTGTACTGCCTGAGAATCCCCAGCCATTTGAGGAGGACCTTGCATAGGGGCGGACTCGGGTTCGGTGTTTGGCGCCGAGCCCGGATTCCCCCCCCCATGGAAGGCCCTACCATCTGAGGCTGGTTTTCCTCAAGGACCATGTCTATCACAGGAGGGGCCTCCAGTTGGCCATCCCCTCCCAGGACATCGCAGGTCCCCTTGGCAGCGTCATGAGTCTTTTGTGGGGAGGCACAGGCCTTGACCTCGGCAAGGTCTAATATTCTTGCCAGCAGGTCTTTTGAGGGAAGCGTCTGAAGGGGCCTGGCTTCCCTCTCCCCCCTAAGGGGGTTTGCCCTACCGAGCCGCTTCGATGTGGAGCGGCTGGCTAAGGGCTGCCTGCTGGCTTTCTTGGCAGTCCCCTTGGAAAGAACAGAGGGGACTGCCGCTGGTAAGGGGGAGGTGCCCGAAAGCACCTCCAGAGATGGGGAGTCCCCTTCACCCGTAGGCGTAGGAGAGGAGTAAGTCGCATCTCCGGTTGAAGAGATATGGAGGGTCCCCTGCGCAAGCACAGGGGGGAGGGACCTCCATTTTTTTGCTGGAGCTGCCCGAGGGCGGCTCTGTCGCTGTTTCAGGTGAAGTTGGGGGTTGGGATTTTTTGGTTGTTTTTTCATACATGGGCATGGTGAACCTCTTTTTTATACGGGACGCAATAGCTCATCACCTCTTGCAGTTGCTCGCACTGCAAGAGGTGCTTACAGGCCTGGCAGAGCCAGGCGCCGCCATTTGGGACCACCCCTCCCGCCTGGTGGCCTGGCAGTCCATCGGCATGGCGGCTCTACCTTAGACACGGCGTAAAAATGGATAGAATGTGAAGAGGAGAGGAAAAGGGATGTGAGGAAGGTATGGGAGGGGATGAAGCAGGTTGTTACAAAAAAAACATCCCGAACCGGAGCTCAGGGGTTAGGGAACATTGTCCCCTCCCCCCTCAGCCTCGATCCGGGACGGTTGGCTTGAGAAGAAGTTCAGCATCTACCCTGTGAAATTAGAGGCTGACCAGAGAAAGTTGTGGGAGAGGTTGTGTGAAAAGAGAGGAAACAAGTGTTTTGAAGGAAGGAAGAGAGGCTAAGCTGTGGCCGGACGGGGTGCTGAGTCCCGTCAGCACGGCGGCCAGGATGGCAAATCGCCGCGCCCCTTACGGGGCAGTCCAACACAACGTTGCCAGGTCTTGGTCAAGTCTTAGAAGAAACACCCGTCTTTATTGTATCGAATCTAATAAGGAAACTTAATAATATAGGTAAAATACACAAAAAATATGGTTGGAAATAATTTAAATGCAATTCTTTTTTGAGCGTCCAAATTGTTTCATCTCGATGTACAAGGCTGACAAGGAGGAGACTACTTGGGGCGCTCGGAACAAGATGGCCCACAACTCTCCAGAACATACCCAATTCATACCTCCAAATTACGAAATATCCACCTTTTGACTAGTACTACCGCTAATACTAATACTATTGTTTCTACCAATAATAATAATAATAAATCCAGGATTGAATGAGGTCACCAAAAAGGCCATTATCAAACACCAGACAAAACAAGAGAATCGTCCGCCCCCCCTCCCCAGAAAATTACAATTTGAGGTCGCACCAGGTTATGTACCGAATCATACCATTCAATGTGGTATCTCTAACACCATCAGGATTGAATTCATTAGGAAACTTAAGTTTGTGTAATCCAACGAAGGGTAAAAATATAACAAAATGCTCGAAGTGGAACCATGAAAAAGATCAATGGAGAATTGTTCTATACTCTCCCCCTTAACCTTCTTCCCCGGGGGAGGGGGGGCGTACGTGGCTAAATACTCGAGTTCATACAAATCCTCCTGGAACAAGTTCGTACAACGAGCAACATGGACGCTCCAAAGTACGAAGACTGGCAGGGGTCACCTTCAGGAAAACTGAAAAATTACGAATCTCTTGACGTTGCGAGGAGAGAAAATTAAAGCTGGTTGTTAACGGCGGTCGAAAGATATCTTGACGTCATCGCTTCGTCTCTAAGGACACTCCACCCACTCTCAAAGTCGAACCAGTGTCAAAAGGGGCTTGACCCCACAATTCCCACAGCACATAACTAAATACAATGGGACATGTTTAATAAAAGGCGAAAGTGCTTAGAATCTTTTTTTTTCCTGCGGGTAATTTACACAAACATTATATATATATATATATATATATATATATATATATATATATATATATATATATATATATATATATATATATATATATATATATATATATATATATATATATATATATATATATATATATATATATATATATATATATAACACGAGGGGCGGTCAATAAGTTTTGTAATTCGGATATAAGGAAACGAGATATGTGGAAAAGGGTTTTATTATTTTTCAATATAACTACCCTCAACCTCAATGCACTTGCGCCACTTGTCCCTGAGGCTTCGAATTCCCGAAAGCCAGAAATCTCCCGACTGCTGTTCAATCCACTCCTGGACGGCGAGCTGGACATCTTCATCGTCCCCCAAAGGCGTCCACGCAGTGCAGCCTTGAGCTGGCAGAATAAAAAGTAGTCGCTAGGGGACAGATCTGGACTGTAGGGGGGATGGTTGAGCTCCTCGAATCCGCACTCGTGCAACTCTGGCCTTGTGGACTTTGACGACGTTGAAGTCGATCATGGTGCGTGAGGTTTCGTGAGGTCTCTAGGGACCCAACGGGCAGAGACCTTGGTCATGGCCAAATTGTCGTGGGTGATGTTGATAACACTTCCATGTGATATTCCAAGTTCTCGCTCGATTTCTTCGACCTTCACCCGTCAATTTTCGAGGATCATCCTCTCCACACGGGCCACATTGTCCTCGTTGGTCACGTCTGACGGGCATCATGGACGGGGGTCATCTTCAAGGGACTCACGACCATGGCGGAACTCCCTATTCCAGCGAACAATGGTTGCATAGGAAGGAGCGGTGTCGGTGTACACTGCAACCATGCGTTCCTCGATCTCGTTTGCATTCCTTCCATCCTTGGTCAAAAATTTTATCACTGCGCGGTGCTCAACCTTCTCCATTGTTGAAAAATTTGTGACTGACGATCTGCGATCAGCTACTGCTTCTTAAATATACGAGGCAGGAGCGTGCGGCTGCAGGTCCTGACTTGTCATAACTTGTCCTAACACCCCCACGAACAGCCATCGCCCTCACTCTGTTTTGCCCTACCGATTCGCAAAACTTATTGACCGCCCCTTGAGCTAAAAGGCCCAGTCTTTTCTCGTCTGCTGGTGCGTCCGACCCTAGACCTCTCCCTTCGGACGGAGGGGGGAAAACTCCATTCAACCCCTATAAATCCTCCGGCACCAGAGTTGGAAGGAGATATCCGCCCTCTTCCCTCCCCAGTCAGTATCCTCTGTCCGCCCCCGTCGATACACGCTATTCGCGTCCCGTTGGACTGCACAATTCTCGCAGAATCCCTCAAGCTCCCGGTATTCTCGTTAATTCTTCACGTGAGTCTACCTCGACCCGCTTACCTGGCTCCTCGAACGCAGCGCGCTCAATCTCGATTCGTGTTACTCGAAAGCAAGATCTATGTCCTCCCCCCCCCCCCGGTAAGTCATTATCCAGAGTAATTGTTTGAACTTTGCCCCAAGGCAAAGATTACTCCCTCGAACCAAATCTTCGAGATAACAGCAACTCTCCTGTGCAAGTGCTCTCTCTCTCTCTCTCTCTCTCTCTCTGCCCCATCCTTCCCCACTGTAAACCTCATCATCGGCTTAGTTTACGCTTAAGGTCGTTCGAGTGTCCTTCGGTCAATATTGTCCGATATTTGAACGGTGACCGTCCTCACCCCGTCTGTCTCCCCCTCCCCCTTCCTTAGCTGCGGAGACCGGTGTAAATCTAGTATGTGCATAGCTCATTCTAAAACTCCTTTTAAACTTGTATAATAATATTCATTTGCATATTAGTAAAGTTATTTTTGTACCAATTTTTCTGTTATCCCGGAGCTCCAAAAGAGTCGACTATTGGCCAACCTACTTTCAGTTAATTTGCACTCTGCTTATATTGTAAACCTCCCAAGCACTCGTAAAGCAGAAAGGGTGAACTTGACCCTATTTTACATCTATATTAAACTGGTGTAAGGTGTGTAAGGTTAACCTACATATTAATATGGGGTAAAGTATGCAGGGTTAACCTACGACAGTTGGGTATGGAGACCCATGCTGCAGCTGCCTATCTGAAGGATTGCGTGCCCCCCCCCCCTCCCCGGCTAAATCTGCCGTCTATCTTCCACACATTTACACCACTTTTTTCACAGATCTCTCCTAACAAACCTTTGGTGTTGATGCCTTCGTTGGTTTTCCCTTCTTAATTTTACAAGCACAGCATCGTCTTTCGTGGGTGAAGTCCTTGCTTTAATCGCGGAAGTGTTTTTTTATTGGGGCTAAGCCATTGTTTTCGATGGTTGATGTTGACAGAAACACACCACTTTTCGTCGCCAGTGATGATGCGGTGAAGAAATCTGTCCTTATATCCACGAGTAGCCTTGTGACGAGCAAGCAAACCTGCGGCAATCGTGGAGCGTTGAAGTTTGTTGCTTTCGCTCAAAACGTGCGGAACCCATGCACCGAGTTTTTGAACTTCCCCCCATCGAATAAAAGTGATTCACTACAGTTTTATGATCACACGCCAATTGTACAGCCAATTGTCTAGTCGATTGACGAGGATTTTCATGAAGAAGGTCGTTCAATCGATCTTCATCCAACTTAATGGGGCGACCAGAACGTTCTTCGTCATTAAGATTGAAATGACCTTTTCTGAAACGTGAAAACCACCATTGAGCTGTCCTTTCTCATAAAGCATTCTCTCCGTACACAGCACAAATATCGCGACGAGCTTTGGCTGCGTTTGCATTGTTCCCGTCTCGATTGAAAATGAATAACAACAAGTGTCGAAAATGCGCCTTTCTTCCAACTTGCCATTCCATTTTTGAGGGTACAGAACAAAAATTAAATTAACACAACTTTTAAATCAACCGCAATGACTTATTACTCAACTTCAAGACGTAGCCTAAGCAAAAGCCTAATAGTCTTCCCTATTAAGAGACGTAGCCTAACCTTTGCAAATTTTGCTCTCATTATTTATTATTGTTTCTTAATATGTGCACAAATCACGTCAACAAAACTTAATTCAACACAACATTAAAAAAAACCGCAAGAACTTATTCCTCAACCTAATAATAATTTTCGCAGAGGCGTCAAATGCCGTAGTTAGGGTTAACTTAGGGTTAAGTTTGCCTTGGGAATCCTTTCTTCTCCTTATAGTTTTCATTCTTCTCTTTATTCCCCTCCTTTCTACCTTCGCTCTCCCCATTTTAACGGAAGGACAAAGCCGACACTACGTCAAAGAGAACGTTAAACTCTTTCATACTAAGTCATTTACTTCCAAAACGAGTCCCCCCAAACTCTGAGGGTCCTAAGATAGCGCCTTGGGGAACTCCTCATAATCCCCGACAAACAAGGACGTATTTGCAACAACTCAACTCCTTACGGTCGAGTACATACTTAAACAATCTATGTAAGTAAGGATAAACGTATATGCACGCGTAGAGACATTCAAAGCGCTCATCCCTAAAAGTAGCTGTAGCGTTCCCGTACACGAACTATCGCATAGTTAATTATCGAGACTATTTTCATTTTGACAATTAAGTTTATTAGAGAGAGCGGAGGCAAGGCATAATAAAATTAAAGATGAAAGCGCTCATCGTTAGTCAAGGGGGATCCGCGTTCCACCCTCTCTCTCCATAGTTGCCCTCTAACTCGAGAGAGTAACGCCTATGAACAGTAGAGAGTAAAGAGCCTGACAGAAGGATCGGGTCACGGAGTAGTACGAAACAGTGCTACCATAAAGGCCTCAGCTCCAGAGAAATAAGGAAATCATAACATTATGCAAATAGCGAATTTACGTCCATGTTTTGATGCCTTGCAGAAACAAACATCTCCCAACCTCTATTCAATTTGAGCACAAGTGGCCCATTTAAATACAGAGTGAGAGAAGTATACAAACAAGTGTTTATCGAGTACAATATTGTACTCGGTTAACATTTGTGGCGAGACTTGGCCAACCCTGGAGCTCACGCCTAGTCGAATCGTGGAAAACTTGGCCGCTCTAACCAACGAGGGTATTTTCCATCAGCAAGCAAAGGATAAAGAAAAAGGCAGATAAAAGGGTACTTAAAAAGCTGAAGGATGATGAAGAAAAATGCGGTTACTCCTAAATAACTAGGATTAGCTTATACTCGTAAACCCACCAACCCCAGTAAGAAATAGTACAAGGCGCACAATCGCTTAAATATACGAACTGAAACCCACTAAAGAAGTCGCATTTTTGCCAAAGAAACACGAAACAGCACAAAATGTGTCATAGTGCCTCCCGTAATACGATCAGCCCGAAATACCTTAGTAAATCAAGAAAAAAAATCTTCTAAATGTGTATCTAATTCAAAGCAAACTAATATTTATTCTACCATTATTGAAACATTTTATTAATATACAAGTACAAGCCGCACCTGGGGTAGCCCTCTTTACAGGGGAAACGAGCTCTTCGCAAGACCTGCGGCTTGTGCCCTGTGGCTATCCAGCAGTGGGGACGGGGTTTTGGTCTAAGTTTTTTTTTAAGAGGTTTACAGTAACGATTTCCTGTTAAATATAGTTTTCCCAAGTAGTCATGTCACATTTTTCAAAATGTTTCGGACAAGAGTTAACTACGATATAGTTATTAACAAGTTTTATAAACCTCGAATAGCCTTGTATGACTGCAACTAGGCTTTGATGTGGCGTTGCAGATTAATAATAATAATATTTTTTCCTCACATGCTAGGCTAGAAAATTAATTAGAGCGATAGAAGCCCCCCCCCCTCCCTAGCCCTGAGAGTCCTCTCCTTGGGATTAGAGGTGGACGTGTGTAAATAAAGGACACCCCCTTACCCCTCTCCCCCTCGGTGCGTTAGGGATTGGTTAGAAAGCACCCCCCCCCCCTTTGCTTACAATTGAAGACTGCGTTGCTCATATTTTCCAAAATGGAAAAAGCACTAGTCTTTTACAGGGACCAGGACCCTATTTTATGAGCCCATCTGGCGATTGCCTACTGGGGTAAAAGTCGCCGGAATCACGCTATGCCCTAATAGTAGGCGAGATTAAAAAAGAAACAAGTAAAAACATGTAAAAAATAAAGATAAAACGGAAACAAAGATAAGAAACAAGCTAAAAAACAACAAATAAAAAACAAGTAAAAAAGCAACAAGAAGGAAGCGCGCTCCGGCGTCGGGGGGTAGGCCAGACGCCCCCCGAAAAAAATCTTAGGAAAAATCCCAAAGTTAAAATAGAGTGTAATGGATTTATTTAGAACGTTTAACGCCCTCTTTCAACCTTTGTTGGGTGTAAGCAGGCGTGGAAAAGCTGATTTGAAATGCCCAAGAGAGCACCAATTTCTCGTGGGGTACTTGTTTCGGAAGGGCGTGCCCGCTCTTGAAGGTTTCAGTAAGAGCGGGGGCATTATACCCACCCCCTCACATGGGGGACTAATAAAACAGTTACATTGTAGCTAAAGAGATAAAACGGGTCCGCAGTTGATTGCTAGGGTCGTATAAGGTATTTCATCGCAGCTCTTTTAGGTTTAAACCTTCAAAAATTAAGATCCAACCAAAGAACAAAATTAATACTACAAATTCAAAGTTTCAGAATAGGGGTCAAGACCCATCTAAGAACGTTACCAGATTCTTTTGGATAAAAAAACAAAACAGTTAACAGCAAACTTCCGAGCTCCACAGAGATACGATGAAGCGCGAAAAGGCAAAATTAGTTTTCTTTTTCATTATTCTCCGTTAACTTTCAACCAAAATACTCTTGGAACGTGGAGTGTGTAATTATCTAACCCCATCACACCCCTCCTACCCTTGTAAATCTAAAGGTCTGTGCGCGAAACTCACCCGAGTGGGACACTGAACAAGCATGTGCCGAACAGTCTGGGAATCACGAAATCGTCGGAGTAAGGTGCAGGGGCTGCATCAGGTGACGGTGCGCCCTCCGTTTCGTCTCGAACAGGTTTCCTATCCCTAACCCAAAAGGCTTAAGTTATGCCTGCCGTCTCTCGGTGGCATATGAACCGTCGAGATCGGCAGCGGATGCAATGAAAGCCGTTGGCGATTGAAGAATATGTCGGGTACGCGCGTACAAGCGCATAATGCTCGGTGCACGACGCAAAGCAAGTCTCGACGGGTGACAAATAGGCTCTCAATAGGGGACGTGCGGAAGGCACCGCTGAACATACGGAGAACGGTGTCGTTAATGGAGTCTACGTTACGCAATTCACTCTCGGCTGCGGATGCGTAAAACTCGAGTCCGTAGTCAAACTTTGAGCGAGTAAGGGAAAGGTAAAACAAGACAGGAACCCTATCATCACCCAAGTGCAGAACGTCAAGGAACGAAGGATGTTCAAGGCGTGGCTACAATAGACCATAAGGTTGCGGATATGGACCTCCCAGGAGAGGCACCGGAAGAAAACAAGACCAAGGAAACGATGCGAATCTACCACTTCAAGGCGAGCGCCGTTTTCTGAACAAATTCTGGTCTAGGTAGAGCCGTGGATAGAGAGAGAACTACACTACTACCTTAGTTTGGGGCGTGGAAACCAAAACTTGTGCACTTCGGCATTCATAGAAATGAGGTTCAATGCCTGTTTGAGTCTACGCTCAAGAGTTGGCATCTAGGCCGCACCAAAAGTGATCGAAAGATGGTTTCCGATAAACGTAAGAATATCTCCTGGCAGTACCCATGTGATGCCGTTGATGCTCGAGGCATTGTGACACTGAGGACACTTTCCTGTCTTATTGCGCGTGAGTGCTACCCCTACCCTTAGGCAGAATCGACGAGTTCGCAAGAGCTCATGAAAATTAGGCCCCATAGTGGGGAGGGTCTCCGTGATATTGTATCGCCATGAGATATCAGACTTTCTTCAAATCGAGAAACACTGTGGTGTAGTGCTGTCTACGAAGGATGGCCTCGCAGATAGCATTCTCCAGCCGTAGTACAGAATTCGAAGTGGAATGGAACTTGCGAAAGGTGCACTGTACCGAAGGCATGTGGCCGCCGCTGCCAAGGAAAAGGGCAAATTTAACACATTTACTAATTCCTCCTGGGGTAGAGTGATCGCTACTCTGTCTGCGAAAGGCGAGCACACTATCATTCCATACCCTAACTCCAAATCCCGTTGAACAAGTCTAGCTGACTTAGGTATCAAAGCATAGCATACGGGGCTTTATCCGGGCCAGGGGCCAGATAAAGAGAAAGCGGAATGAATGAATGAATGAATGAATAATGCCGAAAATAAATGCTGCAAAGCCCAAACGGACAAGCCCGCAGCCAAATTCAAGGACGGGTAATTTGCATGAGTGTTCTCAATAAAAATATAGACATCTGGAAAATATACAAAAATATAGCTATGAAATTAAGATCAATAGAATGGAAGTACAGGAATTTAAAACCATCAAGGGGTGTAAAAGGGTATCAAAAATAAACTATTGAGAACTCAACAAAGGATAAAAACAGACTATAGATGGATCAACAATAGATACAAGAACAGAGAATATAAAATCATGAAACAATATATTAAATTTTGGCTAAAAGATTATCTGCCCAATAATGAAAGGGAAGACCCTCCTCCCAAGATTTCTCAAAAGAAGACACTCGGCAAAGATGTGAAGGATGGACACCTCCACCCCGCACAAGGTGCACAAAGGTGGGGGCTGCCCATTCATCAAGTGCCCATGAGTGAGGCGGCAATGGCCTATCCTCAGTCAGCACAAAATAACCTCCAGTCTACGTGGTCTCATGGTATGTGGCCATGGGAGGACTGAAGGTTTAATGGAATGGAGCTTGGTGGGCGGAAGCTCATCCCACATCTTCTGCCATAAGCCGATTACATATTTGGTGATGAGGGGATATACATCACGAAGTAGGACTGGGGCTGATGGGGTGTCCCCAATGATGCCGCTTCTTTGGCCGCAGCATCTGCCCTTTCATTACCTGGGATGCCCACGTGACTGGGCACCCAGCAAAAAGAAATCTTTTGAATAGGAGAAAGATAAAAAAGCCACTGCTGGATCTTGAAAACCAGCGGATGGCTAGAACCAAAAGCACTCAGTGCCTCCACAGAACTAAGGGAGTCAGAGAAAATCGTAAGACAACCAGATGGTATAAGAGCAATAACAAAGAGTGCAGCAAGAATGGCAAAAGGTTCTGCTGTGAAACAGAAGCTGCACTTGGTAGGAGAACCAATGCTGTCTGAGATGGGAAGACAGCAGCAGCTCCAACTCCGTCCGTTGACTTGGACCCGTGTGTGAACACAAAGGTGCTAGGCCGATGGTGGGAGGAGTGTTGATCATACATGGTTCTAAAGGCTACAGGCAAGAAATGATCCTTGGGCCTACCAGTAAGCACCTTGCATACCACTGGTATTGAAAATGGAATAACAGAAAACTCCCTTAGACGTCCTGTGTGCTCGGCCATGCGCAGAGCAAAGGGGCGTTCCAGGGATGGAAATCTATCATATGAGGCAACTGTTCGCAAATTGAACGTGCACTCATATACTGGCGACCATGGTAATTGCTCAAGCCTAAAAAGATATTTGAGGTTAGACTTGAGCCTGTGAAAAGGAAGAGGAAGAGCCCCGTTCTCTGCATAGACTCCACACAGGGGAGGACTTGAAGGCTCCACAAGCCACGCGCACACCCTGGTTACGCACGGTATTTAATTTTTCAAGGGTGGACGACGAGGCAGAGGAGTACACCTGTGACCCATAGTCCAACTTTGACTGGACCAATGCTGAATACAGAAACCACAGGGTGCGTTGATCAATTCCCCAAGAAGTGTGACAGTAATTTCATTATGTCCATTCTCTTCAGACAAGACCTTTTCAAAGCGTCCAAATGAGGCCTCCAAGAAAGCCTCGAATCAAAAATCATCCCTAGAAATCTGAAATGGGGCTCAAAGGTGACAGGGACACCATAGAGTGACAAATGGGGAGGATACCATCTATGATTGTAAAAGTGGACAGCCTTGGTCTTTACTGCGGAAAAGCGGAAGCCCTTGTAAAAAGCATTATCAGCTATGGTATTTAGAACCCGCTGTAGCTTAGAGATGATAAATGGAAGTCTAGGCGATGAACAGATAAGCGCTAAGTCATCCACATATAGAGTTGAGGAAATCTCAGCTGGGAGATTTGTGATAATGATATTCATGGCCACAGAGAAGCGGGTGACACTGAGGACACTTCCCTGCGGTACACCCTCAACTTGCTCTACGGGATCTGATAGGGCATTTCCAACTGTTACACGTAGTGTGCGCCACATGAGGAATTGCTCGACAAACCTGGGGAGAAAGCCCCGCAGGCCCCAAATATGGAGTTGCTTAAGGATACCATGCCTCCAAGTGGTATCATATGCTTTCTCAATATCAAAGAAAACAGCAACAGAATGCTGCCTCTTTTTGTATTCCATCTTTTTCTAGGTGGTGAAGGAGAACTACCTGTACATGGTGTTAATACAATGGAGAAGTGATCACTGCCTCGCAAGTCAGGATCCACTGCCCAGTCAAAATCAGCTCTACAGCTTGGTGAACAGAGAGACAAGTCCACACATGTAAAGCTGTTCGTCTGGATGTGAGATGATGCGTGGCTGCCATCGTTAAGAAAGCAGACATCATTAGTGCCCATAAATCTCCCAATCATATTTCCTCTAGGGTTGTTATCATGGTCCTCCCCAAAGGGGGTATCGAGCATTAATGTCGCCAATCAATAAAACGGGAGGAGGGAGTTGAGAAATTAAATTAGCTAACTTTGTAGCTAAAACAGCTCTATCTCTTTCTTCGCCAGGAGGAAGATACAGCGAACAGACCGAATAATGGCGACTGGAAAACAGGCGGACAGCAACCGCCTGCAGGTCTGTGTTAAGAGAGAGATGGTTGTGGGGAACCCTGTTGTTAACAAAAACAGCAGAACCATAAATTGGTTCTCCGGAGTTCTTATAATATCTCACAAAACCCAAAATGTTGGAGCTGTAAAGCAATACAATCGGGATTGTAATCCTTAAGCAGGAGCTTGAACTCTTCTCATTTAGGCAAGAGACCTCGGAGGTTCCAATGAATAATTGGAAACATTGTTACCGTTTAAGCATAACGGAAGATTTCTTCCTACCCTTAGGGGTAGGAGATTTTGGATTTGAACTACCAGCAGAAGTAGTGTTCGTGTCATACTAGCCTTAGGTTTGGAGTATGGACAAAGGAGGCATCGGAAGCTTGAGTTTTGCCTTTGTTTTTTCTTTAAGAGGAGGTGCATCAGATTTTGATAAGTGGCTGTAAGAGAGAACTGTCTTCACTGGAGAAGCAGAGATGGAAGCAACCCCAGGGGTAGGTTCAGGTGTCAAGGAAACAGACGATGTTGACACAGCTGGTGGTATTGGTTGGGATGTGAATTCGATGCTGATAGAGAAGGATGTGGAGTCAGTTTTTAAAAGTCCTCCTCAGATGAGGGGGTAACCTCCACAACTGCTGGCCTGGGAAGGAGCAAAGGTTGGTTCCTTTTCATTCAGGAATCGAAGGAATTCCAAAGCAGTATCAACAAGGGGGGTGGAGTGATAACTGGCTTTGGAGCTGAAGAAGAGCTTGGTCCTTTAGGGCAGTGGTTCTCAACCGTGGGCCACATTGCCCCTAGGATGCCATGTAACATTACTAGGGGTCCACACACATATTTTAGTTGGCCATAGAGCAATTCTACTTCAGAACTGTTATTATTACTGAGAATGGAGAGAGAGAAAGAGAAGAAGAGAGAGAGGAAGAGAGAGAGGAAGAGAGAGGAAGAGAGAGAGGAAGAGAGAGGAAGAGAGAGAGGAAGAGAGAGGAAGAGAGAGAGGAAGAGAGAGAGGAAGAGAGAGAGGAAGAGAGAGAGGAAGAGAGAGAGAGAGAGAGAGAGAGAGAGAGAGAGAGAGAGAGAGAGAGGGGGGGGGGGAGGGGGAGGAGGGAGGATGGTAACGCGTATTTATGAAGTACTGTTGGATGCCAATTTGTGTTTTCAAATATTAACTTTTGTCATTGATAATTTATGAGCAGTAAAAAAAAACAATGAAATTTTATAACACCATTTTTTCATATATTTTATATATTATCATTATCGTTCACATTATTTATTAGTATCAATTTTTATTTTTTATCAATGCTCTTCATAGAAACCATTATTTGGCAACCTCTCGCCTCCGGGTCCAACTCATACAGATACACAGGGTGAACTCATGGAGAATTCAGGTGAATTTATTTCAGTTTTAATTGTTCGTAAAACGTGTTTTGGTGTTTAATGAGTAAGTTATTATCATGACTATGTACTTTAATTCTTAGAGATGGGATTAAACGTATCAAAATAATAGCATTCCTATGTAGGAAGTTCTTCGCAAACTTAATAAGCTTGGAACCCTTCATTCCAATTGATTATAATAATCAACTCCATCAGATTAGATTTGAATCAAAGCGAGGAGTAATTATTGACTCCTGGATTTACTAAATTATTATATTATACCATTTTATACTATTATATGTTATTTTGTATTATATTATAGTGTATTATGGTATAATATAGCGTATCATAATTATTGTATCATCCTGTATCGCATCGTATTGCATATTATATCATATATCATAATTATGTTGAGCTATGTCATATTATATTATGTTACTTTACGTTGTGTTATGTTATGTTATGTTGTCACAAATCTCAACACGTGCGTGTGAAATTAATCTTCAATACACTCACTCACACACACACACACACAAACCACACACAGACAGGCACTGAAACATAATTCGTGACGTACATTCTGATCCAGAGAAATGGTAAGAGTGCCCAATATATTGTACATGAAGTACCGCAAAGTTAAATATGTTAACTTGGATGTTTAGTTAAATTAATCTCGATTATTGACCTCTTCACGCCATATAATTGCAATGGTTTATCTTAAAATGACTTCTCTCTCCATCTCCCTCTCTCTCTTTCTTTCTTGTATATATATATATATATATATATATATATATATATATATATATATATATATATATATATATATATATACACACACTGTACTTTAAACAAAAAGTGACCAAATTATCATCCCTATTTCACCTTAAAATATCGAGGTCACTCACTTCTCTCTGTATTTGTTGCAAATTTACCTTTTCATTTTGTTAACAAATTACATATAATTTTTAACTATAAACTGTAATATATGCTATAATAGCTTCTGATATAATTTTACAGATAACCCATGGCGGCGCTAACAAAGAAGTGCCGACAGTATCCAGTTGAATATTTGTCTTACAGATTTATTCCATCACCACAGAATGCAACGAAACCAATGTGCCTCATATGCATGGATGTACTTTCAAATGCAAGCATGAGGCCTTGTAAACTTAAACTACATCTGAAAACCAAGCACAATGAAAAGAAAGACAAACTAGTAGAATACTTTAGAAAACTCTGTGATGATTTTCAAGCAAGAAAAACAGTGGTTCAAGTGTTTAACAGCCAAGTAAGCAAACTAAATGATGGTTTATTGGCATCTTATGAAATTAGCAAGATAATAGCAAAGGCTGGAAAACCCCATAATATTGGTGAAACAGTAATTTTGCCAGCAGTGTCTTGTTATAATTTTGCCAGTTCTGAAACAAAGTGCAAGTGAAATCACTAATTCCATCCCGTTAAGCAACTCATCTGTGTCACGACGCATTTGATGAAGTGGCAGAGGATGTTGAAAAGCAATTTATATTTAATTTGCAAGAAAAACATTTTGCTCTTCAGCTTTATGAATCAACTAAGATATTGAAGTAATTCTACTAACATATGTTAGATTTATGGATGATCAAGGACCCAGAGAGGAAATGCTTTTCGCCAGAAGTCTTAAGACAGACACAAGGTGAAACAATTTTTAATGAAGTTGTTACATATTTCAAGGAAAGCAATATTCTACTTAAAAACATAATGGCATGTGCTACTGATGGTGCATCATCCATGACTGGCAGATACAAAGGTTTTATTGCACACTTGAAACAAGCTGTCCCCGGAGTATTTTGCATACACTGTGTGATACACCTTCAACACTTAGTTGCTAAGAAATTGGGTGGACGCATACATGATGCCCTTAGTGTTGTGATAAAAGTGGTTAACCATATTAAATCAAATTCTCTAAGAGCCCGACTCTTTCGTGAATTCTATAGTCAAAATGGAGAAGAGTTTAAACGTCTTGTAATGCATACAGAGGTGAGATGGTTGTCAAAGGGAAATTGTCTTCATCGTTTTATTGCACTTTGGGATTCTATTGTCTTACTTCTGGCCAACACCCATCTTGGAGAACAACTGCTTGCAACTAAATGTGATGTATTTTACTTATCAGATATATTTGAAAAAAATCAATTTACTTAATAAACAGCTCCAAGGAAAAAATTCTGATCTCATATCCAGTAAAGGTGCAATTACTGCTTTCCTGAAAAAGCTACAGTTGTACAAGATTAATATCAGACGTCGTGCATTTGAACAGTTTCTTTGTTTGGCCTCAATTAGCAGCGATCTGCATGATGATGATCTTGCATTGTATGGTGAATATTTGGAAAATTTACACAAAGATATGCAAGCTCGGTTTAGTGACTTACTCATGATGGATATACCGTCTTGGGTAACAATTCATTTCGAAGTTAATGTTACCGATGTAGACATTTCTTTACAGGAAACCCTCATTGAATTACAAAGGGATGAAATATTGCAAGCAAAATTTAAAGATGGGAAGCATGATATATGGAAAACAAATGAAGCTGCTAAAAAGTATCCACTACTCTGGGATAAAGCACAACTTTACGTCATTGCTTTTCCATCATCTTACCTTGTTGAATCAGGATTTAGTCGTATTTCTCACTTATTGTCAAAAGTTCGTAATAGACTAGACATTGTGCAAAGGGGTGATCTTCGACTATCATTTTTACTTAATTACTCATTTATCTTTTTAAAGGTATATTATGAATTATTTACTTATGTACATAAATGCTCCATAAAATTTAACTATTAAATAATTTATTTGTATTAGTTTAATCTTAAAGTTTTCCTTCAAAATAAGCATAATTATTTACGATTTTTTACTTATTGATACAATTCCTTTGCTTTTTTATTAATGAAAATTTTTTAACTTTGGGGCCACCAAATTTTTTTTAAAGGAAAAGGGTCCATGGGTAAAAAAAGGTTGAGAACCACTGCTTTAGGGGCAGGGTGAAGGTCCAGAGGTGGAATGGATACCACCTGAGGACCAACATGGTCAACATCCACATGTTCTGGAGCGGTAGCAAGGTGCTTAACTGACCTTGGGAAACCAGGAGAGGATTGAAGGTTCCTCTTCTTGTTGCTAACCTCAGAAGCACTGTTAGGTGCTGACCAAGAGTGTTCATCACGAGGGGATGTACGTTTAGGAGGGGAAGGACTTTTTACCAGGTCAGGCACAGGAGAACCAGTAGGAGGTCTCTGACTTCTCCCTTTATTTGGCCTGGTAGAACGCAGAGCAATGACTTCTCTCTCATAGAGAAAGAAAGTGCATTACTGTGATGTTGCAGGGTGTTCTCCACCACAGTTAGGGCAGCATAGTTGTTGAGAATTGGGCGTTCCGTGATAATCCGATCCACAATTCACACACAACCTTGCCTGTTTACGAAACTTGCTTACATGGCCAAAGCGTTGGCAATAGAAGCATCGTCGTAAGTTTTCAACGTAAGGCTTGACTGGGATGTTAAAATAGCCAGCCTTAATGTACTTGGGCGGTTCCGATCTGTTGAAGGTCAGGATTATGGCGACGGTAGGTAACCCAGCGCCATTCACAAACCTGGAAATGCGGTGGGCACTTACAACCTTCTAATTGGTAAGTTTTGATACCAGCCTGTCAACATCATAATCTATTAACTCTCCCGATCGGATAACACCTTTACTGGTGTTAAATGTCGGGTGCGAAGCAGAGGACATGTTTACAGAAGCTATAGACTGTAGGGTCTTAATCCGCTGCTGCTGCTGCTGCTTGCTTGATTTCGCCTCGACTATCTATGCGCCATCATTACGTGGCCACATTTGGGCAGGTTCGCCACATTTCTCAACAAAATCCTCGTAGACGTCGAAGATGTCAGCCTTACTAAGAGTACTATCGTTCGCTTTCAAGACTAAAAATCGGTCGTAATCCAACTCAGGGTCGACTTCTGACCCAAAACGATCAAAGCGGTCTCGAGGTAAGGTTATGTTTGTCAAATTTACCCACATGAGTATATATTTTATTTTGGGCTGCCCCTGGAGCCGAGGGCATACACCAAATCGTCAACGTGAGTCCAAAGAGCGCCAATACAGCCCAGACGGGGTAACCCGCCCCACGACTCCCACTGTCGTTTTAATAACAGCGAGCCGCATAACGGAGATTCTCTGGACTGCGGTGCTAAGACCTCCCAGAAACAAAATGACGACCCGGGCAACCAAACCTCCTCTAAGGTACGGTTCTGCAGATGATGCCCACCAGTGGGCGCATCCGTCGACCCGTACAGAGGCAAAACTAAGAAAAGGAGAAGAGGCTGAGCTGTGGCCGGACGGGGCGCTGAGTCCCGTCAGGACGGCGGCCAGGAAGGCAAATCACCGCGTAGCTTACGGGAAAGAGACGATAATCAACAGGAGGAAGAGATTACAATTGAAGAGGAATATGAAAGAATAATTGAGCAATTAATTACAGGTCAGATGATTAACATTCCATATAAAGAGATTAGGACTAAAAATAATGACCCAAAATGGATGACAGATAAAATTAAGCATTATATTGGCATTAAAAAGGGCATTTATAGGAAAATAAAAAATGGAGAGGATCACTTAAGGCAGAGATATAATGAACTAGCAAGAGATGTTAAAAAGTTAGTTAGAGTAGCAAGGAGAAATTATGAAATTAAAGTGGCAAATAGGGCAAAGGAAGATCCTAAAAGTTTTTATCAATTATACAAAACTAACGTTAAGAGATAAAATAGGCCCACTTATAGATTCCAATGGAGAATTAGTGAGTAATAGGGGACTCAATGGCTGGAATGCTAAATGACTTTTTTCTCTCAGTATTTACACAGGAGGATACTCTAAATATACCTGAGGTGTCAATGATCTTTCGGGGTAATGATGAAGAGAAATTAAAGGATATATTGATCACAAAGGAGATAGTGACAAAGGAAATTGATAAAATCAAAAGTAGTAAAGCACCCGGTCCTGATGAGCTCTTTCCTAGAATTTTGAAAGAATGTAAGGATGTGTTAAGTGAGCCCCTAGCATGCATCTTTAGAAAATCATTGGAGAGTGGCATTGTGCCAGTGGCATGGAAGAAAGCCAATGTGATACCTATATTTAAGAAAGGGGATAAAACAAATATGTCTAATTACAGACCAGTAAGATGACATCAGTGATAGGGAAAATGATGGAATCTATTATAGCAAGGAATATTAGAGATCACTTGGATAAGCATAAGTTGATAAAAGAATCACAGCATGGCTTTAGTAAGGGTAAATCCTGTCTGACTAATTTGCTGTCTTTTTATAGTAAGGTGTATGAAGTAGCAGATAATGATGAAAACTATGATATTTTATACTTTAGTAAGGCTTTTGATCGAGTGCCACACTTACGGCTTCTGAGCAAAGTTAAAGCACACGGGATCGATGGCAGTATATTTAGGTGGATTCAGTCATGGCTTGGTGACAGACAACAAAGAGTTAGTATAGATGGAGTTAAATCTGAGTGGGGGTGTGTTAGCAGTGGAGTTCTGCAAGGATCTGTTTTGGGTCCTTTGCTATTCTTAATTTATATTAATGATCTTGACATAGGTATAAGTAGTGACCTGAGTAAATTTGCTGATGATACTAAGGAAAGGTAGGGCAATTAGGGCTGATTCTGATGCTGTTGTAATGCAGGAGGAATTGACCATTCTGTCCAATTGGGCCGAGAAATGGCAAATGAATTTAACATAGACAAATGTAGTGTACTTAGTATAGGTAGAAACAATCCATTGAATAGTTATAAATTAAATGGGAGAATTTTAGGGGGGACCGATTGTGAGAGGGACTTGGGTATTTTGGTAAGTTCAGACCTTCGTCCTAGAAAGCAATGCCTAAATGCTAAGAATAAAGCTAATAGGATATTGGGATTCATTAGGAGGAGTGTAAGCAATAAGAGTGCTGAAGTCATTCTAAAACTGTATCTGGCGCTAGTTAGGCCTCATCTAGACTATGCAGTACAATTTTGGTCACCATATTATAGGAAGGATATTGATTTGCTTGAGTCTGTGCAGAGAAGGATGACAAAGATGATTGGTGGGCTAAAGAACTTACCTTATGGTGAAAGGCTCAGAAAACTAAATTTACATACATTGGAAAGGAGAAGAGTCAGAGGGGAATTGATTGAAGTCTTCAAATGGGTAAAAGGATATAATAAAGGGGATCTGGGTAAGGATCTTATACTTAGTTTACATGACAGGACACGTAGCAATAGGTTTAAGCTTGATAAGTATAGGTTTAGGAAGGAGATTGGGAGGAATTGGTTTACAAATCGTGTGGTAGATGAATGGAATAGGCTCACTAGACATGTGATAGAAGCCTCCTCTCTGGGTAGTTTTAAGAATAGATTAGATAAATATATGGATGAAGCTGCTAGATGGGACTGACTTTTTTTATGTACATATGTATATATTTTTCTAAGGAGTAGGGAGATTATATTTTGCGGTTGCATGAATGGACATAATCCTCTGGATGCATTTTATGTATATTGTAGATTAGATCTGACGAACTCCTGTAAAGGGTGACAATGTTGATGACTTTTCTCTGGTAAGAAATCTTTTGTGTGTTGACTGGAACAGGAGCTGCCAAGTGTAGGCCATGAATGGTCTTTTGCAGTCTCCTTCTTTTCTTATGTTCTTATGTAAGAAAAAGAATGCCAAGCTGGGGCCGGACAGGGCGCTGAGTCCCGTCAGCACGGCGGCCAGGAAGGCAAATCGCTGCGCTCTTTACGGGGAAGCGAAAGCGGAACGCAACTCATTCAGCGTAAACATGTCGTTTGCAGGTCCTCAGCCCCTGAAGGTAAAGTCCAGTCGTTGGCCTTTAGCAATATCACGACGTGCAATAAATGTTGCGGAGTAGCATCCAGGCTAGAGAAAGTGAAGAAAGCGGACCTTTTTGATTCGCTCCTACACGAATGCACACCAAAAAGTGGCGCACTTGGTTTTAAATAAACTGGAACCTAGCCCTATCTCGACCAAATTTACCGACAGCTAGATTGTTGGGGCGGCGCTTATAGCGCAGTTAGGCATATCGCTTCTGCCTCAGGTCCGTCTCACGCATAGCCTACCACCAAGGAAGCGGACAGCATGCAAAACGGCCAGAAGTTCAAGAATGGTTAGGTTCACGAAGATGAAGTTGCCAGAGAACTCAACGGCCTCATCATCATACCTAAACCCTTCGACTGGAACAGAGAAATCAGTTATTTCCTAAAATGCAGACAACTCCGCACGTTCCAAGCACCACCGAGAAAGTTTCCCATAAGGCAGCGGCTGAAGCGCACGAATGCCTTAACGAGGTAGCGATACCAACCGGCATGCACCAACTCAGGGAGCCTGTCACGATAGAACGTGACGAAGAGTGTAGTAGTGGGTCTCAAGGCACATCCCGTCTTCTTCTCACACATTCGACCTTGCCCAGTATTTAGTCGGACTTAGGAGTATTCCACATGTTTCTTCACATAAACCACACCTACAAAAGTCACGGTAAAGTGTTACCTGTCCAGGCGAGCTATTCAAAATCCGAAGAGAATGTAATAATGGTCGCCTGGGTACGCCGCATTAGCCATAAGGATTCTATTTCAGAAACGGGTGACCTTGAGCTCTCTCTAACAATTAACCTAGCTGAAGCTACCCTCTAGTGGGACATATGACTCTTAGAAAGCATGTTGCCATCTGGAGCGAATATCTAAGAAGTGTTTGAAGCCAGCGGGCTAGAAAACGCAAAGTGGTTTCTCAATGATGGGGGCCAATCATTGAGAAACCACTTGGCTCCACACAACTTCTCTGCAACTTTCGTAGTCTTGTCCGTCTCTCCTCACTTGAGTGCGATTTGGGGCCAGATGTACCAGCCATGCTTTGGTTACTCCCGAAACGGCAGGTGATCCGTCCGTCCCCAAAAAGAGACCAACCAATAGTCTTTTTGCTATTCATTTTTAGGAGAGGATGGAAGTGAGCCCGCTTCCCACAACCCCAGAAAAGAGACCACAAGGCAGACAAGCAAGTCTCAATTATGTCCTACGAAATGGGAAAGGACATGGCTGACAAAGGGAAAACCAACCAGAAAAAGATGCGTCGCACATTCTATCAGCACAAGGATACGCATAAATACACATGGGTTAGGCAGAGAATTAAGTGTGATTGAGCTCTGCTGTAAGTGGTAAGCGTCTATATCATCACAAGATTGTGGTAAGGTTGAATTGGTTGGTGCATTATGTGAGAATGCTTAAAACTACAAGGGCGGAATTAGGTGGGAGTATGGAGCTAGCATTCTTAACTTCGTTCCACATTTGTTCTAACAAGTAGTTCAAGTGCTGTATGTCCTTGAGTAAAGAAAGAGCAAGATGAAGAAAAACACTGAATGGTTCAAATCAAGATGTGAAGCGTGTAGTAAAGTGATTCTCAACGCGAGGCGAACGCCCTACTGGTGGGGCCGGGGAAAGTTTTGGTGGGGCGTGGGATCCTAGAATAGTTTTTTGACAATGAGCATCCGGGTTTGTTTGCTATTTAGAATTTTGCTAAATGGGAACCCACAGGTCTATCAAACGAGATAAAAAATTGGTTCATTCTGTGATTTCACTGTCGTTTCAAGTTGCTTGGCGTCTGTGGTAAGTTGCGATTGGCACCGTATTTTCTTGTCCTATTTGCAGTGACAAGGTTCTCAGTAAACTACAGCGATTCACTTCTTTCATGGTAAATAAATATTGTAGTTAGATTCTTTTGTACTCATTAATCAAGATTCCAATATTAAAAAGATACATTTTATTACTTTTTTTTTAGGTACCGGTGTGGGATATACGTTTTCATGGAAAGTTATAGTGAAGCCTGAAGGGAAAGAGGTTGGGAAACACTGGTATAGTGGAAAGCAGCGTAGGGTTTTAATATTTGGGCAGGTTATGACAATCGTGCACCCCCCCCCTTCGATCATTTCCGCTAAATATTACATAAGGATCAATTAAAGGGAAATCATCTTACTAGGTCAACTTAGATTTGGCTCATCTTTCCAGACATTTAAGTGGCTTGAGTTGTGTTTCGTGACCTTTTCAGTGACCTGGGAATATTCCTTATACTTATTTGGACTTCTGAAAACTAAATTAGTAAAGATGACCCAGCAAAGATAAGCCATATATAAGTGTAACTTCACACATTCTTTACTGGTTCAGTTTATAGTTGGCTTATCTTTGCTGGGTCATCTTCGAGATGGTTTATCTTCACTAGATCTTTACATATAGCTATACGTGAGCAAAGTTAAGGTACGTCGGGTTGGGGCAGCGAGCGATCTCATGGTGGTCACACGCGGCAAACTCAGCCCATTGTGGCTTATTTCGCTGCCACCGAGAAGAGTCGAATCAATGTATTGGCATCACCTCGTCACCTACTCCACACCAAGTAAACCTCACCGTCACCCTCTGCATTCACGCGAGCTGCAGCCACTTGACTTTGAGCAATCAAGGAGACTTCCGACCTCACCTTGGAAATACAGATCATACATAACCAAACGTTTCAGGGTGCAGTTCGTCGCTGGATAGGAGCGGCCGTTTGGGTTGACTTTGTGTTTAGATCCCATCATAAAGTGTGGATGCACAGCGAGACGAGTATTGGAGTGTGACAGTGGTATACCCCTCCTACCCCATTAACGAGCCTATCTCCCTCAGAGGGAAGGGCGTTATCTACAAATTAAAAAAATAAAAAGGGACCCAAAGTTCATAAACGCGTTTAACTCATCTTTCCACTATCTACCTCATTATCAAAATTGTTAAAGCGTTGACAAATAAATAGATTCATAAGATTCCGGTCAGTCTAACCCTAACCCAAAGGGATTTGCTTCTTAAATTTCCTCAAAATCGGACACCCCTTCACCCCTCCTCCCCTTACACACATTTCAACCACAACCGACAAACCGCTTTCCGACCACGTGTAAGAACCAACCGGTATCCAATTTCCGAGCCTTCACGCGTGTGCGCAAGTTATCTCATTGGTTTGCACACGTACATACGCGCGCGCGCACACACAGATGTGATCACAATAAGATAGAAAGATGTTGGTCCAGCGTTTGGACCAACACACTTTTGCCATCCTCCCTCCAGGCGGAGAGGAAAATTTAAATGAGTAACCTACAAAATCAACCAATCAGCAGCTGCCACGTCACGAGGAGGCACACTCTTGAAAGATGATTGAATAGAGTTTTCAGAGACAAGGAAACAGAAGGGACATAATTATGGTTATATGAAGGTCATTAGCGGAGAAAGAGCAAGATGAAGAAAAACACTGAATGGTTCAAATCCGCAACCCTGCTGTTATACAACAATTGTTCTATTATACACGCTGGCTAGAAATATTGTTAAATATTTTTTTCTATTACCTATTTTCCCGGGAGGTATTCTTTTCCTTTGTAGGTATGTAGCGGGTTCGGATCCCCAATTAAATTGATATTAGGCTAGAGAAGGCAGCAACGTATATAATAATCCCATATCTCCCACCCTATCCAATAAAAAATAAGAATATAATAAGACATGAACGCTATGCTTTAATAAAAAGCGTCCTTAAGTTATCATAGGTATTTAAAAATAAAACCCCTATTTTAAACAAAGGTTAAAATACTTTAAATATGAAAAAATGTTCTCTTCAGATGGCCTTCATGTTAAGTTTTCTAAAGCGAAACCTTCCCTTAACTTTATGTACAGCTGATACTGGGAAATTTCCGAATTTCATCACAAAAACAAGTTCTATCACCTTCCAAAGTGTAAGTAGTCGCTTCATCCTGCTAAAACATTTCGGATGAAGTAATGATAATCCATCAGTGATGACTAGTAAAGATAAGCCATATTTAATGTGATCCAGCAAATACAAGCCATCTTTATGGTAACCTCCAGCAAAGTTTAACGTGTAAATTAAGTGTTTGCGCGCATGCTTCAAACCGCCACTCGGCACAAAGTTGCCGACGAGCGTCGAATTTTTTGTCCGCCCCAACTTGGATCCCGTCCCAAGGGGTTTTAGCGCTATCTTTAAAACTATCATTTCGAGCGATCCGTATTATTTGGACTTTTGATAATTAGGTTAATACATATAAACCATCTTTAAGATAACCTAGAAAAGATAAGCTACCTATAACCTAACATAATACAGATTTACTGTAAATTAAGTAAATAAGCAAAACCTAACTAATCCTCTTATGTACCCACATATGTACCGAATAAATACCTAGCAAAAATTGGTAACAATATGTTTAGCAGAAACAGACACGTGTATAGGAACACAGCATATGTACATGAAACACTTTAAATGCTCTCTTTAATCAGATTAAAAAACACAGCTGGGATCAAACCAAACTTTTATATCACTCAAAGGACAATACCAGACGAGTCGGCTCTGAAGGACCCTATTCCCGCCTTCAAGGAAGTTTCAAACTTAGTCTTTTTCTGAGCAAATTAATATAATAATAATAATAGGTATTTATAGTGCGCCCTTCAGGGCTGTTTGCCCTCCCAGAGCGCAGGTTGTGTAGCGAGTGTAGGGAAAGTTTACTGGGGAGAGAAGGCAATTCTGAAGAGATGAGTCTTCAGGCGACGTTTAAAAGTAGCAAGGGAGGAAGAGGATCGGACTTCAGCAGGAGTCGCATTCCAGAGTCTAGGAGCACAAAGTGAGAAGGAACGGTCAACCATCGAGAAGAGGACAGAACGAGGAGTGTTCAGGAGCCTCGAGGTGTAGGGCCTTATAGGTGATAAGAAGAATTTTATAGTGGGTACGGAAGCGAATAGGTAACCACTGTAGCACCTGTAACAGGCATCGAGGAGGGGGGAGGAGGAGCCGGGACGCAGTTTTGAACTAGTTGTAGGGGGCGAAGTGACGAAGAAGGGAGATTCACTAGAAGAGAATTGCAATAGTCTAAGCGTGAGGTGACGAAGGCATGAATAGCAGTCTCAAGGCTTCGTCGATCAAAATGGGATCGAACACGTGAGAAGTTGCGGAGGAAATCGAGGGAAGACTTACAGATACGATGGATGTGCGGTTTAAACGAGGGTTGCTCGTCGAAAATAACACCAAGATTCCTGACGGTATCAGAGAAGGCGACTTAGTTTCCCCAATAAGGGAGGGGAAGAGAGCTTTAGATTTCTCCACCATCGAAGCGGTACCAACAAGGAGAACTTCAGTTTTATCGTGGTTAAGTTTGAGAAAGTTGGCAGACAGCCATTCGTTTATGGAGGTGTAGGCTGAAAGGAGCTTGGTAATTGATTGAGAGAAGGACACAGGGGATGAACAAAGGTATATGAGTGTCATCAGCATAGAGGTGGAAGGACAGGCCCAAATCGCGAAGAAGGGAGCCAAGAGGAAGTAAGTAGATGCGAAAGAGGAGGGGACCAAGGACTGAGCCCTGAGGCACCCAAAAATGAATGGGCGCGGGCTCGGAGGAGAGGTTATCGAGCCAAACCGACTGAGTGCGGGAGGAGAGGTATGAGCAGAACCATTCAAGTGCAGTGCCCGAGAGACCAAAGAAAGTGTGAAGACGATCAAGGAGGATAGTGTGGTCGATGGTGTCGAAAGCAGAGGAGAGGTCTAGGAGGATTAGAATGGACGTACAATCCCTATCGGCTGCTCTACGTAAACCGTCTGAAACATTAAGAAGAGCGGTTTCAGCAGAGTGATTCGCTTTGAACCCCAACTGGTAAATTTCATCGATATTGCAGTTAGAAATATGGTCATTCCGGCGAGAGATAACTACTCTCTCGAGGACCTTAGAGAGGAATGGAAGCTGTGAGATAGGGCGATAGCTAGATGGTTCAGAGGGGTTAAGGTGTGTTTTTTTAATAATAGGACGAATTGAGGCATGTTTGATAGAAGAGCGAACCACCCCTGTGGCAAGTGAAGTATTAAAGAGATGAAAATTCAGTGGAAGGACAGCAGGGAGAATTTGGTGGATGAGTCTGGGTGGAAAAATGTCATTAGGGGATCCAGATTTGTTAGAGCGTGAGATCAGGGCAGTTACTTCCTCAGAGGACGCCCGAGTGAGGACGTTAAGGGGCAATGGAGTATGGTCAGGAAGAACAGCATGGGCTTGTTCAGACGACTGAGGAAATATCCTCACATAGTTTCCCCCAACCTTTTTCCTTGTCCAGAATTAAGAATTTATGTATATTTTTTATGCCTTTCTGTTAATTTTATTATTATTATTCCCTTTTATTTGCATAAAAGTAGCGTAGGTGACTCAAAATGGTCATTGTATAGGTGAAAGATGAAGCGAGAAATCTCAAAATAATTTAAAAAATAGCTTTTTTTTCTTGAACTTAAGAACAAAAACAAAAGAGCAACACAAAGGCACGCTCAAGAGCCGAAGGGACCCCCGATCGCTTAGGAGCCCGAGTATGCAACCGACACTCCCCAAATTATATACTATTTAACCTATCTGCCTCCTCCCAAAATTAAACAATCCCACAATCGGGTGTGCATGAACACGTTCCGATTACAACGCACAAACAGTAGGGACCCCGCTCATCCTGGTAGCGGAATAGGCGCGCGCGCTAAGATCCCACAGACGGACATTCTACAAGAATGTGCCCCCCTCCCCCCCCGTTACGGCCCCTTGCCGAGAGAGTATGTACTTGTTCCACCATTCATATCTACATACCTGAGACCCCCTTGGGGTCACCACCATTGCTGGTTGGTATCAAATACAGAATACGACCCGGAACCCCTTTCCCCAACAAGAATCACGCCTCGGTGCCTTCGGGCTCTCCAGTGAGTCATTCTGATCTTTAAGTGCATTTCATTATCGGGTCGGGGGGATCTCGCCCATGAAGGCGCATCCATTGGAGGGACTGAACATGGTTTTCTTCCAAAAGGTGGCAAATTACAGAGCCCCAATCATGAATGCGCGGGGCGTCGAAATGCATGCAACAGACTATTTCATTAAGGACAAATAAGTTCAATAAATTTAGCTCTTTATTCTCTCGTAAATCTTTTCCACAAATGCAACCAAAAGAATTTGAGAGGAGAAAGCAGAGGGAGAGGTGACGCCCCCTTGTCACGGGAAGAGAGCTTGTGTGTACCTTTGACTTTTCGAGTTATGTCGGCGGGGGTGCCTCTTCTGGGTACCCCTGGTAGGGCTTTCCTAGTCGATTTGGTCGGAAACGAGGTTCCAGACTAAGTGCGTCGTTTTTTTTTCTACTCTATCCTTCTTCCTTTTCACTTTTATCCTATCTCTCCCACTTATACAAAAAGAAAAAAACAAAAAAACCCTACTCCTATCATGTCACTCTTTCCCTTTTTTCCCTCTATCTACATATAAGGACCTGGCAGCTACCTCACGCGTCAGAAGAGAGGCTTTGGAACCTCTATAAACAACGCCAATCGACGCTCACTGGTGCGAGAGACTAGGACTGGAGGTGTCCTAGGCGTTGGGGCACGATGAATGGGATGAGGGTAGTGCCCCGTTAACCCCTTCCTTGGCGCGTAATTATTGACCGTTCCCAGTGCCCGTTGACGGGTGCCTCTGGTAGCATCGGTCCGAGGTGACGGCCCTTTGTTCCCGCCAATAAAAAGCCTTGGGTCGAGTGTCTCTTGGTGGGGCGGGATATCCATCGAACGCTGCTCCGAGATCCTGGCCGTTGTGAAGGGAACTAGTAGGAGTATAGTAAGGGGCGTGCTTCGTTGTTGTTCACCTTGTGACAAATCGATGGCCCCTTCGGGGACCGTCTGTGCTGCTTGGTTGGGAGGCACGGCACGCCGAGGCTTGACGACTCGGTCGGAAGAACAGCAGCACATGAAGCGTGCCTTCTGGAAGACTCCGAAACGACTCCGATCAATAGGCGGGAGCGACTCACGCGGGGAGAACTAACCAAATCCCCTTTTTATATATTGATTGGTCACAAGCTTAAGAAATATAGTGTTCAAAATGGCAGGCAAGAAAGGTCCAGCAGCTCTAAAATTCACGTGTGCCACATGTAAGAAGGACAAGTGGTGCGTTGACTTCCCGGAGGGCTGCTATGCGAAATGCCACCCAGGCAGTGTATGCACCACTTGCATCTTAAAGAAGGAAGTGGAGGAAGTAGTGACCTACTACAGGGAAAGAACTACAGACCTCGAAAAGAAAATCGAGAGGCTCAAGGAGGAGCACTCACCAGATCCGCAGGCTCGAAGAGAAGTTAAACGAGCTCACGAGTCCTGTGGCAAACACCACCTCTGCAGAGAGGCCGGGCCCGAATGTGGCAGAAACGCCTAAAGAAAAAAAGAAAAAGAGACGAAAAAGGGAAAGAATAAAGAGGAAGAGAGAGAAATAGAAGAACAAAAGGTAGAAGAAGTTAATGAAGATGATGACAGGGACAAAAGATGAGAGAGAAGGAGAAGAAAAAAAAGCCTGAAAGGACCATCACGGGGAAGAGAGAGGAATCGGAGAGCTTGCCTCAGAAAATAAAGACTCCGAGCTCAGCAGGCAAATGTGCCAGGATCAGCCTTGTGGGTGATTTCCAGGCGCGGGGCCTGCAGCCCCTGCTAGCGGCCCGCCTGCGCACAAGCATTAAGGTGAGCTGCCTCCCAGGCTGTGGGAATAAGCAGGTAAGAGCTGAGGCCGAGAAGTCTCAGATTTCTGAGACTTAAGTCGTTGCCCTTATGGTAAGTGGCAACGACCTCTACCTCAGAGGAGGTAGGGTAGGCCCTACAGGCGAGATTATAAAGACGGTTATGGGCGCTGTCGACGACTGTGGATTGAAAACCCGCAGACGCGTCGTGGTGGGGATGCTCCCGAGGTGGGGTGCAAGCCGGACTGCCCACGTGAGGAACATGTCGCTAAACCGGCGCCTTGCAGACCTGTGTATAGCGGAGGGTGTCTTTTTTGTCGACCCCTACGCCCTATTCTATGGTAGAAAAGACCTCTATCAAAGGGATGGAGTGCACCTCTCCTTTAAGGGCAAGGCTTTCCTAGCCAAACTCATTCAGGATGTTGTGGAGCACACCCAAAGGAGTATCCGGCCCATTGGGAAGGCGGACGTACGCCAGTACGCCCGAGTCACTCCCCAAACAACCTTCTCGGAAGTTGTCAAAAATGGTGCCACCGCGACAACCAATAAGCCAGGAAACGGAAGAGTATAGGGGGTCCTACATTAGGGGACTCCCTGAAAGTTCTTCTGTTTAATGCGAGGTCAATCAGGAACAAGTTTCCTGAGCTCCGTGGCCTCGTAGCGACGGAAGAACCCAAAATAGTAGCCATAACAGAATCGTGGATAAAAACCTCAAACCGAGACTTTGAAGGCGAATTCACGGTTCCTGGCTCCCAACTCTTCCACAAAGATAGGCCGGACAGAGAGGGTGGCGGTGTAATGTTGTATGTCAAGGATACAATCAAATCTACGAACTCCAACATTATATCCGATCACGAGCTCCTAGGCGTAGACCTAGAGATAGGTCCTGTCAAATACAGGACCCTGGTGCTTTTCAGACCCCCTTCCCAACCCATTGAGAAGGACAGGGAACTGTACGAGCTGCTGGGTGAGCTTGTTCAAGGCAGAGTGTGCATCGTTATGGGCGACTTCAACAGACAAGTTGACTAGAAACCATAGCAGCCTGTGGCGAGAGCGCGCTACTCCTGGAGTTCGCCAACAACGAGTTCCTCACTCAATGGGTCAGAGAACCGACGAGAGGAGACAATATCCTCGACTTGGTCTTCACCTCTGAAGAGGATATCGTTGAGGATCTCTCTTTAGGCGAAGAGCTCAGTGGCAGTGATCACGAGCTAATTAGATTTACCGTCAAGATCCCGAAGGTAAGGTCTGTTGCCAGTCAATCAAGGAAATTTGACTTGAGAAGAGCAGACTTTGCAAGCCTTCGTGCTGGGCTAACTGATGTAAGGCTAGCGGTATGCGAAGATGTTGAGGATTCGTGGAACAATTTCAAAAATAAGTTCATGAGTCTTCAATCAAGTTGCATCCCAATGAAATGCCTCCGTCGGTTTTCTGTTCAACCAAAGTGGTTTAATCGAGAAATCGGCCAACTGCTTAGGGAGAAGAGAAATGCGTACCGGCGATCAAAGATCTCGGGTGCCTTTGACGAGTACCGGAGGCTAGCCAGAAGAGTGAAGTCCAGCATAAGGGCGGCTAAACGGTCTGAGGAACTCTGAGTGGCGAGACTCTGCAAGGAGAATCCCAAGGAGTTCTTCGGCTATGTAAATAGCCGTAAACCAATCCCTCGTAGGATTAGGCCCTTAGTGGACGAGGAGGGTGCATTAACTCACTCAGATGCAGAAAATGTTAACCTGCTCAATGACTACTTCTCTTCAGTGTTTACTAAAGAGTGTGGTCCCATCCCCCAGCCCACGGATTCCTACTCGGGGGAAAAGCTGGATCTAATGGACTTCACCGAAGGAGAAATAAAGAAAAATATCGCTGACCTAAAGACGAATAAGTCCCCCGGACCGGACGGGTTTCTATCCAAGGTGTTGAAGGAAGTGTGCGATGAAGTATCACGACATCTGTGCGCTATCTTTAACATGTCAATCCGGACCAGATGCGTTCCTAGAGACTGGCGCGAGGCGGAGGTGACTCCGATCTTCAAGAAAGGAGACACAAGCCATCCGTCAAACTACCGACCCATCAGTTTGACTTCGATAGTCGGTAAACTCATGGAAAGCATGATGGTGGACAAGATAACGTCTTATTTACAGTCAAACCTGCTACTGAAGAGTTCCCAGAACGGCTTCCGAAGGCAACGGTCATGCCTGACGAACCTTGTGGAATTCTTCCACTTCGTGTTCAGTCAGCATGATCGGGATAAAGCGGTGGATGATGTGTACCTTGACTTCCAAAAGGCCTTTGACAAGGTACCACACCGCCGCCTTCTCCGGAAAGTGCGTGCGCAGGGCATAGACGGCAAGGTAGCAGGTTGGATAGAAAGCTGGCTAAGTGACAGACGGCAACGCGTAGTGGTGAATGGTCGGGCCTCTGAATGGGCGCCCGTATCTAGCGGTGTCCCTCAAGGTTCCGTCCTGGGACCACTACTGTTTATTATCTATGTCAACGACATGGACGGAGACATGGTTGCCAAAATCTCCGAATTTGCCGACGACACCAAGCTTGGTATCAATGTGGCAAAGGAGGGGAACACTGCCCGCCTCCAAGAGGATCTTCAAAGGACACGTGGCAAATGCCTTTCAACGTGGAAAATGCAAAGTAATGCATATCGACCACCGAAACCCCAAATCTCAGCACATTCTTAAGGGCATTGCTCTTGAATCGAGTGACACTGAGAAGGACTTGGGTGTAACTATCACTAGCGACCTCAAGTTCTCGAAACAGTGCGTCGAGGCAGAGAAGAAAGCCCAAAGGTTGTTAGGCTACATAAAGCGCCAGTTTGAATACCGTAACAAGGATATAGTACTTTGCCTGTACAACTCCCTCGTTCGGTCGCACCTGGAGTATGCCGTACAATTTTGGAGTCCTTCGTTTCGAAAGGATATCGCAAGGTTGGAACGCGTACAAGCCAGGGCAACCAAGCTGATTCCCTCTATCCGACATAAAAGTTATGAGGATAGACTAAGGGAACTAGATCTGTTCTCGCTGGAAACCCGTAGACTGCGTGGTCAGCTCATCGAAGTTTTCAAAATACTTCGAGGGTTCGACAATGTCGACTTCCGGGATATTTTCACACTGAGTGAGAACAGAACGCGCAATCACAGCTTCAAACTTGAACTGAAGCGTTACAACCGCAATCTGTGTGGAAATTTTTTCACTTACAGTATCTGCAGTAAGTGGAACGCACTTCCAGTGGAAGTTGTCAACAGTGAATCTGTTGACCAGTTCAAGTCAAGACTAGACAAAGTCTTGAAAAGTGGCTGTTTAGAGACGCAAAACAATTGAGCAGCCATGTGCCTGCTCGATTGCTAGTCTAAAGGTACCCTCTTTGAATGGACCGTAAGGCCTCCTAGGGTACATCATTTCCTTGTTACTCCTTGTTACACCACTTTTTCATAGGAATCTTAGGGACCACTGTCAGCATTAAAAAGCACCCAGAGACTAGTTAGTATTCAATAACTTGCACGTAAAGGGTCATAGCCCAGTGAAAGATGTACTAAAACAAGCCGTACAACAAATGCTAAAATCGACTAAGTGTACATTTTGCATAGACAGAGGTAAAAAAAAGAAAAAGAAAAAAAGTATGATATAGGTACTACTATTATGTGAAAATCAGTAAAATTCATATGCAGGAAATGGGCCCAGACTGTCCAATTTGACAATCTACACAGACCGTTTTTGTATGTAATGGTATCAAACTATTAGTTTCAAAACCGCGGTAGTTGGGGGATTATTGAAATGTTATAAACAAATGAAATATTTTAAAACATTAACTCATAATACAAGACTTTTACATAGTGTCAATGCTCAGTAATGAAACAAAAAGATTTAAGGTTGGGTTTTATCATATAACAAATCGGGAGAGAACAGGAGAAATAGGAGAGATCAAATTCTGACTTTTTTTTCATGGATTCGTTAAAACAACAGATAATAAACGTCATCTAATGCCCATCTTTCAAATATCATAATGTGACAGCAGGCAAACCACATACACATCACCTGGCATATAAGTCTCAATTACGCACATGCAACGTGTTTTAGCGGACACAGGGATGAAAAAAAAAACTTATGCTTTAGAAACATGTGAAGGACATCCGGTGAAGTCCTAAAAATGAATGAAACTAAATTCTCTTGTATACGGTGACAAACACCAAGGCAATATATTTTTAAGCAGTTAACCTCACGGCCTAAAGGTTTCGGACACCTCTGAAATTTTATGAAATTAGAAAAATGCAGGATCGTAAAGTTATCAATTCCATATCAATATGAATATAAGAAGTGAGGAGAAATAAATAGCGATGTTATATAGGCGACCAATAACACAGGGGAACAATTTTAATCACATTTTCTGGTGACTTAGATTTATCTGGCAATTTTAATTCGTTTTTTTCATGCTGATTTCAAACATATAATCCATTTTTAACTACATGCTATAGTTATTCTGTAATTTATATTTTCTCGTTTCCCCGAAAACTGCCCTCCGGACGGACAGAGAGGGTGCTTGTAGAAACCAAATACTTCAAATCCTCGTGAGTGGACGAAAGGAAAGAGAAATGGTCTTCCTTTTGGAATCGCCATGGTGTGGCGAGACCCAAAAGATCATGTATCGGACTGTTATTTCTGTCTGGTGAATACTAAAGGGATTGGCAAGAAAAATCGGCATGAGGTCGACTACCCTAACATTACCTCGGCGATCCGGCCAGTACCTCATTCTGAGTTCCGATTTTCAGTGGATATGCTTCCTCCGAGGATGAAAATGATGTACCTGATATGGACGTCCACGGAATGGATTCAGAGTCAGCAGATTTATCATCAGATGCTGAATAGTCATTAGCTCCTCACTGTATCAATCAAGAGGATTTGAATGACTTGATACGTGATTTGGCGCTCTCCAAGAAAGCTGCAGAACCTTTTGCCTCCAGGTTGAGTGAAAGACATGCGTGACAGGTCGGTACGGGTATCATATTACCGAACAAAGGAGAGTACATTTGCTAAGTATTTCTCTGAGGACAAATAATTTGTATACTGCCACGATGTTCCTGGTCTGTTTACCGAGTTGGGACTTGGCACCTATAGCCCTGCTGAGGGGAGACTGTTTTTGGATAGCTCCAAGCGTAGCCTCAAGTGTGTCCTTTTGCATAATGGCAATGATTTTGCTGCAGTTCCTCTCGGTCACTCTGTCCATCTGCGAGAAACTCACGATGACATAAGAATGGTAATGGATTTACTTAAGTATCATGAACACAATTGGATCATATGTGTAGACCTTAAGATGGTCAACTTCCTCCTTGGCCAGCAGAAGGGATATACAAAGTTTCCATGCTATATCTGTATGCGGGACAGTTGAGCCCGTGACAAACAATGGTCCCCAAACTTCGGAAGCAGGAATGCCAAACATTGTTAATGAGCCAATCGTAAGTCGAGAGAAGATCGTTTTCCCTCCACTTCATCTTAAATTGGGGTTGATGAAGCAGTATGATAAGGCGTTGAACACTGACAATGATTGTTTTCAGTACATAGTATCGGCGTTTCCTGCTTTGTCATACGAAAAAATAAAAGTAGGAGTATTTGATGGTCCCCAAATCCGAAGACTTCTGAGTGATTCTAGATTCGTGAAAACCATGAATGAAAAAGAGAAGGCAGCCTGGCTCTCATTTTCTGCCGTTGTTCGTAACTTCTTGGAAAACAAAAAACAAAAAAGCGCATAACTACGATGATCTGGTTACTAATATGTTTTTAGCATATCGTGATCTGGGATGCAACATGAGTGTGAAGCTGCATTTCCTAAATAGTCATCTCGACCGATTCCCAGAGAATCTGGGAGCCGAGAGCGACAAACAAGGGAAACGCTTCGATCAGGATTTGATGACGATGGAAGAGCGCTACCAAGGTCACTGGGATAGACACATGATGGCGGACTACTACTGGACGATTAGAAGAGATAAGCCAGAAAAGACTTACAAGAGAGAGTTACAAACGCAAATTTTTGTCCGATTGAAATCAAGAAGAGGTCCTCCAGCCTGATGTACGGTCATTATTACAGTATTTGTAATCCTAATTTGTAATTCAAGTTTCTTCTCATATGCAATAAAATGTTTGTGCAAAAAACCTGCTTTACTATAAATAACGCAAAAGGATGATTTGAAATTACTTCAGGGCATGATGATAGGCGTGATAAAATGAAAATTATTGTATAATATTAGTTATTGATATTACGAAAAATCTGTAGCATTTATAGAAAATCTGATTTCAGATTTGAATTCAGTATGCTCGAATTAGGTAGGAAAATGTATTTTTGTCAATTCACCAAATACATTGTTCCCCAGTGTAATCCACAAGAATGAACAAAATTTGCAAAAAACATGTAACATAAGCAGATGAAGCTCAGTAGCGTATAGGAGGGTCCCTTGGCAGTGAGGGCATTTATTCTTCGAGGCAGGCTCTCTCTCTCTCTCCACCAGGGTGCAACACCCGAGGGATGAGATGCTATCCCAATTTTCGGTGAGGACTGTTTCAGTGGCTCATTGGAGGCTAGTTGACGCCGTCTTACGATCTCTTTCAAGTCATGCCAGAGGACTTCGAGTAGGTTCATATCCGGAGACTGAGGTGGCCAGTCTTGTGACATGGGGCATTCTACTGATGAGAAATCGCATTAGGGCATTTCTGGAGGTATCGGACTGAGGGCAGCATGTAATCTCTCAGGACAGTTTGGCACTCCTGTCAATTCATGGCGCCATCACGAACGGTGAGACGACCCACACTTGAACTCAACATATAGACTCATACCATAACAGAGCGACGATCATGCTTCACTGTTGGCACTATGCACTCTAGATTCCACTGCTCCCCTGGCCTCCTGTGGACTCTCACGTTGCCTGGGGTCGAGAACAATTAGAACGTGGATTCGTCGGACCATACGAGACGTCACCACTGGCCCATGGTGCAGTTGCGATGAGCACGTACACAAACCACTACGTCGCTTCTGCTGAAGATTGATCATCAACTTCTGGCGGATGCATTAACCTGACTTCCCTTTGTCCGTTCATGTTGCAGCTTGACTGCGTTTTTCTTAAGATCCTGAAGGCTCATGCGACGCAGAGACCTGCCGTCACGTTGCGTACTGACCCTGGGTCGTTTAGAACGGTCGGTCTTGAATGTTCTCACTCTCTCGGATCCTCTTCAACACTTCGGCAACACCGGAATGGGATCCGCCAACCCTCCGGGCGATTTGTCAACAGCCGAGACCTTCCTCGTGCAGCGTTCGTATCAGACTTCTTCTCTCCACGGTATAGTTACTTGTTTTCGCCATCATATTATTATGAGATCCTGTCGGCATGGAATATCATATTGATTAACAAATATGATGTTATAAGACATTTTGACTGCATAATACTGCATAATGATACCAGGATGTCGTATATTTCAATAGCATTGCCGTTTTTAGATATTTAAAAAAGGTTATAAGCTTGTACCTTTTTTTTATACTTTCCAGATGTATTGGACACACATGAAAACCTAACCAACATAAGAAAAATTCCAAGTGTCCGAATGATTTGGCCCGCGACTGTACGTAGGATTGTATCGTGTCTTTGTCTACGAGAAATCTGTCTGGGACAGTTTAATTTGCGAGAAATCTTTAAAAAACTAAAACCAACGAACGCTTGCTGTAAGAGGGTGGAGGATGCAGGAGCCGCAGAGTATCCGAGGACGGCTTATTTGGAGCAGGTATAGGAAAGCGCCCCCAAGTAGAATTGAGCGTCTCGCAAACCTTCAAGTTTAAGAAAAGCGTCCCCACAAAATTCCAAGTTAAGATACGCATCCCCAAAGTCGGTTCGGTTAGGTTAGTTACTGAAATGCATAGTCTGCTTAAAGAACATTTTATAATGTCCGTCTCAAATCCTAATGTCATTGTAATCTTTCGATTATAGTTTATTCTGAACGTATAAACACTTAAGCTCTTCCCAATGTCATCAAAATAAAGATTAGCCTCCCCCAAATCTTAAAGGTTAAGAAAAGTGTTCTCATAAAATTCCAGGTTAAGATACGCGTCCCCAAAGTCGTTGGGACGAAGTTTTTTACCTGCTTTAAAATAGTTTACCTTTGGAGTAATTAATTGCACCTGTGTGATAGATGTGAACTTACTGGTTAGTTCTTAACGTACATTTTTTGTCCACACATTACGACGATATTATTAAACTAGTTCTAGTTGAGGAGCCTCTGCCAGTCCTAAATTGCATGATGTTATTGGGCCAAGCCAAAAAGAGCAGGTTGTAAAAGGGATATTTTGAATTCATACCTTCAAGGATTTATGTGGAGAGAGAGAGACAGAGAGAGGGACAGAGAGAAAAAGAGAGAGAGAGAGAGAGAGAGAGAGAGAGAGAGAGAGAGAGAGAGAGAGAGAGAGAGAGAGAGAGAGAGAGAGAGAAGCAACACATTTCCTGCTTTCTGCGCGACAATTGCTGCTCAATATCAAAAACGTTGTAGACGTTTATATATGCTATATTTACTAATTCCATTCTTTATCTTGTACAAAATAATCATCTCTCTGGCTTTGGGGGATGCTGATCTTTACAAGATGCGCCTGTGCTTGCTGATTTTTAGAACGTACGAAATAGTGAAGTGATAATGTATGAAATACATGGCACAAGTAGACTATCTTGTGATAGAACCATCTGGCGACTACCTTCAAGGGCATAAGTGACAATAATTGAAATTCGGGCCTAGTACTAAACTATTCTAAAATTCGCAAAAAACAAGATGAAGCAGGTTCCGGCGTCGGGAGGGAGGCGGGCCTCCGGCGCAGGAACATGCGCCACAACAAAGTCAAATAAAATGCAGCAAAAAGTCGTAGTCCGCAAGTCTGTGTGCACGAACCCGTTCAGAGTACAAGGGACAAGTGGTAGCGACCCCGCTCATCACGATACGGGGACAGGTAACCTGCGAGATCACCCAGACTGGGACAGTTAACAAGAATGTGCCGCAGTCTGGGGGACAACGCAGTCGTCGCAATTAGGCGCAGGCGAGCGCCCATCAAATGGCGGTGCGTCCCGCGAGTGTGTCCAATTCGGAGACGACAGAAAGCGACAGTGAGGAAGTAATTCAATGTGAACAGTCCCGGCGCAATGAAAGCAACAAAGCCGAATGTAATGGGGATATTCTCCTGAAAAAAATATTATATTAAGTGGTGGGTGGGGCGGCCCATAACTGGGAGAAATACTGAACAGCAAAGTGGAGACGAGTGTTACATGCTAGCGAGAAGTGATCTACGGAGCCTCCCTCCTCCGACACTCGAGTATTTACTTGGCTGTTAACAGCCAAGGGAACGCGTGCAGAAAAAGGGTATCTTTGTAATCCAACGAGGTGGGGGGATTCTTGAAGATGGTGGGAAAAGAAAAATAGTAGAGTTAACTGTAAATATATGAGGGGGGCACATAGGGTTGGATAATGAAAACTGAAAAAAAAGAATAGGGAAGAAACCAATAAACAGGCAGAGACGAAAACAAGTTCAAAATGAGTTTCCATTCCATAGATCCAAAAAGAGCCCCCCACCCACCATTAAAAAAATACAAAAAAGAGGGACGGACGAAGGGGGGGGGGACACAAGTTCGAAGATAAAACACGAACTCGGAACATTCCTTTTCAGAGGTGAATGGAACGATGTGCTAATTGGACACGTCCGACCAAGAACTTGGGCGAAAAAGGCCTCCTCCCCACCATCCACACACACACACACACACACACACACACACACACACACACCAAGAGACTAAAATATACGAAGTGATGAGGTTGGTCATTTTCACCCCTAAAGGTTGGGTGAGGTTAACCCTTTTCATTCCCCCAAGTTTGGTGAGGTTGACCCTTTTCGCCCAAAATGTTTGCTGACGTTGAGCTTTTCGCGCCCAAGGCTTCGGTGTAATTGTACATTTCAACCCTAAAATGTTAGGTGAGGTTGACTCTTTTCGCCCCCAAAGGTTAGGTGAGTGACCCTTTTTATTCCAAAAGGTTGGGTGAGATTGAATATTTTCATTCCAAAAGGTTGAGTGCGTTTGACCCTTTTCGCCCCAAAAGGTTAGGTGAAATTGCCCATTTTCACCCCTAAAAATCTGATTAAGGTGCTCATTTATTTCCAAAACTATGAGGGGTTTTTTTTTTACATACTAGTCAACCAACAAGGGCGCAGGGAACGAAATTATAGATAAAACGACATGAATCAGTCTAAGCATGGAGGATTTTTTTTTTAAAACGCCCATCTGACGACTCTACATCGCCGTTTGTAGAACGTCTTAGGGTTAATAAAGGGTAACATTTCCAAACTTAAATGGAATTAATTAAACTTTCTTCATCTTCGGCTGAAAACCATATGTCTACTCAAAACCGCCATCCGGAACGGATAAAATGCAAATTTTTAACTCTTAAGGCAAAACACTATATTGGAGGGAGGGGGGGGCGCAAATTTCTTCAAATAGTCACCCGATGTATTTTCACAACAAAACATCCTAAACTCAATTTCAATGTCACAAATGGGGTATAAGATGGAATGTAGGGACTGGCCGAAACAGTACCCCAAAATAGACCTTCACTCTCTTCCCCAGCGACCACGGTGGGAGGTGCAGATAAAGAGTTTCCTTCCCCACTCCCCCTTACGTCTCCTCCTCGGTCTTAGCCCCAACAGCAGCTGACAAAGGAACAAAATTAAAAAACCGACCACCCACTGACCCTGACCACATAAAGCCAGAAACTACGGTTGGGTAGGAGTACACTACCTTTAGCCAAAAGGTGAAGATGAGTTCGGATTATGGCTTTGTGCTCTTTTCTCTCCTCTTTTAAAGTTTCTTGACTTGAAGAAATTGGAAATTTGCGTGGACCGGCGAGATGAGGCCTTAGGTGTTTATGGGATGGTCAGGTAGGCAGTTTAGGTCAATTGTATACTCGTAATTCATGACCGCATCCGACGTTGCCACGCCAGAAGCAAACATTTAGAATGAACAAAAGACCCGGAAGACGGAAAAAACGTTTCTATTCTTATAGCTTCCAATTTGAGACTAATATATATATATATATATATATATATATATATATATATATATATATATATATATATATATATATATATATATATATATATATATATATATATATATATATATGAAGTGATAGACAAAAACAAGGAGATTCTACTCGAGATGACCCCGAGAAAAATCAAAGAAAAAAAATATTGCCCGACAAGGACTCGAACCTCAGACTACTGGTTATTAGGACTAGTGCTCTACCGATTGAGCTAACGGGACACAGAGAATGACAACGCATTTCATCAATTTAACTTCTTCGTTCGCACCTCCAAAGACCACCGTTCAAATGAAACCGTGCCTGTAAAGACGGAGAAGATACAGTTGTAAAAGCTTGACATCCTTCTTTGAGCGACCGAAAGCTATCGGCCGGTGTGGTTGGCGCGCAAACAGCACGCATCCACCCCCAAGCTTAAACTCTTGATAACAGTATGTGTGAAGTGATACACAGAAACAAAAGGGAAGAGATCCTACTTTGATTCTCTTTGGTAAATTATTTCGCCAAAAATTTGGTTTAGCTATGGGTAATTGTTTATCCCCCGTTTTATCTAACTATGGAATTTTTCTATTGTAGATTTATTTATAATCTGGTTTCGCTATATTGATGATTTCCTTTGCTTGAGGCCCAATTCTGAAAGTATTTTTCTCTTTTTGAACAAACTTAATCCCCTTTGTACCTTCCATCAAATTTACCCTTGAAATAGAATATAATGGAAGTATTCCTTTCCTTGATTTATTAATACACCACGAACCTTCTGGTTTCAAATTCTCTGCCTATCAGAAACCAACTAATTCTTCTTCTTATATTCACTTCTACTCCTCTCACCATATTAAAGTCAAAATATCTATTTTTATTTCAATGTCTCTCCGTGCACTTCGTTTGGTTAGTCCTGAATTTTTTGACTCTGAAGTTTCCCAAATTTTTGAAATCGGCCAAAAACTTTGCTATCCTTTTCAGTTCCTTGATAAATGCCTTCTTCAGTTAGCTAAAAAGTCTTTTTATCGTTTTGAACCTCGCATGCCTTTTAATCACAAGAATAGTCTTGTACTTCCTTTTAATTCATCCTTTGCTTCTCTCCCTCAAATTTTGTGTAGTATTTAACTATAATAATACTATCTCTAAACTATTAGTCAATTTATATTGCGTAAAATGTATCGATTGCTCTAAATATTACTTTGGCCAATCAGGTAAATGTTTAAAAAACGAGTTTCTCAGCATAAATATAATGCTGGGGTCGACATTTAGACAAGCCCCCTTACAAGTCCCAATTTCCTCTATCTGCCCACCGAAGCAAATTGGAGCCAATAAAGAGAGCTTCCCATTAGCTGCTCCGCATAACTTAAAAGTAAAAGGGACACTGAGGAGGGAGGGATCTAGGCGGGCCGAGACGGCCCTTTTCCCTCCGGGTCCATTTTTATCTTATCGCTTTGTATTCTGCAAATTTCTGAGTCTTGGCAATCGTCTTATCAAAGCAGATTTGGAAGATTCTGAGAAATATCACGAAATTAGTACAATTCCAATTTCTATAAAACCTCCTCCTCGCATGATTTGTGGCCTTTTCTCGAAATTAGTACAGATTTAATTATTTAAAAAAAAGAAGGGATTTATGGAGATTATTTAAAAAGGGGAGGGTGCTTTTTTTTTTAATCTGCGACCATCTCGTAACTGCCACCAAAGGCATAAATCGCCGTAATTTAATTTTAGCCTAAATTAGGCTACGTTAAAAAAGGCAAAACAAAACACGATAATAAAAACACAAAAACAAACAACAAAGGCAAGGAGGAGGCTGGACAGTCCACAAGGGACAAGCGGTAGCGACCCTGCTTGTCGCGGAACAGGGACGGGGGACGTGCGCGAAGAACCACGACTGGGACATTCAACAAGGATGTCGCGAACAGTCTGGGGGAGAACGCAGTGGTCGCAATTAGATGCAAGGGAGCACTCCATCAAATGGGGGTGCGACTCGCGAGTGTGCCCATTTCGAAAGCTTCAGAAAACGATCCGGAAGTTGCCATGGCGTTTTAGGGGGAGGGGGCACGGGAACAGTCCGGGCTCGTAGACATCGAGGGACTAGAAACAGAGGGTGCCTGCTTAACTTTTAAAGTATAGTACGTCCCAGATCGCACAGGGCGAGATGGGATCAAGTCCTTAGCCTCGAGAAGAGTCGGTCCGCAGTCTGAATGCCCAGGACATCCTTCTCCAGAAGATACGAGCCACATAAGCAGGGTGTGGCTCTCCGCAAAGGACACACTTGGTCGCGCACCACAAAGATTTATCGTATACCGTTTAAAACAATTTCCACAGCCTTCAGGAAAACCCTACTTTGTAGGCCTAAAGGATCGATTAGTATGGCCGAAGCGGTGTCAGTAGGCTCCACTCACCCACTTGTAATGTTAGTCTTCTTCGTCTTATTCTGGATGTCGCCGCTTGAGGGTGCATCGGGGCCAGACGTGCTTGCTCTTTCTTTTCTTTTTCTTTTTTTGGAGGAGGGGGGGAGTGAACTTGCTTCTACACACCCGCGGAAGAGGCAATAAGGCCGGCCGGACCAGCCTCAGTCATATCCTTTGCTTGGAAGGATAAGGTTCTGGCCGCTAAGAGGACACCCGCGGGTGGAGAGCATCCCTTTCCTTTAATCCTCGGAGGTCTGTGCCGCCTCAGGAGGACTTTGAGCCGGGGGTGGACCAAGCTTCGGTGTTATCTCCCACCGAGACAAAAAAGACCCTACCATCTAAGGCTGGGGGCATCTCCGGGATCATCTCCACCTCCACGACCCCCCCCCCTCACACAAGATGTCAGGTATCTCGCCTACAGACTGATAGGTCTTACCTATCGCCATTCACAAAGTTCAGTGAGGCTACCATGCCGAGCTTCATTGGGAAGAATAGGGGAGCTGAAAAGAACCAGTGGACGACGTCGCCTCTTACCCCACTAAAGGGGTTGAGGTGGTTCACCTGCCCACATCGAGGGGAGGACCAGTGCAGCGCACACTCTGTCCTACCCTGTTGTTGACCACCCGCTGAGAGAGCAAATGAGGAGTGAGGCAGATGCGTAGCTATGGAGAGGAGGAAACACCCAAACCTGGAGCTAATGGATAGGGGGGGGAAACACTTTCGCTAGTAGAATCTTGGAGGGGCCCCAGGAACATCACAGGAGAGACCAACTTAAGAGTGAAGGAGCAACCCAAGGGTGGCTCCCAAAGGAATAAAGGGGAAACCACCAAGATTAAGTAGGGAATTGAGGCGCCTTTTTGCGTTCCCCGGCAAAGGATGTTGGGGGCCCCAGACTAAAACCTACCGATCTCCGGATAGGCAGATCGGAGTGACGGAACGGTAGGCCTCGGAGAGGTCGGGATCATCACGCCCAACATCCAATTCAAGATGAGCCAGAGATGTAGTCCAGGACGACCAGTAAAAAAGGGACCATTGAACAGGGGTGAAGATTTAGCAATGGAGAGGGTGAATAAAAGGACCGAGAGCAGGCTTCCCCTAGACCTAGAGGGGGGATTCTCCTGTGCCAGGCCTATCCTTACGGATACTGAGGCCGGGAGGAGGTGCTGCTCTTCCAGGTACAAATTAAGATACTTGCCCGCGGCGCACTGCAACGGGAGGTCGTGTTTCTCCTCCAAACTTCAGTTTTAGCAGGGAGTTTCGCCCCCGAGATACACCATCGACCTTCTTGCGGGTAGACAAAAGGATGTAGGGGAGAGTCGTAGGAAAAAAAAAATGGAGCGCTGAGAGGGAGCGGGGAGGAAGCGCACCAACAACTTCATAAAGAGTTCTAGTCAATCCAGTGACGGGGCTTGACCATTGTTGGCACTCAGGCCGGGAGGACGTGCAGGTCTTCCAAGTACCAAGTGTAACAGGATACTCAGGGTACCTCCCTGCGGGTGGAAGTAAGGGGATGAGAAAATGTGTTTGGGGGATTGGGGAGCGCAAATGTCCGTATTTTACGAGGGCCAATATACTTGTTCAGAGTGGGATGTAGCGAAGAAATCCGAGGAAAGTAGGATCCTATTCTCTAATTGATATTACACAAGGTTTGGGGGTGGGGGCTGATTAAAGAATGGGGATAGGCTCTAAAGAAATGGGCACCTTTACCAGTAACTAGCCTTTATTGGACTTGTATAACTGTAGTAATCAATTTGTTTAAAGTAATAAACAATGATTTCAAAATTCCTCAACTTATGTAAAAAAATATGGCACAGTTTTGTCTCGCAGAGGAATTATGGCATGACCCTTCACAGGGGTCTTCTATAAGGGTGGTAACCCAAGTGAGATATTCTTTCAGAATTGTATAACATCAGTCCTTCTATATTCTTGGAAGGATACAATAAAGATGGTGTTCCTCGCGGCCCCTATCTCAAGACAAAGAAGCAGTTTGTACATTGTGATACGAGGACATTCTTTTTTTAGTCGCGTGCGACTCTACATCTCACTATGTCGGTCGGTCGGTCTCCGTTTTGTTTTTGTAATAACATTGTAACTATTTGGCTGATTCTAACAAAGTTTGAAACCCTAATGTTGTTTTACATTCTCTTTCGAATGATATAATTGTCAAAGTCCTCACAAGGTTAGCCCGGGAATTATTTTATTTTGGCAATAATATAAGTATTCGGCCAATTCTAACGAAATTTGAAACCTATATGTCGTTTTATATTCTCTTTCTAATGATAGAACTTACAAGGTCCTCCTAAGGTTAGCCCGGGAATTATTGAAAGTTTGGAAGGTCGTAAGGTCATAAATCAGAATAAGTGAGAGCACGCGACTTGTGGGTCAGCAGACCTTGTTTTTAGTAAAAAGGTAAATGCACAGAATAACCTGTCATCAATCGTGGTTAATTACTAGTACTCCACTGACTTGTTTGAAAACTCCATTGGGTGTTTGAGTAATATTGGGAATTTTAGATTTATTTAATATATCCATATTGGATCGATAGAAAAATATATATAGTACGTTGTATTAGGGTGATATTGGATGGTTTAGATAAATTTGACGCATCCATCTATAACAAGAAGTATCGCAAACATTAAAGGTCATCCGAAAAGTTCGTCTCGCTTAGGGAAAAAAAACAACAAGGAAATGCAATCAATTCTATAGTAAATCGCTAGCCTAATCCTCATTTTTTCAACGAATTGTTTTATTTGAACCAATAAAATGTGAAAAGGTTTTAGAAAAAAATATGCTAGCATTGCTTTAATTTACTAATTTTTTTTTTACATTTTTCTAAAGCGCTACGAACATTCGAGTTTACCCAATACAAAACGATTGACGTCTGCGTTAGAGGTTTTTTTTCAAGATCTCTTTTGGCGACTATCAGCCAAGGAATAACCACCGAAATACGCTTATAACCAGCAGACAGTGGAAATGTGGTAAAGATGCAGGGGTCGAGTCAAAGGAGAGAACTACTTACAGCCTTGAGATTGCTGGGATACGCAATTCCCCTTGCCCTTTTCCTTTGCAAGGATTAGAGAGTACAAAAATATTAACCTTCGCATTCTACATGACCTGGTCTTAAACTTTTGTTAAAATTCTTGTGTAAATGATAAGCGAACTTATTATTTTGTTACTTTTCAAAACGTTTAAAAACCTCGTTTGAGAAAAAACAATGAAACAACTTCAAAGGCAGGAATTTAATTTGGATACTGGCTTTGACACTTCATTAATCACAACGGAGAAGGCATAAAAGAACCGCAAGAAATAGAGATGGCTTCAGGGAACATTGGAGTGAGATTCTTAACAGATCCCCTGATGAAAATATGGATTTCGACCACGAACATGAGAACACTATAGTGGAAGACTTAAAGTAACAGAAGAAATAACGCCCAACCACACTGCCTCTCCTACAATATTAGAAGAGCAAGAAGTGGAGCCAATAACCCTAGAAGAACTTAAAGATACTATAATCGCTACTAAACAAAAAGCCCCAGGCGATTCCGGAATTTCACGTGAAAATCTAACAAGAACACCGAGTATCTTTCTAGAAAAAATGAAAGACGTTTTCAATCAGCGCAGGATACTTCCCCGATGCCTTAAAAAGAGGAAAAATAATATTCCTTCCCAAACCAGGCAAACCTCGAATCAACCAGGAAACTTCCGACCCATAACTTAACTCGAATCCATAGCTAAACTATTAGAGAAAATGATTGGAAAGAGACTCGGCCAACATCTCGAGGATAGCAATTTAATCCCACAACAGCAACACGGGTTTAGAAAAAGAAGAGGAACTGAAACAGCACTGGCCATACTTGCCGAAGCGATCGCAAAGGATAAATACAAAAAGAGATACATAGACCTTGTCCTAAGAGGCGGATTGGGCTTAAATATAAGATTAAAAGACTAGGACTTCCCAGAATTATAAGCAAATGTTTGTGCGATTACGTAACGGATCGCAAAGCCCATATCGAAATAGAAACCTCCGGGGACCCGAATTCGAGATATATCAGGGAGTCCTTCAAGGGAGATGCCTTAGTCCGTTACTTTATAGCATATACACAATTGATTTACCAGAGCCTATTTTTTAAAGTACTATATACATATAATTCGTGGATGATATCTCGATAATCACCAAAAGTCCTTATAGGCATCCCCTCCCCCCCCGATGGCTAGAATAATTGCAGCAGAAATCGCAAATATCAACAACTATAAAAAGAAATGCAAAATCCGAACTAGTCCAGACAAGTTTATAATTGTACCAGTGGGAAAACGAAAAACATCGCGAGTATTTATCGAAGAAAAGAGATATAGATGCAAACAAGAGGGAAAGGTTCTCGGGCTATAAATACCTTCCAACGGATATAAAAAACAAAACAAAAACATATCAATGAAAGAATATAACTAGCAAAATACAATCTCACAAAATTGTTCCAACTCAGAAGTTTGAACACAAAAAACACAAAATTATTGTATCCAACAATACCGTATCTCAATGCTCTACATAGGACAAACACCGTCAAGCTTCAAAGGGTACAAAACAAAGGAGTATTATTAATTAAAAATACGAGACGAAGAGAACACCGTAGACAACAAGATCTACACCAAGAAATTAATTTAGAACCAATTAACACAATTCTTCACAGAAGTGCTACGAAAATATGGGAAAAACTAGAAGAACTTCTAAACGGAGAAGAAAATAGAAAATCAGAGATCCCCAATAATCATCGGAGGAACGATAGGGGAAATTTTAGAAGCGAAAAACCGATAGTCGGAGTCCATCCCGCACTAATGTTTACGTAGAATATTGATCACGAAAATAATAAAAACAACAACTGCACACAAAAAAGCATAAAAAACAACAAAGAACAATAAAGCGTGAGAGCCTTGAAAATAAATTTAAAAAATAAAAAAATAAATAATATAAAAACAAAAATAAAATAAATAAATATAAATAAAATAAATTTATTATAAAACGATGATAAAGAACGAACAAGAGATGGCTGGTCACCCAGCAAACACCACTACCTTAGCATCTACTATCCACTCTACTCTAACTATATACTTTTAACTTCTAACTTCTAACTTTTTCAAGACGTAAGACGTAAGGCTTTGACACAAGAGACAACAGTTTATCTCGAAAATGCCAAAGGTTATCTTTTAAAAAAAAATGTTGGCTAACATTACTACTTTAATAAACCCTTCTCGCTCAAGGGGGTCATTAAGTCAAATTAAGTTGCAATTAAATTAAAAAAAGTATTTATAAGCGGCTCGGTCGACTTGAAAGAGACCCATTAAAGTATATAATTAAAGGATTTTTCCTATATACTTTGTTTTCTTAATGACGACGTAACGGCTCATTTAGAGAGATCAATATTTACGATTCCCTTGATGCTTGGGGTAAAGAGAATTTTAAATTCGCTTCGTTGTGGTTTTACTGGCTTTGTTCATAGAAGCTTTAATTCTCTCTAGCCATTTTAGTAGTTCATGAATGCAACTATTTTATAGTATTCGTTACTTTAGATTTATTTTTAAATATATTTTGTAATCTTTCTTCTCTTTTTGATCTTATCTCGACTAGGTTTTGTGAATGCTGTCTTTGATAATCATTGGTACAACTATCAGTAGGAAACAATATTTGGAATGCTTGTGCGCACACACACACACAATATGGGGAGTGTGATGCATTTTCAGAGACATTAAGGAGAACACAGCGTGGAAAATGGCTCATCTTATGATAAAAATGATAACACCAACTAATATAAGTTTGGGATGACACCCCACTCCTCCAAACCACAAGGGCCTTAGAAGGTCATTCAAGCCCATCTCCCATTAGTCAAACCCACACCCACAAACCCAAAATTGCCATCCTAAAACCCATTAGTAAGAGCTCATTTTGTCTATGTAATGCAATTTTGGTCACCATTTTATAGGATGGAGCTTGCTTTTCTCGAGTCTATGCAAAGAAGGATGATTAAGATGATTCAGGGGCTGAGGAGATTAACTTATGGTGAAAGGCTTAGGAGACGAAATCTTCATACATTAGAAAGGAGAAGAGTTCGATGGGGCTCGATTGAAATCTTCAAGTGGGTAAAAGGTTATAGCAGGGAAGCCACAGGTAAAGATCCTATTTTTAGGTTAGGACATGTAGGAATAGGTTTAAGCTAAACAAGTTAAGGTTTAAGAAAGAGTTTGGTAGAGATTAGTTTTCAAATCGTAGATTAATGGAATAGGTTCAGTAGTCATGTGGTATATTTATGGATAAGGGTGCTAGGTGGGACTGAACTGTGTGATGAAATCAAGAACTGCCTCGTGCAGACTCCTCCTTACCATGTTCCATCCCTTAGGCATTCAGATGTATTTACATATATACAATATGAAACATCAGCAGCCACCGGGCTCAGAACATATACAATATCTTGAACCCGTAGGATAAGGAAATACGAATTCCGAGCGCTTTTGGTTTTAATAAGACATTATTGAGGAATGAACATGAGAAAAACTATTAAATACATCAAAAGTAAGAGGAGAATGAGCGATTGGGGCAAGGTAAGAGAGTTGATTGGGAAGATCCTTCCCTAAACTTGGGTGAAACTTATTTTTGAGTTGGAATAAAAATTCATCAAGAAGATAATTTCATTTAAGCGGATTTATTTTATGCATCCCAGTGTATTTGTCTCAACACTATTGTTATAGTGTGATAATTTCCCAATTTATCCGGTGATTTAGGAGGGTATATGTACAAAAAGAGCAGTGCTTTCAAGCTCCAGGGTGTCAATTGCTGTGTGATGTTTGCGGTCATTAATTATAGCAATGAATACCCACCATTACACGGCATCGAGCACAGCTGGGGCACGCTCTTCACCCGCGCCATGCAAGTCGACTGAATCCAATACACCAATCTAACAGCCCCCCCTTTCCCTCCGGACAATGCAGTTTTCCTACTATTGATCTCATGTCGTTTAATCCTAACACAGATCTTTACCAGATTGTCCTTTGTAACGTCTATTACAGCTTTTTAGAAGTAATGGAATATACAGCTCCTGTTTGAGGTGCCATTGTTGTGAATAATTTACATAAACAATTCTAATATGTGAAGACGTTTATATCAAATCGCTTTAATGTGGTTAATGTAAATGCCTATGAAAATGGTATACAGCGGGATGCGGCCCGAGGCCACCAACTTAATTACGAGGCCTTCGAGAACAGAGTTCAACACAGACGCGCGAGAGGAGACGAGCAAATGAGTCGACGCTAAACGGATCCAAAGGCAGCAAGTGCCGCACATTTGAACGATGAGTCGAAATGTGCGATTTACTGAATAGGGCTAAAAATAGAGGGTAAAGCAGTCTCCATACATTGAGTACAATGAATATATACAAGCTTTCGTGTGAGAGAAGTTGGGGTGGCTCATCTTCGGATCTAAGTTTCGAGCGCTGAGCAGAGCTCAGGCCTATTGAGGAGGGTGGGTATGGTTTTAAGTTAGGTGACACAAAAATATCATCTTGGTGTGTAAGGTTTCGTAGGAGGAGGGGGGCACATCCTCGGATGTAGGATTTCAGGGTGGCTCATCCTCGGACGTAGGATTTCAGGGTGGCTCATCCTCGGTTGTAAGATTTCGGAGTGGCTCATCCTCAGTTGTAAGATTTCGGGACGGCTCATCCTCGGCTGGAAGGTTTCGGAGTAGCTCATCGTTAGATGGAGTTTCGGGGTGTTTCATTTTTTAGGAGTGCGGTTTCCGTATTAGCTAATTTTTAGGCGTAGAATTTCGGGGTGGCCCATATTCAGGTGTAAGGTTTCAGGGGTTGCCCATCTTCAGGTGTAAAGTTTCGGGGGTGGCCCATATTCAGATGTAAAGTTTCGGGGTGACCCATATTTATGTGTAAAGTTTCCAGAGTGGCCCATCTTCAGGTGTAAAATTTCGGGTGGCCCATCTTCAGGTATAAAGTTTCGGGTTTGCCCATCTTCAGTTTTAAAGTTTCGGGGTTTGGCCATCTTTAGGTGTAAAGTTTCGGGGTGGCTCATCTTCAGGTATAAAGTTTCGGGGGTTGCCCATCTTCAGGTTTAAATTTTCCGGGGTTGGTATCTTCGGTTTTAAAGTTTCCGGGTTTGGCCATCTTTAGGTGTAAAGTTTCGGGGGTTGCCCATCTTCAGGTGTAAAGTTTCGGGTGGCCCATCTTCAGGTATAAAGTTTCGGGGTGGCCCATCTTCAGGTGTAAAGTTTCTAGGTTGCCCATCTTTAGATCTAAGGTTGCCCATGCGACTAAACATGACCTCTCCTTGTGGTGACTTTATAAAGACCCGGCTGAAGCATGTATCTAATATATTTTGGAAATTCTTAATGGAATTCCAGAACGTTTTGTTCTAAACTAAAGCCTACAGTGCTTTGTAACTATAATTTTGATATTATTTCCGAACCTTTTGTTCGAAACTGTCTCAATGTAACAACCGGAAATCATATCACCCCTCAAAAACCTTGACTGAAAACCAGTCAACCTATTACAATATCCTAACATCCAAATAACTAATTAATTCAGTTGCCCTACATAGTTCATATATTCCTAAAAAAAATTCGAACGTCTTTTTTTTCGTTCCTTGTGAAAACCTTATGAAATCCATTAACCAAACTAGTTTTAAAACTGTATAATTATAAATACACGCATTTTGTCAAATCTTAGTTTAATTAAAAAAAAACCCGGCGGCTTTCAGGGAAAATTTATTTCCTCAAAGCGCCCCTCATATTTAAGCCCCATCTATTTTCCTATTATTTAAGGGTAAAGTAAAAAATAATTATGCTACAAGTGAAGTTTCCCAATTTGGGGCGAGAATTCAGATTAAAAATTGGACTGCTTGGAAGACATAGTTGAATACCATATGCGCATGCGCACAAAAGTTGCGGTGATTCGATAGATTTTACTGACAATTGCTCCCTGTGATGAAACTCGTCTGTATATAACGTTACCGGTTGTATACATTTTAACTGGCTTTTATTATGAACACAAATATCCTGCTTGGTGGAAATGAACAGAGGTAGGTAATTATTCAGAAGCTAATTCAACCAAAATGGGAAAAATTACTCGTTTGCAGTGGGCTTTTTGTGCAGCAAGAAAGCGGCCATTATTTATATTATAAATCCAAGGAATTTCAGCCAAGAAATTCCTTTCGAGTTAATACCGTCTGATATAAAATTTATAGCTATCTAGCTTTCTCTCTTTATTTATTCATATATATATATATATATATATATATATATATGATAAATTACACCCACAAGGAAAATGGAAAAACGATTCCGAGCGCTATCGTCTTTATTCATGGAATAACGTAGGTCAGGACAGACAATGTCTTAAATAGTAAGGAGGGGGGGGGGGTAAAACGGCTAGCTGCATCAAAACCCTAACTATGGGGTACAAATTCTTTAAATATTATACTTTGTGATTTAATATAATTAGATATGATAGTATCTAGACTAAACAATCCAGGGCTAATATTACCAAAATTTACAACACTATGAAAAACACGTTAATGTATTTGTAAGCACGATAGGTAAATGTATTTCTTCCACAAAAAACTATATTGATGTTTTTGTATGATCCTGATGATTTAATTTATTGTTTGAATACATATCCTTTCAGTAATAAAAGTTTCATTTACCTATCATGCTTACAAATACATAAACGTCTGTTTTTCAGGGTGTGTTGTAAACTTTTGCGGGCACTGTATATATATATATATATATATATATTGGGAGAAGCTTCTCATCTATATATGTTTTGTTAAAGACCAGGTTGTATTTTGATTTATCAATTTTATTATGGATCGTTTCAACTGGCGAATGCAGTTTTTGTATCTGGTTGGAGATTAAAGATCAGTTGAGGAAGATCCATTTTATTTTCTACAACTAATTTCAGTTTTGGCCGTGAGCTTTCGCCTTTCTTAAGGCATCTTCAGACGAGTCTTCGTTATTGTTGAGGCTGCGTTGATTTTGTGTTTCTTTTGTTTTGCCTCCTTTACCGGTGAGGTAGTTCATTGCTGGTCGTGAGCAGCGAAGAATGAAGTTAGACATATAAAGTGAGGAATATAGTAGTAGAAATAGTGGGGGGAAATGGGGAAATTGATAGAAAAGCGAAAATGAAAGACAGGTCCCTGGCGATAGGGCATCCCTGGCTTTCTGTGTGTTTTGGTATATATATATATATATATATATATATATATATATATATATATATATATATATATAATTCAAACCTTTGTAGCGTTTTTTTTTAGCCCTACTGGTTTTGGTGGACTTTTTTGTTTTTATCTGGGTTGTTTACACCTTGATTTTGAGGTTTTTATTTTGTTTTGTTTATTTTATTTTTTGTTGTTTTTGATATTTTTGGCGAATTAATCGCGCTAAAATTTGAGGAGAAATTAGAAAATTAGCACTTGACTAATTTAGTGAAAAGGAATTTTGTTTGGCTTTGTGTTGGTTGGGTATTGATTGTGAAAATCTAAGTGAACATTGGGTCTACGTCGTCGTCAATGAGTAGTCTACTGCTTTTAAAAGGTTTTGCGTGTCCTATGTCATTAAAGTCCATGTGCCCGAGTACAAACTCGGGTGGGGGTTAACCCCAGTTCACCTCCTTTGGGTTCTCATTATAATATAGACAGCCTTATTTTTTACCCTTGTTTAATGTTGACTTTTATCAACATTAAGCAAGTTAAAAACGTGAAAAGGTATAAAATATTAGAAATGTAGACATACATTCAAAACTAAACAGTTGCGACTAAACATTTCGTAACACAATTGATAGGCCTAACACTTGTGTGTTAAGCTGAATTTTTTCTGATTTAAATCAACACGGCCAAAAATGGCCAGTAGAATAGTGGTAGATACCCCCCAAATGCTAGAACTACGAGGCCTTCGACAAAAGACTCATCACTGTACGTCACTTGGGATTTATACTTCACGATAATCCCTACCAACTCCCCGGAGGATACAATAGGCCTTGGAAGACTTGAAACGCGAGGACAAGCCCTCCCTCGCCTGCCTTCAGAAGATTTAGGTCAGGAAAGAATGCGCCTTTTGAAATGCTCAAAGATAAAAACGAAGAAGTGATCTGGAGACTGAGGCCTATCCAAGGCGCTTCTTGAATGAACACATTCATTCCGCTCTTCAAAACCGCCCTGAACGACCCGATTCAAGTCAACACGTGACCCAAATGATGTGATGAAGTGAGTTAAAATGCCATGTGCGCAGCCACGGTATGCGGTTGCTCTAGCAAGCGTATGTCACCTTCACAAGTTCACAATGCCTCGAGCACACGGGGGTGGGGGCATTTGCTTGGCTATAAACACTGCTTACGTATAACGATTTGATGGAGCTGACATAAGAAAAGGAAACTGGGAAAGTCAATCAATAGTTAATTCGGTCCCATCTAGCATCCTCATAAGGTAAGCTCCTCAACCCATGAATCATCTTAGTCATCCTTATTTGCACAGACTCGGCTGAACCAATATCCATCCTATAATACGATGGCCAAAGCTGAATGGGAGGTTTTTTTTTAAGGAAAGTCAGAATGTCCGGTAAGTTCTGACCTCCTGCCTAGAAAGCAGTGTATAAGTGCTAATAGGGTATTGGGGTTTATTGGAAGTAGTGCAGTAGTAATGATGGTTTGCCAACCTGCCTTTATCACGGCGGATCTCGACCGGATAATGAAATGACAATCGCTGGTGATCTCGATGGCACCAGGGGCCGGTCCTGGGAAGAGGTAATAGGATTATGCTTTGACACCAAACATCGTTCAGGTGGATCCTTCTTCGCCCCCGCGGACGGGAAACCTGTTCAGTGTCAGAGGTATGTGGATATAGATTACCCATCGGCATGATTCCTTGGAATCAGTGTGTGTGTGTGTGTGTGTGTGTGTGTGTGTGTGTGTGTGTGTGTGTGTGTGTGTGTGTGTGTTGTGCTGCGAAAATGGGAAAGGAAAGAAAACAGTGTTGTAATTGGCTATGTGTATGATGAGAAGTGTAAGATTTACAGGGCTGAACACAGCGCGTCCGCCAATTGGTAGGCGGATCTCATCGCCCGCTGACGTTTGTCTCCGCTCATGCCCCTAATCGAACCCGGTACCGCGACGTTGGCAGACGAACGCCATATCCATTCGGCTAGCAAGAGCTCTTGGGACAAGTGTATAGGAGTGCTGGTGTCATTCTGAAATTGAACCTAGCATTAATTAGTCCTCATCTTGACTATGCTGTGCAATTTTGGTCATGGTATTATAAGAGGAGTATTGCTTTGCATGAGTCTGTGCAAAGAAGCATGTCAAAGATGATTCATGGGTTGAGGAGCTGACCTTATGGTGAAAGGCTTAGGAGACTAAAGGTGAAGAGTCCAATAGGACTAGATTGAAGTCTTCAACTGAGTAAAAGGTTATAATAGGGTTTTTGTTTTTTTTTATGAGCGCATCTGGCGACTTTGTAACAGGAAAAACAGGTTAAGTTCCAATTTTTAGGCTAGGAGGTGTAGCAATAGGATTAAACTGGACTAGTTTAGGTTTAGGAACGAGATTTTGTAGAAATTGGTTTACAAATCGAGCAGTAGATGAATGGAATAGGCTCACTAGCCATGTGATAAATTATTCAAATAGGCTCAGTAGTAATATGATAGAAGAGTCCTCCCTGATGAGTTTTTAAGAATAGATTAATGGATGAGGAGATGTTAAGTGGGACTAAACTGGGTGATGGAAAGAAGAGCTGCCTTGTATATGCTATTGATTAGCCTTCTACAGACTCCTTTTATGTTCAAGTCAAGATGAGGCCTATCTAATAATGGGAGGTAGTTTCAGAATGACATCAGCGCTCCAATTTCTCACGCACTTAAAAAATGTCTTTCTTGAGGCAGTGTGGGCATCTCTCGCAGTAAGTTTAATATGATATCAGTGATGAATAGAAAGGAAGTGAAAATATGGGAGGGGGGTGATATGTAGCCGCATATTCCCCTCGGGCATTGTTGCCGGGAGGGCACGAAATCCTACAGATGTCATCTGCGCCAGTGCTGGACCACGCTACACCTGACAACCCCTTACAAGGGCATGAAGGGGATGCCATTGTTTCCCGTGTAGCAGGGCATTTACCCAATGTTTCCCCCGCCTGTTCCTCATAGACGCTCGCTTCGCCTTCATTGACCCAAGTAGGCCTCCGTCCGTTCCAAGACGGTGGAAGGCCTCAAGATTGTTGTGCTCTCAACTCCCTAGGCCAGGAGTGGGCAAACTTTGGGGGTCTTGCGGCCAATTCCACTAAAAAATATGGAATTTCTGGTCTTGAGGAACAAGCAAATATAATGCCAAATGTACATACTCTAACAATGGTCAACAGACCCAAGTCGATATGCCCAAAAAAGATACGGTCAATACTGCGTTAAAAGAAATATATTAAATTTTATCATTAGAAAATATGTAATTTTAATATATATACTTTTTAATGTGATCATGGCCTTGCTTAAAGGAGAGGGAAAATCTTTTCAAGGGCCAAGGATAGATGCCTCGCGTGCCAGGGTTTGCGGGACGCCTGCCCTAGGCCCTCAAAGAAGTCTACTTGTGCAATTCGACTTTCACTTTTAACTTTACCACTCCACAAGTGCATGGGGCTATGCCCTTGTTGGTTTTCGTTTTTTATATACATAAAAATGTCTTAGTTTGGTCATGTCAATCAAAAAATAAGCCAAGAGGGCAACACCAACCTACACCTCACAAAATGAGGTCGGCGCGAATCAACGCCCCTTAAACAAATATAGCACTCGAAAGCGGACCCATATCCAGGCTTAGTCGCCTTATACGACACGAGGGGGAATATATGCTGAATTTGAAGAGAACCCGTAGGCTGTTATGCCTGATACCTGGAGAGGCGCACGTGCTCCCTGGCCGAGTGGCCCAGGTTGTCCCGAACAAAGTTTGGAGAACCTCTGCTTTATCCCTTCTAGATATTTTCATTCTTCAACCACCTTTAGGGCCTGGAGTGGTGGCACAACCTACTGGCCCTAGTGCCACATGAAATGGAAGGGAGGGGGGGAGCAGATCTCTCTTTACAAACTATGTAATAAGGCCTCATAACATAACTTAACGGATGGCAGAAGCTGCAAGGGCTTATCAGAGGTCGTCTGAGTCAACACCCACCCTATAAATTGCATCCAAACCCCTTTCTCCTTCAAAAATCTGCATCCACACAAATGCGTTCAGAACATCGCCTCCAATCTACAACAAAATCGATATTACAATATGTAATTTTCCCAAATACAAATCAAAATCAATGATCTACTTTCCCATAATACTCTTCATGTCTGTGCTTGAAAATATTCAAATTTGACTGTCTATTGCCGCCTGTGGTAAACCATTCCAGTAATCTACCACGGTGGGGGAAAAAGAAACTTCTCTCAGATCTAACCGACTGTTTTTTGTTTTGTTTTTAATTTCAACTGGTGGCCCCTAGTCCTAGTACTATCTCCCAACTCAAAGAACTTGCTAAAATCCAACTTGTCTACCCGAGAACAAATTTTGAAAAGCTGAATCATATCCCATTTCAAATACCTTCTCTCAAATGCGAACATATTTAGTGCCCTCAACCTATTTACATATTCAAGGTTCTTCAGGGAAGCTATCCTCTTTGTTGCCCTCCTTTGCACGTCGATATCAATGCACTGCTTATCTAGTACTACTCCTAAGTCCTTCTCATCCTGTACTAAATTCAGCCAATGTCCATTATTTCATAGCTAAATTCTATATTATCCCTTAAAATGTTACTAATTTTAGATTTTTTTAAAGTTAAAATTCATCTGCCAATTTTCTTACCCAACCTAATAACTTAAGTTATTCTGCACTTTAAAGTTAGCTTCAACTTCATTTACTACAGCTGCCAATTTTGTGTCATCAGCAAAAAATGACACTTTTGATATTTACCCCCTCCCTAAGATCATTTATATAAACTAGGAATAATAATGGGCCTAGAACTGATCCCTGAGGTACACCACTGATAACGTCCCTCCACTGTGACCTCCCCCCATTCAATACCAACCTCTGTTTCCTCTCATTCAGCTATCCATTTCAAAACTTTGCCATATACCACATTTATTTTTAATTTGTGAACTAGTCTCTTATGTGAAACCATTATCAAAAGCTTTGCTAAAATCTAAGTGAATTACATCAACATTTTTTCCTTTATTTAATTCTTTCGTTACACAATCCATAAAATCCAGTAAATTTGTTAAACACGATCTACCTCTTCTAAACCTTTGCTGAGCATCATTTATTAAACTACATCTTTCTAGATGGTCAGAAATACTCTTCGTAACTACATTCAACCATTTTACAAACTATAAACGTTAAGCTTACTGGTCAAAAGCTATTTGGGTCCCGTTTACTTCCCTTCTTCCAAAATGGTACTACATTAGCTATTTTCCAATCATTTAGTAGTTCTCCAAGCTCCAGTAATCTGCACCTTCTTTAAGTAACCTAGAAAGAACGTCATCTTGGCCAGATTCCTTACTAGTATTCAGATTAATTATAAGCCCTTTAATGATTTCCATATCTACATTAATGGTATTCAATACCTCATCCCCTGACCTAGAACTATTATAAATTAAACTGTTCGTATTCTCTTCTGTAAATACTGAACCAAAATGAATATTAAATACCTCATCTCTTTCCTCATACTTTCACAACGCTTTCATATTTCTTGTATATTTATATATTTAGTGTTATTTTGAGCTAAATTAATTCCTGCTGTCATTTTGCTTCTCTTAATTATCTTTAATTGATTCCTAACCAACCTATAATTAATAATTGAGATTTTCAGCAGCATCTTTGCCCTGTATAATCTCTGGTATGCCTTTTTCTTCTCAAAAACTTCCCTAGCTATCTCCTTGATTCCACCATAATGGCTGCCTACATTTCTTCCTAATGACCTTCGTTGGGATACACTCGTCTTAGACTACGTTTAATATAGTCTTAAAAGTATTCCACATCTCCCAAGTATTCTTGCCTCGTTGCTATTGCGCTTTAAATCGAGACAAAAACTATCCCAAAATGTTATTTACTCATTTCAAAATAAAATTAAAAATAAAAGGACGCATCTGCTTAGTTTCGTTTAAAATGTACCTAAAGTGGAAGTAAAAAATGTGTGGACGGTAGGTACATATACACTCAGGAGCTATTTTTAAAACGGGGTTGTTGGTCCTTCGCATTCCCCTTCTCATTTGTATGCATCGACAGATCTGCACCACCACCACCCCCTTTCATTCATTCTTTCATCACTACCTAGATTAGGGGAAATGAAAGCTGACTTGAGACTACCTAGATTAGGGCAAATAAAAGCTGACTTGAGTACTAAAGATGGCAACTACCGAGCCAGGCAGAGAAGACGAAAAATAAAACAAAAACACTAAGTAAAATGGCCGTACTCAAAACAACCTAAAAAAAATCTGAATTTGAACCCTCGACGTAACAAAAATGCCCCAAACAAACAAACTTCACAAAATGCATAAACGCACATTTCTGTTTATTATTTCAACGATTCTAATCGGCGAAATTTCAGCGTTAGCGTTACACTGCCCCCGCATAGCTACGCAGTGAAAAAAAACCCGCCTATTTATTATTCAAAGCATAACACCCTTTTGCTCGGTCAAGTCTTTTGTCGGGGTTAAGACCAAACACAAGGTGTTTTGAAAGTAACTACCTTAATCTGAATAATTTAGAAGGCGGGAAAAACTAATGTTGAATAATGATTACAAAGTATTCTGCGGAGAGAGAATAATTCCCTTCCTCCTTTCTTTATCTTCCGCCTGAGATTACTCTTCTCGGAACAAACAATTTATTTCGGAATAATAAAATAGCCTACCTAGCTAACTTAAACTTTAAAGAATAGTAATAATAGTAAAAAAGGAAATTTCGTATAGAGAATATTGAGAGAACAAACGGTTAGGTCATCAGATTCTTGCTAGGTCCCTCTTAAGAATAAAGACTAAAGTTGCGTCAAAGTAATGAAACATTCGGTCCACTGTTCATCCTTCGTCTAATGGCCATTATACAATCTAGATGCCATTGGCAATGCTCGGGCATTGCACACCACTAGATAAGTATGACGTCACAAGAGGAGAGAGATAAGATGACAATAACAGTCTTTTGTTGTGCATAATGGGAGCCTTTCTTCAAGCAATGCTGTAGAAGGGGTAGGAGCTTAATTAGAAGATACGTTTTATTCAGACAACGAACTCACTATTTATTAATAACTCGGTCACGAAATAGACTTTCAAAGCTCTGTCTGGTTTCGTTAAATGAAACAAATCCAATTAAGTAGAGGATTGAGGGAAAACTCTGTGCCGACCGGACAGCTTCACCGGGCTTCTTTTCGAGAGGTCACGGAGCTCAGATCCAAGATAGGCGAACCAACGGATTACCCCCGCGAGTCTCGGAACAAGATGCGACGGATAGGGGAAGGTTGGGGGAAAGGGCGGCGAACGGAGATAGAAATTGATGATAGGAAACAGACTCCTAAAACAAAATTGACATCTGTTGCGACTCGTTCACGTTCATTTTGGAGCGAGTTCAATGGTACTCGCCCCTGGTTATGGCTGCATGCGTATAATACGTACGCGCGCGCATCTCCATGTGGTCTGAGTTACTTCCTCAAGACAGCGAATTAAGCGTGACCAGGTGGGCAGGCAGGTGACCAATCTGACAGATGGCAAGCAGACCTATACCCACACTCCCCATTTGCTTCCATCACCTTGAGTTTACTCCACGTACGCGTGCCCCATCGCCTCAACACCTGAAGATAAAAAGACTCAAACGCCGAATCACTGAATCTTAATCGTTCACAATAATGAAATCGTTTCCAAGTTTAATTACCTCGACTCCCCTTTTGGCCTCAATGAGACTAACTAGCCTTCATTGAACAAACCCCAGAGCGCAAATAACTTTCACACAATCACACGACCATTTAACGAAACTAGACGCCCTCGATGGTTTTCCTTCGCAATAGGCTTGTTTCGATGACAACGCAGTAAAAAGTTGCACCTCCCTCATTCGCTTACCGAATATTCGATACACAACCACCTAATGCAGTAATCCAGTCGTGAAATTGGTGGTGGTGGTGGTGAGGGGGGGGGGGGGGGTCAGAACCCTGACCAGTATTTAAGTGATTCAATAAAACTAATGGCATTCCCGCAATCGAACCTGACATCAATGGGACTTAAGCCAACCACACAACCTCCTTCACAGAGTGAAAGGGGGGAAAGCCAATCGTAGGCTGCAATTAAGCGGTAAGGGCGGGTAGGGAGAAGATTTTTTTTTTTTAAGGCACCCACCTGGCCCCCTACCAAGGGCCTAAGTGGCCGCAATCAATATTCCAGCCTAGCGCTACTTTAAGACTCCAGAAAACAAAACAAAACAAAGATAAACGAACAAAATAAAACCCAAAACAACAAACGGAAAAATAAATAGAACAAAAAGAAGGAAGCACGCTCGCGCGTCGGGAAAGGGGAGGCCAGCCTTGCTCCCACGCAGGATCATGCGACCAACATCAGAGCCAAATAAAATGGAGGTGGCCAAAGAGAATAGGTAGGAAAAGGTGTGTGAAAAGAATATTAGGAGGTGAGAAGGGTTGGAAGACCCCGTAAAAGGTGGGTTATGTAAATGAGTGCGTGAGAGAAAATGCACGAGTGATTTTGAAGTGGATGATATAGTGTATGAGGTGTACATGGGAGGGAGGGGGGTGAAGGGGGATAATTTGGCCCTTCTGCCCAGGTATAAACCATGAGTGGACAAAATGGCACAACTCATAGCACCCCATCGCTATGATGGGAGGGGGGCTAATTTGGCGTGGAAAAAAGGATGCGTGGTTTTAGGCAGGATAGGAAATAGTTTTTTTTTAATTAATGCCTACTAGGAATGGCTAGAAACTAGCATAGACGGCAAAGTTAGTGATTTGAGGATACTTTTTAAGAAGAGAAACTCGGTTGTTTTTGCCCCCAGAATCAATGTAAACATTTTGTTCAGCGCGGATGAATATGTCGTGGCTTCGCTTTTGGAATTTAAAGTATTTAATTCTAATAAAAATAAATATTCAAAAGAACATAAATAAAAAAGGAAAATGTGTAACGAAATAAAATAATGAATAAAAAAGAAAATGTGTATCGAAATAAAATGAATAAAAAAAAGAGTAACCAAATAGTAATGAAAAAAAGGTTAAAAGTAAAGAAAATAAATTAGTTCCAGTAACAAGGAGGAAAATACAGGTAAAACTAAAACGTACAAAAAGTATTAAAAATTTGTCCTCTTTTTTCCTTATAACATCAACGTATGCCATTTTTCTCCATTTTTTATTTTCGCGGTTTTATGGTGAGGGGCTCACCATAAATTTAATTTTGTTTTATTTTTGTTTGGTAGGTGCCCCCCCCCCCTCCCCTCCAATGATCAGTTAAAAGAAACATATTGGGAATAGGGCGGATCATTGTGGGACAAAAGTACGAAAGCAACCGAGCGCCTATTCTGAAGTATTACCCATTTTGTAAAGAAAATATTAGTAACGGGTCTTCAACAAGGACGTTCGAGCTTTGTTAGGCGATAGTGGCCATGTTGTTAAAGCGACATCTGGCAACCTCACTATGAACTGTTCAGTAGTACTTGGCAAGTTACCATGGAAGGTTATAGCGTTGAACAGCGTGCGCAGATCATCAAATGTTATTAAAATCAGTGCTCCGTTCGACAAACGTTCCGCGCATTACGTGATTTATATCCTCGCCACAATCGTCCTGCCGAGTCCACTGTTCAACGCTTGGTGGCCAAATTCGACGCAAAAGGGTCGATCAACAATCAGCCAAAACGCAAGATCTGCTGAAAACATCGCTGCCGTAAATGAGAGTGTACGGGAAAATCCGAAGCAGTCAATTTCTCGTAGTTCACAAGAACTTGGCCTTTCTGCGACTTCAGTTTGGCGAATTATACGTAGGGAATTGGGTCTGCACCCGTACAAAATCCAAGTTACTCGCTGATTGGGCTCTAGAGCAGTTGGAAGTTGCCCCAAATTTCCCCAAAAAAATCATTTTCAGCGACGAGGCCCATTTTTGGATGAATGGATTTGTGAACAAGCAAAATTGTCGGATTTGGGACGAAAACAATCCACATGAGATAGACCAGCACCAATTGTATTCCAACAAAGTCACTGTTTGGTGCGGATTTTCGTCTAACGGAAACATAGGTCCGTATTTTTTTGAGAACGAAGATGGGATTGCCATAACCGTCAACGACGAGACCTACAGATCGATGATAAGCAACTTCCTGTGGCCTCAACTGGATTATATGCCTGATATGGATACTGACGACATGTGGTTCCAACAGGACGGCGCTACGTGCCACACTGCGCACGCCGCGATAGACATTTTGCACCAGCGATTTCAGGGTAGGATCATCTCGCGCAGCGGCGACGTCAACTGGCCACCGAGATCATGCGATTTAACGCCATTAGACTACTTTCTTTGGGGGCTACCTTAAATTGCAGGTCTATGCGAATAATCCGCAAACAGTTGATGTCCTCAAAGTCAACATAACGAACACCATCCAGCAAATTCAGCCAGATTTATGCGACAAAGTCCTCGAAAATTGAGCCTCCCGAATACGTTCCACCAATCGAAGCCGCGGCGGACATTTGAACGACCTCATATTCCACACTTAATACCATAAAATGTACTTTCAAAATTTTAAATAAATTGAGTGCATATATCACACAACTTGTTTTATTTACATTTAAAAATCGAGCGACCTTATTGAAAGACCCTATATTAGCGTATAAATGAGATGTATTTAAAAATAAATAAAAAAAAACCCTCGAAAAATAAACCCTAAAAACATGATCAGGTGCCGGAAGAAGGTCCGCTGGCTTAGGGGCCCGAACATGCACCCAACACTCTAAAGCTAAAATAAAATTGAGTAGGTTTGCCTCCTCTAGAAAATCAGTTATTCTAAAAGTCTGTGTGCACGATCCGGCCCGAGCACAAAGGGCAAGTAGTAGCGACCAGGCGTCCACACTCGTCCCGGTGCTGGGACAGTTAACATGGTGCGAAAATCCTCCAGACCTTCAGCAAGAATGTGCCGAACATTCTGAGGGACAACGCAGTGGTCGCAGTAAATTGGGCGTCACGAATAGCATGAACCAGGGGCTGCAGAAATTTAACTGCTCCGAGAGCACTTATGGCGCCTTGCGAGTCGCTAAAGTTTACAATCCGTTCTCCGAACCGGGCACGACGCATTAGCCCCCGTACCGAGCGAGCGGTGTATTGCAACTCGCTCGGCCGTGAAGACAGACCCAGCGCCTGGTAGAGCCCCGCTAACTTGAAACAGAGGGAATAAGGCGTGGAAGCTGACGTCTTCCTGGCACTTAGAGCCATCCGTATACACTGGCACAAATGCAGCATAGCACAAAATGTGTTCCCAAAACGTCGAATGCAATACACCTGGCGCTGTAGAAGCTTTGGGAGCAGAGGCGACAAATAGTCAAACTTGGCACCCTCCATGGTGGCATCGTGTGAAGAACTAGATGGGCCAGCGGTTCGAGAGGTACGCCGAGCTCTCGGTGTTTCCTGACTCTAAACCCGTAGGGCTTATCAATGACGGTCGTTTAGGTCGCATAGGCACTGTCGCAATCTGCCGTGGATGCGATGAAAGCCATTGGCGACTGAAGAGGACCCCGAGCCCGCGCGTAGCGTACATTACGCAGAGTACACTGTACGCGGCGCAGAGAAAATGACATCTCCCTAGCATCGTCAAGTAGGGGACGTGCGGAAGGCAGCGGTCGCCAGTCCAATACCGATGTGGTGGATTGCGTCCACATTCCGCAATTTACGCTCAGCATCAATAGTAGAGCTTTGAGAAAACAAAGGAACGATAAAACAAAGCGGTAGTCCTATCAGCAACTAAAGTGCTGAACGTCACGGAACGAAGCATGTCCATAGCGAGAGTACTTTTTTTTTAGGAGCTATCTGGCGACTACCCACTTGGGCATAAGTCGCCGCAATCACGACAGCCTAGCACAAGGCTACTTTAAAATAAGAAAATGAAAAAACAATAAAAAGGGAAAATTACAACAATTAGGAAGCAAGCTCCAGCGTCGGGGGGAGGTCCGCCTCTCCCCGGCGCAGGAGCGTGCGACCTACAAAGAAAACAACAAAACCTTGTTAAATAAAGGGGAGAAGGCCGGCCTCCCCTCCAAAGTCTATAAGTCCACCAGTCAATGTGCACGAACTCGTCCCGAGTACAAAGGACAGGCGTAGCGAGAGTACAAGAGACTAAGGCTGCAAATATGGGCTTTCCAGGTGAGGCTACAGTCGAAAACAAGACCAAACAAACGATGCGAGTCTACCACACCGACCACAAGTCGCCCAAGGGAGAGTTGCTCTCCGACTGAGCAATCAAAGAGGTAGGGCGACAGAGTGGATCCCTTATTAGGTCGTACTAGTTGTTAAAAGATCTCTTGCGACACATCCACAGAGGACCCAAACTTTTAGTCGGCCTGGCAGCCAACAAAACAGTAAGGCCCTGCAGCAATTAGAGGTACGCCTTCCTTATTCAGCTTAGAACGGCTGCAGGGAGGTGGCCAAACCATTAGGCGTAAGATAAGGGATTATTGGGACAAAACCGATCTTCCCATTAATCTCGCCTAGGTTCAGGTCCCCTCAAATCCTGGTCTCTTGTAACGTGTTGACGTTCAAGGGCGTTGTTTATAGGGGTTCCAAAGCCTTTTTTCTGACACGGCAAAAGGTAGCGGAAGTCCTAAACCCCCGATAGACGAAATAAGGAGAGATCTTAGAAAAAGAAGTGGTACATAATTGGAACTAGGAAACGAACCAGGTTCCCCAGGCCGTCTCAGAGTCCATGTCAACCCCCAAATGAGTCAGGCCTTCCCCTATTGTCACGAACTATGAGGACGTGCTGCTAATCCAGGTACCAGGTGTGGGAGTATACATAAGGTACTCCACTCCGGGGTTATAGGAGAAAGAGGGGGAGGGTAGCTTAAAAGTAAGCTAATGCGCACAGACCCCACTTTGTTGGAAAATGGTTATAGTTGAAGAAAAAAAAGGGTTAAGACCCCACCACCTCGTGTCTTTCCACACAAAATTTGGTTCCTCTATTAATATAAGCATTCAAGACTTCAACCCTGGCAATGATTCGGTGAGGTCCTTCTTGTAATTCCGTCTCATCCAAAATGACCTTTCCGTCCACAATAGTAAATTTCGCCCAAATAGAGAGAGAGCGAGTTTAGGAAAGCCGGTAATCATTAAAACCTGAACAGGATCTCCACGATAATCCGCAGGATCAAAACGGATTTACGTCTCTCTTGGAAGAGATTATAGTCAATACTTTGGGTATATTACATGACAACAATATGGCGAGCGGAAAAGACAATTTGACTATGTGAAGAAAGTTATAAGAAAGGAAATTGAAAAAGGCCTCGCAAGAGTAGGATTTATCTTCGAAATCCCTCAAAATCTTGGCTGACACCAAAAAAATATTAAAGTCAAAATATCACTTAAAATTATTTACACAATTTTAAACATACTAAGTGACTAATATTATGTTGGGCGGCCGGCCTTTTGCTTTAATTACACCCATAATTACGCCCGACGAAATTCAGCGACAGTGAAATCGTTCGGGCGGCGCTTATAGCGCATGTAGGCATAACACTTCTGTTCGAGGGCCGTCTCACACTCAGCCAACGAACACGGGAGTGGTAGGCGTGCAAAACGGCCAGACGTTCTGGGAATAGTAGTCAGGCCCGCGGCGATGAGGTTACCGGGGAAAAACTCAACGGCCTCATCTACCGACCTAAACTCCTGGACGGAGATAAAAAATTCAGTCATTTCCTGAAATGCAGGCCACTGCGCCCGCGCCAAGCACCACCGAGGTGGGCTCTCAGGCAGCAGTTGCCCTCAAAATGATATTTGAATGGGAAAGTGATCACTACCATGGAGGTCATCGACCACCCCCCAATCAAAATCAGGCTGTGCATCCGAAGAGCACAAAGATAGATCAAGGCAAGAAAATGAAGCGGTTCTCGGGCAGTGATGCGTAAACTCATCCACGTTTAGGATACCCATATCAGGCTCTTCGATCAGATCGGCATGGACTTGTCCCCTGGGATTTATTGAGTAATCTCCCCAGAGAGGATGCCTGCCGTTCAGATCTCCAAGCAAAAGAAAGGGCCTCGGCAACCGTGCCACGATGCGGCGGAAGTCCCCCGCGTCGAAGTCAGCTGACGGTGGAATGTACGCAGAAATGATAGTATACCTCCTATCCAGGTGCAGCTGCAAAGCCAATGCCTGAAAGGAGGTATCTAACGTGAAAAAGAGAACGGAGACATCATGCCGGGTGTAAACCGCGCATCCCCCAGCCCAGCCATCTCGTAGTGGTGGGGTCGCAAGACCCTTATACCCCGGGAGGGTGGGCAGGGGGCACGCGCCTAGCAATGGTCTCCTGCAGAAAAATAGCTAAAGGGAACGGGACGGGACGAGACGAGACGAGCCTCCGCAGCTCCTCCCAGTTGGCCCGGAGTCCACGGAAATTCGATTGAAGGAATATGCCCTCCAGGCCTAGCTCGGAGGAGAGGCGGGGGCCCTCCATTGTAAAACGGATAAAGCACTGAAGGCGCTGTCCACTTAGAGGACTTATTGGGGGAGATTGGGCTCGCCATGCGAGTCTTTTCCTCCGTCCGCCTCGAAACCTTAGGGGGGCGTTGCGGTTTCGGAGGCGGGGTAGTCCTCTTTTCAAGGATCCACCGTCTCCGAGCCACCCACCCCACCACTAGGCGTGGGCGAAGGAACCGAAGCTCCTTTGTTGCTGTCCTCCTTTCGACGGGCAGCTTTAGGAACCCCGGAAGATGGCCTGGCGACAAACTTCAGGGGCGTTGTCTGCCGTGAGTCTAACGACGAGGTAGAGGCGCGTGGCCATTTCGCCTTACGGGAAACGGTCACGCTGGGGAAGAGATGGAGCCCTAGTGTTAGCCGGGGCTGGGTGTGAACCCTTTGTGCCACCAGCTTCACCAGGGGAGCGCCCGGGTTGAGTAGAACCCGCAGAAGGGCTCCGAATGGGTGCGGAAACCTTGCTTGTTGGCCTGGATGGGCCTGGAGCAGAAGGTGTCTTTCTAACCATTGAGGCATAAGACGTCACAGGCAGAGCCGGGCGCGCCACGACCAAGTCCTTAGCCTCGCGGAATGAGAGTCGATCCTGGGCCTGAACGACCAGGATTTCTTTCTCAAGGAGATATGAAACACATTGTTTCGAAGAAGCGGGGGGGGGGGGCGGCTCTCCGCACTCGACACACTTGACCACACACGATTTGGACTTATCGTCTGCGGCCTTGGAGCAATTTACACAGACGTCGGGTGACCGCGACTTTGCACTTCTACATGAACGATTCGGTGACAGTAATAGCACTCCCGCGGCAGTGGCACAAATGCCTTCACGCGGAAGCGGTACCAACCGGCACGCACCGACTCAGGAAGCTTGTCACAGTCGAACGTGACGAAGAGCCTAGGGGTGGGTCTCAGGGACCCTCCCTGTTTTCTCATCACACGTTCGACCTTGACTGCCCCATGGTCGGCCAGCTCTAAGGTGATGTCCTCTATGGAGTAGTCAACGAGTTCCCTCGCATAAACTACTCCTCTCACCAAGTTCATAGTAGAGTGCGGCGTCACACTCACCGGGGTGCCATGAAGTGTCCGAAGAGCACTTATCTTGGCCGCCTCGGATGAATCCGCCGCATTCGCCAGAAGGATCCATTCCGAGAAACTGGTCAACTTCGGCTCTCTACCAATTACACTAGCTAATCTCTCCTCTGATGGATCCTGTTGCCCTTGGCCAACATGCTGCCATCAGTGGAGCGAATAACGAGGAAGCGTTTGAAGCCAGCGGGCTCGAAAACGCCAGGTAGCCTCTGAATGAGGAGTCCCTATGTTATCGAGGCTCTGCCCTGTGCACTTTTGGTCTTTCTCATAGTCAGGGGTTCCGCACCCGGGGGAGCAGAAGGGCCGGATGTGCCGATCTTGACTTTGTCGCTTAACAAAGTGGAAGCAGACCCATCTATCCCCGCAGCCCCCGCAGATGGAGAGGAGCCCCGAGTCTTCTTAGCCTTTTTCTTTTTTTTTTCTTTTTATGAGAGGATGGCGGGGAATGAACCCGCTTCTCCCCTCCGAAGGCAGAAGCCCGTAGGCCAGATGGACCGGCCTTAGCCAGGTCCTTATCCAAAATGGAGAAGGTCCTCGCAGTTGTAGGGGCACCGGACGGAGGAGATCCCTCCCTTTTTCGTACTGCCTCGGAAACAACAGCCATTTGAGGAGGACCTTGCATAGGGGCGGATTCGGGTTCGGTGCTTGGCGCCGAGCCCGGATTCCCTCCCATGGAAGGCCCTACCGTCTGAGACTGGGTTGCCTTAAGGACCATGTCTATTTCAGGAGGGGCCTCCAGTTGGTCATCCCCTACCAGGACATCGCAGGTCCCGTTGGCAGCGTCACTAGTCATGTGTGTAGAGGCCCAAGCCTTGACCTCAGCAAGCTTCAATATTCTTGCCAGTAGGTCTTTTGAGGGAAGCGACCGAAGGGGCATGGCTTCCCTCTCCCACCTAAGGGGGTTTGCCCTACCAAGCCGCTTCATTGGGGAGCGCTCGGCTATGAGCTGCCTGCTGGCTTTCTTGGCAGCCCCTTGGAAAGAAAAGGGGGGACTGACGCTGGAAAAAGGGAGGTGCCCGAAAGCAACTCCAGACAAGGGGGTGAGGGGGAGTCCCCTAGGCCCGTAGGTGAAGGAGAGGAGTAAGCCTCCTCTTCGGTTTTAGAAATATGGAGAGTCCCCTGCGCAAGCACAGGGGGGGGGCCTCCATTTTTTCTGTGGAGCTGCCCAGTTGATGAACAAGGGAAAATGAGGAGAGATTTTGAATTTTTTATATTTTCATTCATGGGCATGGTGACCCTATTTGTTCCACGGGAAACAATCTCTCATCACCCCTCGCAGTAACCCGCTCTGCAAGGGGGTGCGTACAGGACCTGGCAGAAACAGGTGGCGCCATTTCGGACCACCCCTCCCACCTGGTGGCCTGGCAGTCCCTCAGCATGGCGGCTCCACCTTGAACACGGCGTAAAAAATTAATAGATTGTGAAGTGAGAAGGAAAGGGGATGAGAGGAAGGTATGGGTAGGGATGAATCGGGTTGTTAAAAACCCACCATCCCTAACTGGCCCTCCCCCCTCAGCCCCGATCCAGGACAGTTGGTTGAGACGAGGGTCAGCATCTACCCTGTGAAATTAGAGGCTGACCAGAGAAAGTTGTGGGAGAGGTTGTATGAAAAGCGACGAAGTAAGGGAGAAATACAAGCTGTCTGAAAGAAGGAGAAGAGGCTAAGCTGGGTTCGGACGTGGTGCTGAGTCCTATCCGCACGACGGCCAGGATGGCAAAGCGCCGCGCTCCATCTCGAGAGTTCCGGAAGAGGGGAGAGTGGGTATGGTGTGCTATGAAGGCGGGGAAGACTATAGCGTTATGATCGGTGTGGAGCTACTTGCCCTCGTGGAGCTAAGTATCAACTATCCAACAGTGGACGGATACGCTGGGATTAAACCCCCCGCATAGACGTCTGAAATCCAACTCCATATAGAGCAGGCCAGCGAGTTTCATATTTACTAGGGCTTAGTTTTGCCTTTTTTTATATTTAAAGTGTAAACCAACGAGGACACTTGATTGGACGGAGCAGAAAGCGCGGAAATACCATTTGGCCAACAACAAGCGAGCAGGAATCTTATGGACTCAAGGGAAGAGAGCCCCTTTTCACGCTAGGGGAGTATGGATATGAAAACCTTTCGGTAGGAACCAGGACAGAAGAGGGATATGTGCGCGAAGAGAGGATGGAGTAAGATGACAGCAGTGTTGAGAGTGGCTATGTGAGGGTGGCGCTGTAATCGCCTACCAAAATGCGAACAGCTCTCGCTGAAAATCTAACACGCTACCTAGGAGTTGGAAGTCCAAAGCTTTTATCCACGAGGCTAACAAAAGGCTCTGACGAGAGTAGTGAGAACCCTTTGAGGAGTAATTAAAATGCCCGTCAAGATGGGCTCCTTTCTCTCACAACACTGACGGGGGCTAGAGAAAGTGGCGTCCTGGCAACCCCAAGCTGTAGGAGCTGGGAGATAAAAATGACACCCTTTCGGCACTACCTCACCATTCACCTCTAAAATGTGTGTGTATGTGTGAAGGGAAAAGTTGCAACTGCTTCTCGCTTCATCAACTCCTCCTACCCTCGCGAAAACTCGTAAATGGATTAATTCCATGCCGTTTCACTCTCTCGCGCCTCTGCCACACGCGCACGAACACTTAACGCACACCAAGTGCGGCAGTCGTGCATACGAACTCGCCCTGTCTCGGGGGGGGGAGGGAGGTTAACAATAGGGAGTGTAATAGAAACATAAAAGTTAAGAACCCCCCTCCCTTTTGCGAGCGAATCACACCCTTAATCTGCCAGTCACCCGAAATGAGAAATTAATGGATTGCGCAAAGTAAGTGGGACCCTCAACACACTTTTCACTTCACCCTAACTTCACTTATTTCATTACAAACCATTTTTCCATAACAGTGCAAAGAGACCTTTGCTGATTTTCAACTGATTGTGTGATGATAAAAAATTACAATTCGAATTATATTAATTCTAATATATTATCAGTATCATAATTATCATCATCACTATTATTATCATCCATTTACTTAAGACTTAGAAACAAAAGCAAGGCGTAGACATCTCCGCCAGAGTTGGTCACGAAAAGTTTAAAGGAAAACAGTGAAATTAGATTAAGTGAAAAGGAAGGTGCGCAACCAGCGGAACCAAAACGGTTCTCTCTCTCTCTCTCTCTCTCTCTCTCTCTCTCTCTCTCTCTCTCTCTCTCTCTACCTGTGGCAGTAAAGACAAGGAGAGCGCGCATTTCTCTCCACCTGCATGCCAAGGACTACTGCGGAGCTAGACTTTCGGGCGGACCTCTTCAAAATAAAAAAGGCCGTGGGTTTGGGTTTTTTTTAAGAGCTCATCTGGCGACTGCCTCCTTGGGCATTAGTTGACATATTAAAAACGACTAGTACGAGGCTACTTTAAAATAAAATTAAAAAAGACAAAAAACAACCCCCCCCAAAAAAAAGGGAAGAGGAAGCGAGCAGTAAGCAAGCTCCTGCGTCGGGGGAGGTCCCACCGGCGCAGAAGCGTGCGACCTATAAGGGAAAAAAACAAAAGCCTAAAAACAAAAAAAAACCTGCTTAAATAATAGGAAGAAGGCCGGCCTCCCCCCAAAAGTCAACAAGTCAATGTGCACGCACTCGCCCCGAGTACAAGGGACAGGCGGTAGCGACTCCGCCCATCCCGATACCGGGACAGGTACCCCGCGCGAAGATCAGCCAGACTGGTACATTCGACAAGAATGTGCCGAACAGTCTGGGGGACAACGAAGTCATCGCAATAGGGCGCAGGCGAGCGCTCCATCAGATAGCGATGCGTCATACGAGTGTGTCCGATTCGGAGACGACAGAAAGAGACCTGAAGCCGTGGCGGCATTGGGGGATAGGTCCATGGGAACAGTCGCGGCGCAATGGCACGCAACTTTAAGTTGCCTTGGACCGTCTCCGATCTTCCTTGCCAAGCAGTCCGAAGAGCTGCCCGTATTCCGGCCATGTAGTCGGTGTGAGGAAGAGCGAAACGCTGGTCCGGTCGCAGAGTCCTCGCGGACTCTTTGGTGGCCTCATCGGCACGCTCATTCCCCGCAATTCCTACATGTCCAGGAACCCAGCAGAAGATAATCTCGACATCAGCCCGGCTCGCCAAAACCGTGGCGTCACTGATATCGCGAACCAGGGGATGCGGATATTCCAATGCCCGGAGAGCACTCAGGGCGCTCTGTGAGTCGCTATAGATCACAATCCGGTCTCCGAACCGGGCACGTCGCGTAATCTCCCGTACCGAGTGGTGTATTGCCACCAGCTCGGCCGTGAAGACAGACGCAGCGCCTGGTAGAGCCCCACTGACTTCAAACAGAGGGGATACGGCCTGGAAGCCGACCCCCTCTTAGGACTTGGAGCCATCCGTATACACTGGCACGGTTCCAGCGTGACACGAAGTGTGCCCCAAAAAGGTCAAACGCAATAATCCCGGCGCTGTACAAGCTTTGGGAGCAGAGGCGTGGCGACAAATAGCCTAATGTGGTACCCTCCAGGGTGGTGTCCTGGGCAGAACCAGAGGCGCCACCGGCCCGAGAGCTATACCAAGCTCTCGAAGGAGTTTCCTGGCCCTAAACCCAAAGGGCTTAGGGTATGACTGGCGTCTCTCGGCGGTATAGGCACCGTCGATATCAGCTGCGATGCAGTGAGAGCTGTTGGCGACTGAGGGAGGCGCCGGACTCGCGCGTACAGGCGAGTGATGCACTGCACGCGACGTAGAGCGAGTTGCATCTCCCCAGCATCGACCAACTGGCTCTCAATGGGGAAAGTGCGGAATGCACCGGTCGCAAGGCGAAGGCCAGTGTGGTGGATCGAGTCACCTTCCGCAATATTGAATAAAATAAATTAATAATACAGAGACAGAAATGGTCCGTTGGTACTTTGACCGCAAATGAATAAATTGAAGCAATTCAATAATCTAGTAATACAGTTAATTAAAACCAGCTCTCCAGTAAATTAAATTATGTATTACCCAGTTAACGCGTGTGAGCATTTTGATTCACCTCCGAAACCAATCAGAAAATTAACTGTTCGGAGTGAATTTGACGAATGAATGTATACTCTTTACTCTGGAAAGTTACATAGATATTGGATTTTGTGTTTTATTGGAGTAAATAATTAGTAAAACGATATTAATTAGATGTGAAATAATATATTAACAAAATATTGAATTATTCGCTTCCATGAGAATGGTTACTGAGAATTAAATTATTATTGCACCGAATTTTTTCGCTTCACTTTAGGCACTGTCAAAATTGTAATTAGGAATTCATCATTATGCTTTTCCCCGTGTTAAAGTTTGCGAATACGCGGAGAGAATTAAATGGTCTTTGAGTTCGGTGAAGTTATACCAGAAAGGGAAGTAAAAAACTTGACAGACAAATTCAATGTAAGCTTGAATTTGGAGTCCCTCGACGATGAGACAAAGTGATTAGCGGAGAGCTTTGACCTTGAACTTAAAATGTGACAAGGAGCAGTTAGCAGAGGCCGTTACTATGGATACCAACAAGAGATGAGAACATCTCGATTGAAGCAGGAGTCTCCCTTTTATCTTCTTGGCGTAGAGAATAATAGGATGAATTCTGACTTGACTAGTTTGAACTATCTCCTCTTGACAAGCGGGGTTTATTCATTCCCAAATCAGGGGCCTTGCGTGTCTCCTTGCTTGGAGAAGTGCATTCACTGGGGAAATTGTTCCCGGGGTCAACGGGAAAAGATAGTAAGAATCTCATCGGCGAAAAGGTAAGTTTCACTCTCTCGCTTCAGAGGCAGGGGGAAGCTCGGCAGGAAGTCCCCCTTGGTCGCACGAGAAGGCCCGTGAGTGTATGAGGGTCGTATTCGAAAGGCCGGGTGCCGGGGTCTCTCACAAAGTCATACCCCAGTAATGTTGGGCATATTTAAAGTTGGCTAAAAGTACTATGCAATATAGGAATGGAAATTTTAGGCTAAAAACATTACGTACACAACTTCTTGACTTCCCAGTCATTATAAAACTTAAAGTGCCCATTCGTTCGCTCTCTCTACGCAGTCAGTTAAATATAGTAGTATTTAGTAGTGCAGTAGTGGTGGTAGTAGAAGATGGTGTTCTTCGCAAATGGTTCACCATCGAGGGAAGATGGCATGAGTATCACTAATTTCAATCCTCCCAATGTCAACCGGTTAGACCCAAATTTGGGTGGTGGCAAAACCCTTTAAAAAAAGCCTTTATGCGCTTCAGAGAGAGGAAGGGGGGGGGGGATACCTTTAACATTCATGTCGTATTGTGTAGGAATCAAGGGGTTATTTTTTAGTAATCTTTTAGAGTACTTTTGTTATACAGAAGCGAATCGCACGGAGCAAAAGATTCTGTGCGGGATCAAAAAATACCATCGGAAAATAAAAGAAAAACCTTTTAGGGGCAAAAGAGAACGAAGCGGATGGCGACATCTTTGCAAAGAAAGCGGCGAAGTTGGCGGGAAAATGAGGCGTCTAAGGAGTATGGCGGGAAAGTGAAGAGGTGTTTAAGGTGTAGTGGCGTGAAAGTGAAGATACGTCTAAAGTGTGAAACCAGTGTCTACAGGAGGAGTTAGGGAACTGGAAGGAACGCCACTTTCCTCAATCTTCACAGGGACCGATAAAAAGAGAGGCTCTTACCTGCGGGCAAGATGAAGTAAAATGAGTTGAAAGTAGTTGCAAAGTTGGCCTATTAATAAGTACACAACCTCTATGTATAATTGAAAAAAAATAATATATATATATATATGAGGAATTAAACCACATTCTCCGAAGACAATTTAATTCAGAACAGTTTCGTTGTATCTCACACCTTTTTTCAACTGACACTGGGTAGAAAATATAAGAGAAGTGCATATAAGCATAACACCAGATCTCCTCTTTTTTCCCCCAATCCCCTACTTGTGGCTAATCAGGGGGGGGGGGGGTAGGCCTAAACATATTGAAGGGCTGACATTTAACTATTTTGTTTATATGCTTTCTTATTACAGGATTAAAAGAAAATTGACCATCAGATAGATTTAAATTAGGAACTGACGATTTAAATGGTATTTAAATCGGCTAACTATGTCAAGAAAAGAATCGTAGAATCGAGCTTGATATCGTCAGTTCCTAATTTAAATCTATCTGAGGGTCAATTTTCTTTTAATCATGTAATAAGAAAGCATATAAACAAAATAGTTAAATGTCAGCCCTTCAATATGTTTAGGCCTACCCCCCCCAGATTAGCCCCAAGTAGGGGATTGGGGGAAAAAGAGGGGATCTTGTGTTATGCTTTTATGCATTCTCTTATATTTTCTACCCAGTGTCAGTGGAAAAAGGGTGTGAGATACACCGAAACTGTTCTGAATTAAATTGTCTTCGGAGAATGTGGTTTAATTCCTCATCTTTTCTTGCGATATTGCATTAATTTTCATCATATATATATATATATATATATATATATATATATATATATATATATATATATATATATATTTAAATTATCATACTGTAAATCGTATTTCGCCTACGCGATTAAATTCTACATCGGACATGTGTCACCAAACTCCCAGCACTTGTAAGGATTATTACATTACACCTAGCGAAGACGGCCACATTTAGAGAACTCCGCGAAAGCCTATTCAAACAAAAGAAACTCGGATATGGGGTTAAATCTAGACGGTATCACCAATACAATTAACGTTGGTAAGCAAATAAGAACCAATTCCCTTAGTACTTGCTTTGAGCTAGAGTGAAATTCTAGGAGATGCCCTCAAGTCTATCCATCTGCAGCTTTTATCGAGCTTCTGTGACGGGAGGTCCACAGATCAAATTTAGTCTTTCGCTTCACAACTTCCGGGCCAAAAAGGGAGTCATTGTCAAGCCTATTTCCAAATAATCGTGTGGGTCTCGATGATATTTTGTTTAATTTTGTGAAAAGAAGAGGGATACAGTATTTACCATTTTTATAAACAAGTTCGTCCAAACAACATGCTCGTAATTACAAACTTGTCCCAACCCCCAAGACTTTGATTCTGGAGCAAAGTTGAGAAAAGGGCATCGAGCGATCTACATAATAACACCCCCCTTCCGCACCGACAGTTTTCAAAAAGCCGGCATGTTTAAAAAGTTCGTACCTATGATCTTGGTACGATTTTGCTCCTGAATACACCGGATTTGACGAGGTTTGCTCCCTTGCCAAACGCAACGATGCTCACTCAGTACACACCGTCCGTCTCAAGCATTCCAAGTTCTCAAATTATTTTCACTCTCATTTATATTACCCTACATGAAATAAGAACTCCGTGTGAGACTAAAAAAGTAAAATAATACAATAAATAACGATATAATAACGAAAGTAATTCCAAGACTCATATTTTCTCCCCAAACATGACCGTAAATTTCGCTATCTCAAACACGACCGTAAAGCCCTTTGTTTACAAAAGGGGAGGAGGCATAGAATTAGGCCTTGCGGAACGCCGAAACAATTCAAATACCCCCAAATGGCTCTTTTGTAATTGTAAGCTAACTTCCTCTTGTTGACAGCAAGCTGATATAGTTCCTTGAGGAAACGGTTTTATCGCCTTTAGATCTTAGCGAGTTTATTAGACCAAGGAACCATTTTGAAAGAAATGACTGAAAAATGTCCATCAAGACAATGGCGTGTGTAAAAAAAAAACAAGGATAAAAAAGAAAAGGGTAAAGCCAGATGAGGTGGATGAGATGTATCGTGATCACGAGAACATGACAGGAAGGTTTGGGGAGGATAACAATGGCAAAGAGCGGCCTCGCATCCATTTTTGTTATTACGATGCAATAGAGTACAGGTATAATCTAACCCCAATGTTAAAAAAAAATTATAAGTTATAAAACTAGCATAGAAAGGAGTAGTGATAAACAAGAGGTTGCTATAGGAGATCGGCAATCGTAAATGTTAAGGTCGAAAATCCATTCCCCGAGTCAACACGAAAATGGTAAAAGTACATTTAATTCTTTAAATTTAACAGGCCTACGTTGTCTGGATTCCAGCTAAATTTGGGCGAGACACTTCCCTGCCCCTAATAAACCACCTGGCCAAGTCACTGTTGAAGTTAGACAAAACAACAAAATAAGTCAAATATATATTTGTACATCGACATATCTGGTTGCAGAACAGAATTTCGCAATCCTGATTGGCGGGTGTCAAGGCTGAGAATCAATGTGGTTCTTGCAACATTCAAAAGACGATTCTTGTTGAAATATTCATAGAGTTCTGTTTCGTCTTTTCTGAAGGACAGACCGCATTTATTATGCTCAGACTTTTTAACAAAGTATGCTACAGCTCCTGTGCATGATAAATTTATTCACTCTGTATCCATTAAAATTATCGGAAAATATTAAATATAGACTGGACGAATAATGTTATTTTATATAAGATCTTATCTATTTTGGGGTTAATTTGGGATTTATGCCCACCCTCGAATTTTGTGGGCGCATTGTTAAAAATATCTCTATTTAAAAAAAAAAATGCAAATGTTATATAGTGTATATTGCAGATATACACTACTAGGGGGGTAGGGGTGACGCCTCCCCCCCCAATTTCGAAATTTCCTTAAAAATATAATAAAATATGATGCGATTGCAATAGCCTAACATAAAAACTCCTAAAAAGAGTATTTTTTTTATTTGCCCAAGATAAAACAGTTTACGTTAAAAACACATATATATACATATACATACATACATATATATATATATATATATATATATATATATATATATATATATATATATATATATATATGGAAAAATATCCAAGACAAATTGGTGCGGTTAAGGTAATGGCATAATTAGACAACTGCTCTGCTTCAGGTCCAGCAGGTGATCCTATCCTCCTTGAACTGGAAGACAACACTTAAGGATGACCCATCCATCAGCCCAGGGCTGATGGATGGGTCATCCTTAAGTGTTGTCTTCCAGTTCAAGGAGGATAGGATCACCTGCTGGACCTGAAGCAGAGCAGTTGTCTAATTATGCCATTACCTTAACCGCACCAATTTGTCTTGGATATTTTTCCATATATATATATATATATATATATATATATATATATATATATATATATATACATATATATACACATATATATACATATATATATATATTTTCTAAAAAAATTAGAGGCTGGGTATAAACCCCAAAATAACCCCGTTTTCAAATAACCACTAATTTATGCCAGCTGGAATTATTTATGTAATAGATGGATATCTAATGACGGCATAACCCAGTAATATCTTGGGTTATTGCACTCGTCTCCAATGATATTAACATTACATTTATTACAAAATATTTCCTGTCAGGAGTTCTATTTTACCTGCCTTTACAATGGGTAATCTGTGATTATTAGTTTACAAAGTCCCTCTAGACCAGACCTGGGCAACCTTTGGCACGCGTGCCAAACGTGGCACGCCAACGACTTCTACCGGCACGCGAAGCCAAATGCTTAACTTAAGAAAACTAAATAAATGTATCTCCAATTTATTTTATATAGCAACCGAATTGCGTACAACCTGTTATAAATTATGTTATCAGTGAGGCAGCAGCAGAAGTCTCATTGATGGTAAATAAATGAAAAGGTCCACAATTTTTCTTTCTCTAGTTTGGATTTGTTGTTTTCTGCTTGAAATGATAAAGATTCAATTCTATTTAATATAATATGATAATATGTATATTTTTAGGTAAAATGACTATCTTTTCCTTTTATTTTTATGCATCATAAAGGGTTGGGAATTAATAAAAAGAACATCTTTAATTTTATATCCTTTCATTGTATTTTAGTCAAGTATTCACACGTAAGAAAATTTTGTGGCAAAGATTTGGCCAATTTTGGCACACCCACTTAAAAAGGTTGCCCACCCCTGATCTAGACTGTTTTGGTAACATTAATAAATACCAACGAAAAGAAAAGAATATATAATGAAAGAAACATATGTACTACGATTTACTATTTAAGATTAAATACCATTCACTCATCTGTAACATTTCTCTCGAAAGCAAACTTCAAACCATGGACGAGATTATGAATTTCTTGAACCAACCATTTTCCTCGACATTTCGGAATCATTCAGCAAGTTTTTATGCAATTTAATCATGGCGATTTGAATTTTGTTATATAATTTGATACGATACTGATACATTATATAACGAAGCTTCCTGTTTACCATTAATTATTCTTGACCAATTCAACATTTTGCATTTTTAGATGTAGTATGACAGGGTATTTAACCCAACTCGCCATATACCATAGCATTACATATGTAGTCTTGTGAACATTATGCATTTCAGAAATGTTCCCTGTACATTTTATATTCCTCTATTAACACTAGAGTCACAAATCTCAGAATAATAAGCAATACCATAGGATAGAACAATTCCAGTTATAGATTAAGAGAGAACAAACTTTCTAAGTTCCTATATTTTTTTAATTAAACTATACATTGCTCTACTTCCTTGTTGACAGTTCTTAATATGTCCTAAAACAACCATTATAGTTCATGATAACACCTAAATATTTATAATCTTCAATTCCAATTTTTCTCCACTAAACTAACCGTTATATATAGTTCGCCGCTAGATATTTTGGTTTGGAAAATACCCTAAAATTCTGTCTTTTTAAAGTTAATATTTAGTTTGCATTGATCAAAATATATTAATTTCCATAGATTTAAGTCCATTATGGGTGAAATTTGACCAAATTATATACAACATGGGCCAAGAAAAGGAAGCACGGAGGCAAATACTTGCTTTGTCCAACTGTCTGCGTGTGGTCTGTCTCTTCCTTTTGCTTCGCTCTCCCCTCTCTCTCTCTCTCTTTAGAGAATAGTGGTATTACGAATTATCAAGAATACCATTCATTATTTGTTTATATACCTTAAACCTGTGTAATTCAACGAGGGCATTATGTTGAAAAAAATTAAAGAGAAAATCAAAGTGGCCAGCGACTTCTGCCCCATAGGAGATGAGCGATCCGAGATACAAATACCTCGTCTCCAGCCCCGAAAAGGGCCGCCGATCACGACGACAGAATGGGAAGCCGGTGTCACAAGTACCTGGCACGGTGCCAACATGTCACTCATTCGCGGCGAGAACGCAAAAATCAATATATATTTTTTTACTACAAACCCCGCTTCGGAAATTCGAATAAGACTCGTGGGCTAGTGGTAATAAGATCGGCGGCAGTTAAGCAAAAAAAAAAAACTCGCTTCTTACATTAAGCTAAGTTAAGTCACTTGGGTAGGTTTAGTCGTCGGACGGGAGTCTTGATTCGGGTGGGGCTTTGCGGCGGCCGGCGGATTGCCTTTCAGCGCACCATTGGACCCGTGATAAACTCTCCCCATTGAGATTGGGCTTAGATAATAATAATCTGTGGTAAAAATAAACCTACAAAAAAAACAATAACCACGATGAAAAGTACACGGTCGAGAAGGCCAACGTTCGTTTTCGCTTCGTCTGTCCTCACTGGACAACGGAACAAGGCCCGACGTCATCGTAAGCCTAGGGCCATCGCAGTATCTCAGTAGCACGTGGGCTGTGACTGAGTGACGGAGAGAGAAGTCCATTACACAGATCCAAATTAGTCCGAATAGCTGAGGCATGGAAGGAACATCCAAGGTCCTCAAAAGAAAGGGAAGTACGTAACAACGGCCCGCAAAGACCCACAAAGTTCACGCCATTTTAGGGGTCCTAACAGAAAAGTGCTTAGTGGCGACTTGTATCGAATTTAAAGCGCTATAACACCCGTATCACGCAGGAAACAAACGAGAGCCTCTCCACCAGAAGTGGTCACGCTAAAGGAAGTGAAAATGTGAGATATGCATACATCCACAGCTACCCCCGAAGGCATTGGAGCCCGGAGGGTACACAATTGGGGCCAGGAGGGCGCGCCATTCCTCCAGGGTTAAGCTGCAGCAGGGGCAATAATATAACGCAATTCTCGACCCTAAGAATTGTGTTGGAAATAACTAAATATTTGTAATCTAAATTTTAGGCTCTCTGCATACACAATAAAATTGGTTTACACAAAGTGTTAGAGAAATGGAATATGGTCAGTAGTAGTGTTATAAAAGCGGCCTACCCAACCCCTGTGGAGTTTTAAGAATAAATTGGATAGATTTATGGATGAAGAGATACTAGGTGGGACTGAACTTGGTGATGGGAACAGGAGCTGCCTCATATAGGCTACTGATTAGCCTTAGGCAGACTCCTTTCCTTTATGTTTTTATAATACAAATGAAATTGATAATACATCTAATTTCCCCACGCACCCAATTCTCACAGGTGCTGTGTAACTAAATCCAATAATCCGGATAACACCTAAATCAAGTTCAAATATCAGTGTAACTAAAAACAAAACAAAGCAATCAAGTTCGACCACACCTGTCCACGTCGATTGCATGGGAAACCGTGTTAAGGCGAGTTCTCAAATCCTTTTGGGGTTTTTGTTTCTTTCTTCGGGTGGCTGCAAAGTGCGAAGGCGATAAAATATCTCCAATGCGACTACATTACACCCCCGACCACCCCCCTCCCTATGCCCCCAGACTGCCCTAACCCAACTCATCTTCACACGAGACCGCCGCGGACAAATCAAGGTTGGGTCATCGAAATTTACTTTCACAAGAGTGCGCTTCATTAAGAGTCGGAGGTCATCGCATGTATGCATGAATGTGTGGATGCGAGGATGGGCAGCAGCATAATAAAACTTCAACTTAGCTTAACAGAAAAGGGGCTAACCAATGGAGTTAGAGCGATAAATGATTCAATATTCATTATTGTATTCAACCAAACTATTCGAAATTGAGCCATAAACCAGCATATGTATGACTGAAGGGACGGCACGCGCATTTATGTAGATAATTAGCACAATAAAGTCGCACAGTGATACGAAACGTCGCCTCAGACTAATAAACCTAGGCAAATCTTTATTCAGCCCTTTAAGGCCAGCTATTCCGCTGTTAGAATCCATAAGGTCACGCTTATAACACACACCATGGCAGTATAGACATGACAAGCTATTTCATTTATTATTTTTTATAATCCGAAAACCAATGAAGTAAGCTCTACCATAAAGTTTCTCGAAGTGTCTCGCGAATGTTGGTGGAAATATGTAGAAGGTGCACACTCTCGGTAGTTAGAAGAGGAGACTACTTAGAGCACCAAAGACATAGGATAAGCAACTCTGCCCCACACACTGGAGATTAATTTGTCCCAGCAAAATAAATGTATCTTACCACACCATCTAATCAAGGTTGAGGGCAGTCCTATTTCAGTCCTGTTTGCCCTTATTTTTTTTCTAATTCTCTTCATTTTCCTAGTCCTATCTGTCCATTCCGATAAGTGCGCATCCGATGGATTACACTAATATTTACCTTATTAATAACTTCGTAGACCCTTAACAGGCATGGATAGTAACATTAAAGAAAAGGATGAGGAGATAGTTTAGGTGTTCAATAAGCATTTCATATCAGTGTTTATTAGAGATTCTAATTTTTTTAATTTTAGGAGCCCATCTGGCGACTACCTACTCGGTACATAAGTCACCGTATGACTACAGACTACTACTCTGCTCTATTAAAAACATGTAAATAACAAATAACAACGATAAAAAAAGGACAAAGAATAAAAAAGAAAAAAAATGAAAATACAAAAAGGCAACATGAAGGAAGCAGGCTCCGGCGTCTGGGGTAGGCCCGCATCCCCCAGCGCAGGAACATGTGACCTACAACAAACAGTCAAATAAATTGAAGGATGCCAGCATCTTCCAAAAAGTAATATAGTCCGCAAGTCTGTGTTCACGAACCATCCTCGCCTGTCCATTATCTTTTTTGCCAAGCAGACCGGAGAGCTGCCCATATTCCTGCCATGTAATCGATGTTAAGGAGAGCGAAACGCTCCTCTGATCGTCCAGTCCTTGTGGACTCTTTGGCTACCTTCTAGGTGCGCTCATTCCCCGCAATTCCTACATGTCCAGGAACCCAGGAGAAAATAATCTCGACATACGCCCGGCTAGCCAAAAACGCGGCGTCACGGATACCGCGAACCATGGACTGCGGAGATTCCAATGCCCCGAGAGCACTCAGGGCGCTTTGTGAATAGCTATAAATCACAATGCGGTCTCCGAACCGGGCACACCGCGTAATCTCCCGTACCGAGCGGTGTATTGCGACCAGCTGGGCCGTGTAGACAGATGGAGAGCCTGGTAGAGCCCCGCTGACATCAAACAGAGGGGATACGGCGTGGAAACCGACCCAATCTTGGGACTTGGAGCCATCCGTATACACTGGCACGGTTCCAGGCTGACACGAAGTGTGTTCGAAAAAGGGGCGAAAGCAATACTCCCGGCGCTGTAGAAGCTTTGGGAGCAGAGGTGTGGCGACAAATAGTCAAAGACGGTAGGTACCCTCCAGGGTGTTGTCCTGGGCAGATCCAGGGGCGCCAACAGCCCGAGAGCTATACCGAGCTCACGAAGGAGTTTCCTAGCCCTAAACCCAAAGGGTTTATGATATGACTAGAGTCTCTCTGTGGCATACGCACCGTCGAGATCGGCTGCGGGTGCAGCGAGAGTTGTTGGCGACTGAGGGGAGCGCCGCACATGGCGCAAAGCGAGTGGTGTATCCCAAGAATCGACGACAGTAGGCTCTCAATGGGGACCTGCGAAAGGCACCGGTCTCCAGGCGAAGGCCGGTGTGGTGCATCGATTCCACCTTCCGCAATACACGTCGGCTGCCGACCGCCGCAACCGCGCAAAACACCACTGGGGCGGACTCTCAGGCGCAGCAGAGCAGAAAATGATATTTGAATGGGATAGTTATCACTACCATTGAGCTCATCGACTACCCCCCCCCCCCCAATCAGGCTGTGCATCTGGAGAGCACAAAGTAGATCGAGACAGGAAAATAAAGCGGTTCTCGGGCCACCGGTGATGCGTAAACTCAACCATATTTAGGACGCCTATCTCCATGTCGTCAATCAGGTCGGCAAGGACTTGACCCCCCGAGATTAATCGAGTAGTCTCCTCAGGGGGGTGTCTACCGTTCAGATCCCCGAGCAAGAGAAAGGGCCTCGGCAACAGTGACACGACACGGCGGAAATTCCCCGCGTCCAAGTCGGCTGACGGTTGAATGTACGCAGAAATAACGGTATACCTCATCCTATCCAGGGGCAGCTGCACAACTACTGCCTGAAAGGAGGCACCTACTTAAAGCTAACAGAAGAAAGAAGACATTATGCCTGGTGTAAATGGCGCATCCTCCTCCCCATCCCGATCGCGTGGGAGGGTGGGCTGACGGCACGCGCTCAGCATGGTCTCCTGCAAAAAGATGGCTAAGAAAAAACTAGAAAAGAACCTCCGCAGCTCCCAGTTGGGCCGGGGTCCACGGCAAATCCATTGAAGGAATAGGCCCTCCAGGCCTAGCTCGTAGGAGATGCGTAGGCCCTCTTCGAGAGAAAACCCTCACAGGAATGGCCGTACTCTTCCCAGAGGCAGAACTCCGGGCGCCGTTGGCCGGACAATGCGCTAAAGGCGTTGTAAACTTCGAGGACTTATCGTGAGAGGTTGGGCTCGCCATGCGAGTCTTTTCATCCCTCCGGCTCGAAACCTTAGGAGGAGCAGTTTCAGAGATAGAGGTCCTTCTTTTGGATGATCCACAATCTAGGAGCCGAAGTTCCATTAGTGCAGTCCTCCTTTCGGAGGGCAGCTTTAGGAACCCAGGAAGATTTTCTCATAACCAATTTCAAGGGCGCTGCCTCCTATGAGTCTACTAAACGACTCAGTGGAGGCGCGCGGCCGTTTCGCCTGACGGGAAACCGTCAAACTGGGAGAAGGGAGGAGCACTGCTTTTAGCCTGGGACGGGTACGAACCGGATGTACCAGGGAAGCGCCCATGGTAGGCGCGGAAAATACTATGCTCTTAGGGCTGGAGAGGCTAGGAGTAAAGGTGTCTTTATTAACATTGAAGTATAAGACGTCCCAGGCAACGCCAGGACCAAGTCCTTAGCCTCGCCCAATGAGAGCCAATCCCTGGCCTGAACGGCCAGGATTTCTTTCTCAGGGAGATACGCACCACATTGCTTCGAAGAAGCTGGGTGCGGATCCCCCAAAATGACATACTTGGCCACACACGATTTGAACCTATCGTGTGCGGCCTTCGAGCAACTTACACAGACTTCGGGTAACCCCGACTTTGCAGGTCTACAGGAGCGATTCTTGTGGCCGAAGCTGTGGCATTTTTTTTTTTTAAGAGCTCATCTGGCGACTGCCTACTTGGGCATTAGTCGACGTATTAAAAATGGCATAGTTCTAGGCTACTTTAAAATAAAATTAAAGAAAAGAAAAAAAACACCCCAAATGGGGGAAAGGAAGCAAGCTCCTGCGTCGGGGGGAGGTCCCCCCGGCGCAGGAGCGTGCAACATAAAGGAAAGAAAAACAAAACAAAAAAACTGCAAAAAACAAAAAAAAAAATGCTTTAGGAACCCCGGAAGATGGCCTAGCGACCATCTTAAGGGGGAGTGCCTCCTGTGAGTCTAACGACTCGGTGGAGGCGCGTGGCCGTTTTGCCTTACGGGAAACGGTCACGCTGGGGAAAGAGGGGGGAGCCCTGGTTTTAGCCGGAGCTGGGGATGAACCCTTTTTGCCGCCAGCTTTACCAGGGGAGCGCCCGGGTTGGGTAGAGCCCGCAGAAGGGCTCCGAATGGGCGCGGAAACAACCGTGCTCGTTGGCCTGGATGGGCCAGGAGTAGAGGGTGCCTTTCTAACTATTGAGGCATATGACATCCCAGGCAGAGCCGGGCGCGCCAAGACCAAGTCCTTAGCCTCGCGGAATGAGAGTCGATCCTGGGCCTGAACGGCCAGGATTTCTTTCTCAAGGAGATATGCACCACATTGCTTCGAAGAAGCAGGATGTGGCTCTCCACAATTGACACACTTGGCCACACACGATTTGGACTTATCGTGTGCGACCTTGGAGCAATTTACACAGACTTCGGGTGACCCCGACTTTGCACGTCTACATGAGCGATTCGTATGGCCGAAGCGGTGACAGTAATAGCACCGCCGCGGCAGTGGCACGAATGCCTTCACGCGGTAGCGGTACCAACCGGCACGCACCGACTCAGGGAGCTTGTCACAGTCGAACGTGACGAAGAGTGTAGGGGGAGGTTTCGTACGAAAAACGGGTCACCTTCGTCTCTCTACCAATCACGCTAGCTAAGGCTCTTCTCTGATGGAACATGTTGCCCTTGGCTAGCATGCTGCCATCAGTGAACCAAATATCTAAAAAGCGTTGGAAGCCAGTGGGCTTAAAAACGCCAGGTAACCTCTAAATGAGGTGTCATCGACCTAATCGAGGCTCCGCTCTGTGCACTTGCAATTTTGGTCTTACTCAGGGAGTCCCCACCGGGAGAGCAATGGAGGCGGACATGCTGATCTTCGCTTGGTCGCTTACCAAAACGGCAGCGGACTAGTCCGTCCCCGTGGCTCCCGCGGAGTAAGAGCCGCCCTTAGTCTTTTTTGTCTTAAGATTTCTTTTCTTTTTAAGAGAGGAGGGTTGAGAATGAACCCGCTTTTCTCCTACGCCTGAAGGATCTCCTAGGCCAGATGGACCGGCCTCTGCAAGATACTTCTCTGAAATGGACAAGGTCTTGGCTGTCACAGGGGCACCAGCCGGAAGAGGAGATCCCTCTTTCCTTGTGAGTCCTCTGGGACCCGAGCCGTCCGAGGAGCAGCTTACACAGGGGCGGACTCTGGTTCTGTTCTTGACTACGAGCCCGGGTTAGACCCCATGAAAGATCCTACCGTCCTGGGCTGGGTCACCTCAGGGAGCATTCCCATCTTAGGGAAGGGGGGGGGCTCCATATAACCCCCCCCCCAAAGACATCACGGATCCAATTCGAGGTTCCTATTTTTTGGTCTACTGCCGGCGAACCGGCATCCGTCAGGAAAGAGAGGGGTAGGTACCCTGACTCCCTGTACCCTTGTCATGCATGCAAGCATGACATTAGGGGGCACTGAGCAACGGGACTTTTTATCCCTTCCTCCCTTATGGGGGTTGGCACTATCGAGCTGCTACCAGTGGGAGCGGTCAATAATGGGCCGCCTGTCTTCTCTCCTGGCAGTCCCCTGGGACAGCAAAGGAGGTACTGCCGCTGATGAAGAGGAGTCACCCAAGGGCGCCTCCATAGAAGGGAGTGAGTGGGAGTCCCCTGCACCCGTAAGTCTAGAAGAGGAGTAAGCCTCCTCTCCGGTAAAAAAAGTTTGGAGGGTCCCTTGAGAAAGCACATGGGGAGGGGGGCTCTTTTTCTACTGTGGAGCTACCCGAGGGCGGCTCCGATGGTAGTAAAGGGTAGGGTAAGTGAAGCGTTTTCTTCTTTTTTTTATTATCATCGGGCATGGTGACCCCATATGCATCACGGGACGCATACGGTAATCACCCCACGAGGGTGAACACAGGGCCAGCAGAGCCAGCTGCCGCCATTTAGGACCACAACCCCCCCCAGTGTTTTCAAGCAGCCCTTTTGCATGGTGGCTCCACCTTGGGTTAGGCGTAAATTAGACAGACAGTGAAAGTAGAGAGAAAGGGTATGTGAGGAAGGCGAGGGTTGGGGTGAAGCAGGTTGTTAAAAACTCACCACCCCAAACCGGAGCTCAGGGGTGACGGGGCGTTGTCCCCTCCCCCCTCAGGAAGCTGGTCGGCGTCTACCCTGCGAAATTATAGGCCGACCAGAGAAAGTTTTGGGAGTGGTTGTATGGAAAGTGAGAAAGCAGGGTGTCAAAGGAAAAGAGGCGCTGAGTCCCGCCAGCACGGCGGCCAGGAAAGCAAATCGCCCTATCCAGTACTAGAGAAGATTAGCCGAGTTTAGTCCTAATAGTGGCATGACAAGAACAAAAAATGTTTTAGAGTGTATTAATGTTAATAAGGAAAATATTAGAACACTTATAAATGGATTAGATGTTAACAAAGCAGCTATGGGCCTTGATATTATAATGAGTTTGATTTGCTTTTGAGAACAAATTTGTTAGATCTCTTAGAGTTGTGGAGATATTAGATGACCGAAGAAGAGCTGATGCAGTTCCAATCTTCAAAAAGGGCAGGGAGGGTTATTCTAGTAACTATAGGCCAGTAAGTCTAACTTCAATAGTAAATTACTTGAGAAGGGAGGTAAAAAAAGGATAGCACATTTTTACAAAGTGATAATAAGTATGGATTCAGGTCAGGCTAATTTTGCCTGGCAAATCTGATGTAATTTCTAGATTAAGTCACAGGACAAAGGATAAAGGAAATGACAAGTTTACTTTGATTTTAGTAAGGCTTTTGACAAGATTCTTCATAGGAAACTAGTGCATACATAAATTGAGTGTATTGAGTTCTGGTAATATTTTACATTGGGTGGACAGTGGTTGAAGAATAATAGAAAGCAGAGGGTAGTAAGTACTAAATGGAGATAAATCGCAATGGAGGGTGGATGGTATTAGTGGGGTACCTCAGGGCTCTGTTTTGGGCCCATTATTATTCTTGGCTTACATTAACGACCTAGGGGTTAAAAGCAAAGTGTCAATGTTTGTTGATGATGCAAAGTTAGCATCCAGCATGGGAGAAATAAAGGGAAATTACACAATTCAAACCGATTTAAATAGAGTAGTTAGTTGCATTGGCACGCAAGTGTTAGATGACATTCAAGCTCCAAAAAATGCAAACTTATTCATGTGATCAACCATAATAGGGAATTTACTTATGAAATGGAAGGTTGCTGGTTGGACTCCAATGAAGATAAGAGGGATTTAAAGGTAGTAATTGATCGGTCATTGTGGTTCTCTCAACAGTATTTAGAGATGAGGCAATTAGGGTATTTGGCTTTATTAATAGAAAGTTAGTTATAAAAGTAAGGAAGTTATTTTCAAGCTATACAACCCTAATGTTAGACTACACCTAGAATATAGTATTTATGGATGGTCCGCAAAATACAGGCATGATATTAACATTCTGGAGGCAGTAGAGAAAGGATCAACAAAAATGATACCTTTCTTGAGACACCTTGATTATATGGATAGGTTGAGAGCTCTCAGTCTCAACATGTTTTCATTTGAAAGGAGGTGCTTAAGAGCCGACATGATCCAGCTTTTTAAAATGTTTAGGGGAATTGATAAATTAGAAATAGCTCATAATTATGATATGACAAGGGTTCACTCAGTTTGAAAACGAAAAATTTAGATGCAGAATGAATGAGGAAATATTATTTCAGTAATAGAGTAGACGATTCTTGGACTGCATTGCCTAGGAATGTAGTAAATAGCTCTAGTTTGACATAATTCTAAAGATAGATAGACAAGTGTATTGGGGAAAGAGCATATACATTTTTTTTTAATTTTAAGAGCTCATTTGGCGACTGCCTACTTGGGCATAAGTCGCCGTACTCACGACAGCCTAGTACTAGGCTACATTAAAATAACAATATTCGAAACAAAACAATAATAATAAAAAAGGAAAAGAGCAACAAGCAAGCTCCGGTGTTGGTCCGCCTCACCCCGGTGCAGGAACGTGGGGCCTACAGAGAAAACAACAACAAAAACAGTTAAATAAAGTGGAAGATGCAAGCCTCTTCCAAAAAGTCAAAGTCTACAAGTCAGTGTGCACAAACCCATCCTGAGGACAAGGGACAAACGGTAGTGACCACGCTCATCCTGGTACTGGGACAGGTAACGTGCGCGAAGATCGCCCAGACTGGGATATTCAACAAGAATGTGCCGAACAGTCTGGGGGACAACGCAGTCGTCATAGTAGGGCGCTGGCATATTACAAAGAACCTAATTTTGCAGACTTTTATGTATATTTTTATTAGTACCTGTAATCTGTATGTTTGGGATCTTGTATGACCAGTCCACTGATTGATGGCTGATAACGCAATTCAATAGATGCCGATATACCAAGGTAGTGGATTAATGCGTTTGTGGATAGTCCACCCGGGGTGACGTTGTTGGCCTCAAGGCATTTTCATCCCCCTTTTTATTTTAGGGAAGTGAAAAGGTGTGGAATATATTTAGCCTACAGAACCCCCTGCAGACATTCCGACCGAGAGGGCAAACTGCTGGGTTGAGGCCAAGAGGGCCCACAATCTTCCAGATGTCCCCCGATATCCCTTTGCTGGTGCTTATAAAGATAAGGGAAAGGGGGAGGGGGTAGAAATACAGGGCGAGGCCAAAAAGGGAGCGCCCCCCCAACTTTCAATAGGTTTCATTTCTTAATTAGACAAACAATTAAGAAATGAAGCCTATTGAAAGTTGGGGCCCCGTTATTTTTTTTTTTGGGGGGGGGGGCACCCTGTAATAGATTGCAGCCATGTTAAAATGGAGTGAACCAGCACCGGGTCCGACCACCTATAAGTGGACGAAAGTTGGTCAGCGACTAGCCATAGAAATCAGCCACCGTCCAAGAAAATAGGCGAGAAGACTTGTGGAGAGAGGCAAACAAAAAAGAGTAAAGGGAAAAGTCGATAAGGAATAAAGCGCAGGTAGTCTTAATCTAGTTTGAGGCTACTCTGTGTACTCGATAGGCCTCACTTCCCTTTAAACTTACGGCCGTTCCTCTTCGGATTAGGGCTATGGAAGGTTTTGGTAGGCCGTTTGCTGATGACGTGATGCGTCGGCGAATGGCCCCTTCAATCAACGCTGGCTTTGCCTCGGCGCATGAAAAATGATGGACAAAGAGCTCTTCTTCCTCATTGCCAATTTACTCCCATACACATCATACACTCTTGCACTCTCCATATTTCAAAGAAGCTATTTCGGGCATCGCTTTCTTGAATTACATATGTACGCTCTACTCTCCCGTCATGTAATATGTGGCAGGCTTCCCTATTACTGTGTAAACATAATGAACTCGGCTTAAAACAAGTTAATAATTCCTTCATTCCCTTTACACCTCGAATATGGAACTCAGGTGATGGTCTGCCATCACCCGAGGACCTGAGGAGAACAGTCCACTAACATTTGTTGTTTTTCCAACTTTTCTTGCTCTTTCTTTTCAGTCTGAGCTAAATACAATGGAGGTCAGCCTACTCTTAGAACTCAACAAGTCCAAAGTAAAAGGGACAAGCGGTAGCGACCCCGCTCGTCCCGGTACCATCATAGGTAACGTGCGCCAAGCTTTAGTGTGTGTGTGTGTATGTGTATGTGTGTGCAGGGAGTCTTTAACTGAAGCCAGCAAGTGCTTGGTGCCCAGTGGACAAAATAAGAGTGATAGGTGAAGGAAAACAGAAAGGGATAAATATACTCGTAGGAGCCGAGCAACCGTTAATAGCCTCAACATACGAGGGGCGGTCAATAAGTTTGGCAATTCGGATATAAGGAAACGAGATACGATGAAAAGTGTTTTATTATTTTTCAATATAACTACCCTCGACTTCAATGCACTTGCGCCACTTGTCCCTGAGCCTTCGAATTCCAGACAACTAGAAATCTCCCGACTGCTGTTCAATCCACTCCTGAACGGCGAGCTGGACATCTTCATCGTCCCCAAACTGGCGTCCACGCAGTGCAGCCTTGAGATGGCGGAATAAAAAGTAGTCGCTAGGGGCCAGATCTGGACTGTAGGAGAGATGGTTGAGCTCCTCGAATCCGCACTCGCGCAGGGCAGCTTGTGCAACCCTGGCCTTGTGGTCTTTGACGACGTTGAAGTCGATCATGAGGCGTGAGGTTTCTAGGGACCCCAACGGGCAGAGACCATGGCCATGGCCAAATTGTCGTGGATGATGTTGATAACACTTCCATGTGATATTCCAATTTCTCACTCAATTTCTTCGACATTCACCCGTCGATTTTCGAGGATCATCTTCTCCACACGGGCCACATTGTCCTCGTTGGTCACGTCTGACGGGCGTCATGGACGGGGGTCATTTTCAAGGGACTCACGACCATGGCGGAACTCCCTATTCCAGTGAGCAATGGTTGCATAGGAAGGGGCGGTGTCGGTGTAAACTGCAACCATGCGTTCATGGATCTCTTTGGCATTCTTGCCTTCCTTGGTCAAAAATTTGATCACTGCGCGGTGCTCAACCTTCTCCATTGTTGAAAAATTTGTTACTGACGATCTGCGATCAGCTACTGCTTCTTAAATAGACGAGGCAGGAGCGTGCGGTTGCAGGTCCTGATTTGTCATAACTTGTCCTAACACCCTCACAAACAGCCATCCCCCTTCCTCTGTTTTGCCCTACCAATTCGCAAAACTTATTGACCGCCCCTCGTATGATAGCATCGCGACAAAAGACGCGCGTTTATTATTATCGATGAACCTTGATCGATATATCGCGAAAATGTTTATAACATAGGCTACATGAAAGGGACCAGGTGCGTGAATACTTGGTAAAGTTTAAGATGAGCTTCTCGGCACCGATTGTTGCTTTTTCCCCGACCCAAAATGTATTGGAACCAGTGTTTTTATCCTTCGTTCAGCGCGCATGAATACGTTGTTTATGTACAGGTTTAAATCTGACGGCGCCAGTTTGTTTTTGTAGCTAAACAACCAAAAAAATAATGAAGCTTATAAAAAAATGGAAATTAATTTAATTACACTTTCAGAACAAAAATGAGCACTTTTGTAAATTTTACTTGGCGGGAAAAAGAGTAGACAAGAAATTTTTACAACCAATATGTAATTATTTTTGGTGTACGCTAACATTCACGAAATTGGGATATCTCAAATAACTTTGGAATAAATTGGAACAATCCAGGCCATCATTATCAGCGGAATGAATTCGTGATCGACTAATAATTTTAATAATCGATCGTAAATGTGGACAAAAGTAAGCGGGAACAGTTCACAAGTCAAAGCCATTTGTAAGACTAAATAATTTCATAATTACCCGCAAAAACTAGTTCCAATTAAATATAAGCTTTTATAATAAAAAAAAATAGTATATAATTATATATAAATTTTTTTTTGAAAAGTAAACACTTTTTTTTAATGGGGAAAAGGGAAAACTGTAAAGAACATAAATAAACCTCAACACAATTAAATCTGGATCAAAAGATTGCAAACTTAAGTCTTAGAAAAATTGTCTAATAAAAATAATGCAAAATGAGCGATGGGGAAAATATTGTAGAAAAACGAAAATAGAAAAAAAAAGAACCGAAACTGTAACAAAAAATCTGATTTCAAATTCCGCTCCATGTCCTCATGATGTAACTTTTTTTCTCGTAAACATGGCCCCGCGACGTTATTCTTGTTACTTTATTTTGTGAAACTGACGGCTCTGCCCCCACGCCCTCTCTATTTTTTTTTTTTTTGGGGGGGTACAGTTAAGTAAAACATATTTGGAAAGTGGATGAAACAACAGTAGGGGGCTTCGCCCCCACCCCACCCACTTTTCACAATTACTCGTACGTGAAACGTATTGGGAAAGTGGACTAAACATTATGGGAAAAAGGACTAAGATCAGCGCCGAGCAGCTCATCTTAAATTTTACCGAACGAATTTGCAATTAGCTTATGACCATGGATGGGGCAAGTAGGGTAATCTTATTTAAATGACTAATTTTACTCACAGAATATGCAGATCTTTTGTTCTCGCATAATTAACGGTAGGATGTACCTTCGCACAAGCTTCACTCAGACTTTCATTCATGCATCTCAAACTTCATTCCTGGACATTTCCATTTTACTCTTTTTCTGCCACTTTCTTCACAAGCCTCTGCTCACCTATTTCCTTGGCCAGCGACTAATCTGGCAGGCTAGTCGCTGACTAGCTTTCGTCCATTTAACCATAGAGGGGAAAAATGTAATGCCTTTTCTTCTACGCCTCCCAGGGCAATAGGGCAAATAAATAGATATTCCTATGTAATTCGATGAGCTGAATAACATTGCTTCTATAACTTTTTTTAATTAGAAGGCTCTAAAACTTTGGAAATGACGGCGCTATCTTCGTTTTAAATTACCAAATTTTGAAGCTAATGAAACCTCAGATGGATACCAAACTAAAAGGGCTTAAAAATACTTTGGTATGGGTTTTAACCAGACGAGGGCACAGTTAATCGTCAAAAGTTTTCTGTTTTCTCAATTTTTTTGTCTATTATAATCTTGGAAAATATTATATTTCATAGTTTTGGCAATTTTCTGCATTTTTTTAATAATAAAATAACGTTAATCCTTTAGCGTTAACTTCAGTTAGATTTTTAATGAATTAACTGTACTCGCCTCTAGTTTTAACTAACCATCTGAACTATTTTTTTTTACACTTTTTATCAACGGGGACTTGCTGATTAACGTGGGATCCGAACCACGGGTATAAACCGTATGGCCGCATACCCGACTCCATCTGGCGACTTACCACACTCAATGGGGCTTCTTAACTGGGCTGTAATCAAAGGGTGGGAAACTCCTCAAAGGGGACCTAAATTTAGCCGTGGTTGTAATTTCAATCAGCCACTAACAAAATCGGAATGGAGAAGACTTGAAAACAATAAGAACATTTGTGACGTATCGGCTGTTTACACATTGGGGCCGATTCTGGACACTAAAAAGTGTAAGCACCGCTATACCGTCCTCCCATTTGCTTGCTTCGACTCCTCTCCCACTCGGAGTGGGGTTGGCGGTGTAATTAATATGACAGTTTTGGACGTGTTACTTTTAATGGCCGAGCAAAAGCTGGTTGCTGTAGAATAGTGGCAGGCGCATGTTAATTGTGAGATTTGATTTACTTCGGATTTTGCTGTTCTAATTTATATTTTAATTTGGGGAGGAAAAAAAGGCAGTAATTTTTTTTTAATTTAAAGTGCGACGCAACAAGGCCTATCACACAAACTTGTTAGGAGAGATATGTAAAGAAAGTGAAAATGTGCGGAAGATGTATAGTCGCAGATTCCCCTGCAACCATTGAAGGCAGAAGGACACACAAGCTTCCAGATGTTACCCGAAATCTCCTTGCTGGTGCGTATAGGGGTAAAGGAAAGAGGGGTAGCATGGGAAAGGAGATTGGAATTTATGCTTTATTAAGGAAATAATTGAACTATAATTATCCAAGAATATATTAACAAAAGATGGATTATGCACTTTAACGAGAATTGCTACTGAGAATCAAATTGCTTTTAATGCGCTGGATTTACGAGTTTAACTTTAAACAATGAACAATTTGTAATGCTATGCGAATTTATATTTGTTTTTCACCATATGTTAAAGTTTGTGAACGCGCGAAGTGAATTATATTGTCTAACTTCGGTGAAGTTTATGTAAACATGAATCTAAAACTTTACGGCCAAATGGAGATGTAGGATTGATGCGGCGAGGAAGTGGTTAGCAACATACCGTTACCATGGTTACCAGAAAGAGTGTAGGTATCACTGGTATGGAGATTATTGGGGATGTAGAACGTGCTCTTCCCTTTGTGCGTGTTCAGTGTCTGCCTGATCTGCTCCATGGTGGCGACACAATCGGATAGGGAGATAAATGGTGCGCGAGGTGCACTCGCCAGACATACACAACCCAGTTCCCTACACAAGGTCGGTCAAGGGGGAGGGGGGGGAGGGTATCTTTCTTCCAAGCGATTCTGGCCCAGGGAGTGCTTGCACCCAGGGGTTCGGTGCTGCGGCCTTCAGATGCCTCTTCAGAGGTGTAGATGGAGCACAGGCGACCATGCTACACCTCACATGTGTAAGATTGCGTGCACTCCAGGACTAAAGGTCCATTGGTGGATCTTTAGCTATATATCTTCCCCACATTTTCACTTAATCGATGTTCACCACTTTCTTTGCAGATATTCCCTCATTGGTTTCGACTTGTTAATATCAAACAATAATAATAGTGTTCAAAGGCGAAAATGCGTTTGTTTGGGATATGTTGTTTACCATTGAATCCCAGTTTCCTCTCGTTAGACCTACAGTCAGAAGGGTAAATACAACCCAAGGGAAATTTATGTTTTAGGAAGGATATATCGTGTAATCCAATGGCGGACATCTATCGAGTGGAGGAGATAGAGATAGGGCAGGCAGAAGAACATCCCCCAAAAAGAAGCTATACGAGACAAGCGAGAATGATCGCAATGAGTGTAACGATTAGATCTTATAAAAAATTAATCCAACGAGGTCATCTTTAAGTTCAAGAATGAAATTCAAATCGGAAATGTTGAGGCCAGGAAGGTACATTTAGTTCCAGTACAGACAACACGAGTACTCATTTAGGTATCGGTATCAACAATAAGTAGTGAGTGGGGAGGGACATCTAAAATTAGAGAGTAACAAGTTGGCAGAGAACGAAATTCCAAAGATCAAACATGTTCTTACGGGGTCATTTTTACAATACCACCTGATTGTACGAACTTGTTCATAGAGGCTACCAATGTGCCCCAATGGCAAATTGGTCTGTTACTGCACTTTTATATTCCTGATCTTTTTTGTACAGATTTTCATATTGTTCTCCCATCTTTAACGCGCCAAGATCTACCCGAATACTGTAAATATCAAAAGACGACAAATAAATACACTGTTTAGTGGAGAATAAATAAACAACAGATGCAGAAAAATCCCAAATACAAAGTACGGGATTAAAAAGGACAGCAAAGACATTCTTGGGCATATTATCCTTCCCAACTATCGGTTTCTGAGAGCTTGGTGCATGCGTGGCTGCACGCCTTTTCTTATTCCTGCGTAGCTGCGCGCCTGATTTTCCTATTCCCTGCGATCCATATTCCTATCATTAACAACCCTAATAATACCAGGTGGCTCATAAATTTAACTTCTGCTCAGACAACAAGGCAGCCTCCCGATCAATCTATTTATTTATTCCTTATCTTCATTTTTATCTGCCCTATCTTTGTTTCACAATCTCTTACTTAAGTAGGCAAATTGAGTTTAAACACGATTCTGTAGCATATTGGAGAAACTTGTCAAATGCTTTTTATTTCAAACTAAACTTTTCTAAAATCTGGAAACAGATTTAATTTCAACTTTCGGGTTTTATATGATATGCAAACCGCCTCAAACTCAATCCAACAATCCTGCAGCAATGGTGAGACTTTGAAATCAATAATCCGCTCAAAAAGAAAAAAACTTTTAATTGCACTGAGTGGATCAGCATTTGTAAGGCGTCCTGTGTCTGAGAAGACTAAGGCGGCTGTTTTCACGGACCAGATTTCGGTTACCTCACATTTAAGATTTACGATAGGTACTATGGATCGTCCGACCACGTATTTGATTAAGATAGGCGGATATACGGGAGGGAATTTTGCGCCAAACGCATAAATAAACCCGGGGGAAACTATTTAGTGTAGAAAAACAGAAAATAAAAAGCCCAGAAACGTCTTTAAGGACTAAAGGTAAAAGTGCCCCGTCCCAAAAATATGAACGGGAGGGATCTTTTATCCTAGGCCTTTGAGGGAGGGATTCCCTTAAATGCATCACTTACCCGTAGAGAAGCGCCGCTCCGGCAATACCTCCCCCAAGTTGGGCTAAAATGAACATGGTAGCACGCAGGGGAGAGACTTTCCTGGTGACGGCAAACCCAAGGCTGACAGCGGGGTTAATATGGCCACCGGATACCTGTAAGAAAAGGGTGGTAAATTTGAGCGGGATTCGAAATTATTATTAGAGGCAGTGCGAAGAAGCGCAACAACCCCAAAATGGTACTTTCCTTGACACAGCACACCCAAGAACACAAATAGGCCGATGGCAATGCATCTGTATTATGTTGAAAGACATTTCCGAGCCACCATGATTTTAGATCCTTCACCATGCAGCACTTTCCCCGCAAATCGGTTTTTATGCATATCAACAGCACTATAATACCCAACCATTACACTAGTTTATGCCCTATCAAACTTAAAGTCACCACGCCAAATTATCACCTAATATCGATGGGGTGTTTACACCCCCTTCCCCTTAACATACCTTCACAATATTATCTACTTCATCCTCGACCAGCCCTTTCTCTCTTAAACACACAGTCACATAATCAGCTAACCTTTTACGGAGTCTTTCAACCCTTCACACATACTCTTATATTCTTTTCAAAAGTCTTTCCCATACCACCTACGAACACGTAGTCACAACATCGTTCCCACCACTTCACACACCATATCTTACCCAATCTATTTACCCTTAGCCTACCAAGTATCCCACCATTTGTACTGCTCGCATATACCATTGTTTCACTCCCATATACTAACGATGGCATCAGCATACATCATGCAGCTTCCAGGCAATTTCCACATTCAAACACAGCACTCACTAGCGATCTGATCACTTAGACACTGCCCTACCATTCAAAGACTTGGTTGAGGTCTCTATTTGCTTCATCTCTACCACTATTATTCATGATACCTCTTTTATACTTAAAAGATCGCACTTGTTAAAGTTTAACCCCAAGGACTATATCACACCCCAACACATCCTCACCCGCAAACACTATTCTTTTCGGCATTTACTTTTTGCCCCCTCACACATAGCATGTCAAAAGCTTCGATCAAAATTTCCAAATCCCTTTCATTCTCAGTCATCACAATATATCTACCATTTAGATGGAACATCTCTCAAATCCCATTCGTACTTTCCTCAGTACTCCCCCCATAAAGATATTAAACAAACGTGGAATATCACACAAGAAAGCTATCTAAACTCCCCACCACATTAGTTAAAGCACTCACCCCAGCCAGTTTTCACCCAAGCGAACACTACCCTGGTCATCAACGACCCAGTCCAAATCAAGGTGTGCCCGGTCACACAAGGGTAGATCGAGGCAATAAAATGAAGCGGTTCAGGGACAGTTATAAGCGAATTCATCCACATTAAGGAAACCGATCTCTAACTCTTCGATCAGGTATGCCATGATCTGACAGATGGGGTGCATACCGTTCAAATCCCCGAGGAGACACGGCCTCGGCAACCGTGCCACGACGAGGCTGTGCGGACACAAAAACCCTCATACCCCGGGAGGATGTGCGAGAAACAAGGGCCCAAAATGGTATCTTGAAAACGAACAGCTATAGAGGAACGGGAGGAGACGAGCCTTTGCAGCTCCCCCCAATTAACCCTAGGTCCATAGCAATTCCACTGAAGGAAATATCATCCCATATCTATATTAAGGGAGCTGCCGAGGGCTTCCGGGAGTCAAAGTCCTTACTGGGATGGTTGTAACGTTCCTGGCGACAGAATTCCGGGGGCTGTGGGGTGTTGACTGTGGAAAATGCTGCAGCTTTTGACTACTTACTGTAGAACGGTTGGCTTAACGTGCCAGCCTTTACCTCTTCCTGCATGAAAGCCTTTAGCTAGCACAGATCCTTCATCTTTTGGAAGGGCCCCTACTTTCCAAAGTGTCTCGTCCTGCCTCGGGAGCGAATTTCCCTTTGTGCTACCCTCCTATCGAAATGCAGCCTTTAGAAACACCGGGAAGGGCCTCACCACCACCTTTCGGAATTGAATTTTGCAAATCGGGGAAGGCGCACGACCGCTTCAGGGTTTGCTGAGGCATAGCGCGAGCCCCAATTGGCGCCAGCTCTACCAGGGTGGTTCGCGGGGGAGGTATAACGCAGTGGCTATTGTGTTCGCAAGCCTGGAGGGGACAGGAGCAAAAGGTTATTTTTACTCGAGGCGTAGGAAGTCCCAGATGTTGACTAGACCAACTTCTTGGCATTTCTGAAAGTGTGTGTGTGTGTCCGAAGCATGGAATGCCAAGACCATCTCACCATACAAATCCGAATCACGTTGCTTCGAGGAAGCAGGATGCGTTTTGCCACAATTCGCACACATGGCCTTATAAGATAGGGCTTTATCGTGTAAGCCATTAGAGCAGATGACACAGTTTTCTGGTTAACCCGACTTTGCACCCCGACGAATTCTTTTAGTGTGGCCTAAACGGTGGCAGTGCTAACATCTCCGCAGTAGGGATACCAGCGAGCTCTCACCTAGTCAAGGAGCCTGTCAAGGTCGAACGTGAAGAAGAGTTTAGGGGTGAGTCTCGAGGCTCCTCCCAGTTTCCTCACGATACGCTCCACTGATCGACCAGCATTTCCGTGATGTCGTATAGGGATTAAGTAGTCAGAGTTCATCGTATAGACTACTCTTATGAAATTCATGGAAGAGTGCGGGGTAAACTGTACAAGAGAGCGTCCGACGAACACTCACAAAGACCACCTGGGCAGGATCAGCCGCATTCACCAGAAGGGTCCCGTTCGAGAAAGGGGCAACATTTGGTTTCCTACCGAGAACCATAGATAATACCCGTCATTAATGGAACGGATTACCAAAAAGCGTTTGAAGATGGGGGTGATCGAATACCCCGGGTAGCCTCTCTATGAGGGACTCCCAAAGCCCCATTCCCTTTAGTACTTGGTGTGACCCTGAGAAAGCATTGTAGGGCCGGGCCGCCTCCTTTATTGAGGCAGACCTGCCCGAGGGCGGCTCAGAAGTGGTAAAGGGGAACCCCTTTTAACAATTAATGGGATGGCGAGCTTCTCCACTAAACTGGGTAGTGTCGTCGGGATCCTCTATGACTACCCCAACACCAAGGTCGACTGTTCATAAAAAATGCAAAGTTGTAGGCTGGATCTCGCGTCAAGCCGCTCCGCTCCTGCCTTGGATTTTCGAACCTTTCAAGGGCTCCAAATTCCATAGGAGACGTCCCCGAAGGACGCAGCTTACAACTGAGCAGCCAGGGGCATGTGAGAGAGTGGAGTCCTTTGCCAAGTCGTACCGGTCGACAAGCCGAAAACCGCTCAAGGCTTGGTCTCGTGCAGCCCGCGGGAGTTAAAGGTCTCGTTCGTAGAGGTTCCAAAGCCTCCTTTCTGACACGGCGTCAGGTAGATGGTCAGGTCCTTAGAACTAGAGGAAGAAATAACGAAGGGCAAAAGAGGGTGAACAGAGGGAGGGGAAAATGCCCTCTTTAAGGGTACTCGGCCTGAGTCGTTCCTCCGGGTGCCCTGTGTAGCAGCCTACACAAGGGACCTCCCCCCCCCACGGGAATCAAAAGGATGGATCTGAAAGGAAAGTGGTGACGGTAAACAGTTACAAACAGTGGTGCGCGGAAGGTGCACAACTGGAGGAACACCGGGGCATGAAGGCAGTGCCAGAGGCATAATTGCGGGTACTCTGTGAGAGGACATATGGTCCCTTCAGGTACCAAGTATAGCAGTCGACACAAGGTACTCCTCTGTGTGCAAGGGGGCAGAAAAAGAGACAAGGCAGAAGGAGTAAAGGGAGGGTAGAGTGCAAGAATGTTTAAAAAAATACCTTCCCAAGCGGAGACAAGGGAGTGAATCCCTCACCCGGCCTCAACCAGAGATGAGTGAACGAAAGCTGGTCGGCGACTATCCTGCGAAATTAGTCACCGACCAAGAAAGTAGATGAGAGTCTTGTAAAGAAAGTGGAATAAAAAGGATGACCATGGAGATGTATAGAAGGAATAAAGTAGAGGTAGGCTTAATCTAGTTTAAGGCTGGCAGGCGCTGAGGCCGGAAGGGTATACCACTTCCCCACCTATGTCTACAGTGTGCAACCTCTTGGGGTAGGAGGGGGGTCCTTCATAGCGACGGTATCTTATGTGGTGCAGAATCTCGCCCAGTTAGGGTTCATCTTGGGCAGAGGACCTCCAAGTACTAGATACCCCTTGAAAACTCCACTCCATACACATCACTCACCCTTCCCTCAGTCCCCTTTCTCCACACACACACACTCAGATAACCAATCTTCTAACTAACTTTCGCACACCAATACACAAATTCTCTTCACTCGTTTCTTACAGGCCACTACCACCTGAGCATTCTCGGTCACATCCTCCATTAACACCTCTCAACCCTACTCACCAGTACCTTTCGCCCACACCATTTCACTTACCCATGCTTTTCCCCCACACCATTTCACTCACCCATGCCTTCTTGAAATACAATTCTTGGAATGGAACCTCTGCCGATTATCGTCCCGATAGAAGAGGTTCTTTCCAACGCCTTTATCTATCCTCTTGCTCATTTTCACTTCTACGAGTACAAGGTGGTCGAGGCTACGACCGAGAGGAAATTAGATCTTTTTAAGCCAAAACCAATGAGGGCATTTCCTGTAGAAAGTTAACGAGCAGATTCTATAAAGTTGTGAAGATAAAGGAAGTGAAAATGTGCAGTATATAACATTAGGTCCATCTGCGGGCGTTGGGGTCGGGAGAGAATACAATCCTCTAGATGTCAGCAGCAGCTAACACCCCCTTGCAAGCGATTCACACAACAAACGAAGTGAAACCACATTGGTTATGATTAATTGTCGGATGGGACTTCGTTACCTGGCACCGCCCACAAGCACCTCCGACTCAGATTCCACGTTAAGCTAAAGTTTCGGAAAATTGCGCCCTTTTCTGCCTCGGACTTTCTAAGTAGTTTCCTCTATACGAAATTCTGGCTATGTACCTTCTACATATTTTCCCTTTCGGCAACTTCACTACAATTCATCTTAAAAAAACCCAGTGGTTTTAAATAAATTCTATGCAAACAACCGTGCCATCATTTTTAGTCAGCTGTCATCAAATTTCCCTTCCTCTCCTGTCAACAGAAGTCTCGGGGTTCAAACGAAGAATCGGGGAAACTCCTTTTTTGCCCTAATTTTGAATCGTGTGTGTATATTGTGTGAGCGTGAAGCTCGCATAGCAACGTTGGGTCAATATTTGATACAGGTCCCGACCAATTTTTATTATTTTAAACCGGTCACAACAACAAACTAAACCAACCCAAACCTAAAATGCAAAAGAGTAAACAATTTTAATATGAATTTGGATTGAAATTGCTTTTAATCTGATAAGTGTTATAACTTTTGTCTATATTAAATCATGTTCCCGCGTTGTGACAGGTATACTTTCCTTCAACCAGGTTAGGGCTTAAGTAAAGGGTGGTTAGTTTTATAAATTGTATGCGAAATTAAAATGAATTCTCACACTGTGTCTTTAATACAACGCTCCCACACATTTGTAAAGTCATTCGCGCATCATTTTAGAGGGACGAATTCCTAGAGTTTATTCAATTGCGAAATTCTGTTTGCCTGAAAATCCCGTGCGGCAAGCGCTTGCAACGTGGCCACCAATGCGAGCGCAGTGCAAACTAGTTTTTCGTCTGCCACCGAAGCTATAGAAAGAACCGTTGGAACTTTAATAGGGTAGCGTTTATTAATCATTCTATAATCCCAAACTTCCCATGTGCGTCGTCACCTTTTCAGGGTATCGAAACAGACTTGTCGATTGGTATTTTACAATTGAACATCTATACTTAGGGTGCGTATAGATGCCCCCGTTGGATTTCGCCTAGTAGCGATACGAGTGAAATTATTTAATTAACGGTAATCAGTCTTTCAGTACATTATATTACTTATTTTTGTACTATTTTGTGTAATTTGACCAAATGTGTTCTTTTTTGGCGGTTGGAAAGCGAAATGAAGTAAAACAGTTTAAAACCGAATCCATCGCATTCGGAGTTCAAACTCTATTATGCTTCCGAACGCCAAAGACCAGGATCATATTTGGACTAATAACAAAATAGTATACTCATCATGCTATGCGAATACATCCTATGTTTATTAGTGATGTTTTAATATTCTTTATTTTCGAGTTGATTAAAAAAAAATCGGGGGGATCACCCCTACCAAAAAGGGTGGGGAGGGGGGAGCAAAGCCCAGCATTGTTTCAAAAACTGGTAATTTGGAAATTGAAGAAAAAAAATAAAGGATTAAAAAATAAGAAAGTCACGTCATCAACAAAAACAAAGGACGATCGAAAAGTAAGCCACATTATGTATGAATTCGTAAATAGCGGGATTTTATGCATAGGAAAAAAAAACTTAATTATTTTGTTGTTAGGCCAAACGCAATTAGATATCGGTTAACAAGCAACTTTGTCGACTAGAAGTCCATGTGTTCAGAAGTTTGTGAATTTTGGTTGAGAAATCAACCCAAAACTTCTGGAAATGTGATTACTGTCGAGATAGATGAAAGCAGGTTTGGAAAATCTAAATATAATAGAGGTAGGGAAGTTTCGGGTGTTCGGGCATTTAAGAGTATTGAACGAGTATCTAAAAATAATTTTTGTCTAAATGGAACCTACAAAAAAACAAACAACAATAACAAAAAACAACAAGTTAAATACAAGGGAGAAGGCCGGCCTCTCCCAAAAAAGTCAACAAGTCCACAAGTCAATGTGCACACACTCGTCCCGAGTACAAAGGACAGGCGGTAGCGACCCCGCCCATCCCGGTACCGGGGCAGGTAACGAGCGCGAAGATCACCCAGACTGGAAAATTCAAAAAGAATGTGCCGAACAGTCTGGGGTCGACGCAGTCGTCGCAATAGGGCGCAGGCGAGCGCTCCATCAAATAGCGATGCGTAACACGAGTGTGTCCGAGTCGGAGACGACAGAAAGCAACCGGAAGCCGTCGCAGCATTGGGGGATAGGTCCATGGGAACAGTCAGTGCACAATGATATGCAACTTTAAGTTTCCTTCGACCGTCTCCCATCTTCTTTGCCAAGCAGTCCGAAGAGCTGCCCGTATTCCTGCCATGTAGTCGGTGTGAAGAACAGCGAAACGCTGGTCCGGTCGCAGAGTCCTTGCGGACTCTTTAGTGCGCTCATTCCCCGCAATTCCTACATGTCCAGGAACCCAGCAGAAGATAATCCCGAAGTCTGCCCGGCTCGCCATAACCGTAGCGTCACGGATATCACGAACCAGGGGATGCGGAGATTCCAATGCCCCGAGAGCAGTCAGGGCGCTTTGTGAGTCGCTATAGATCACAATCCGGTCTCCGAACCGGGTACGTCGCGTAATGTCCCGTACCGAGTGGTGTATTGCCACCAGCTCGGCCGTGAAGACAGACACAGCGCCTGGCAGCGCCCCGCTGACTTCCAACAGAGGGGATACAGCGTAGAAGCCGACCCCCTCTTGGGACTTAGAGCCATCCGTATACACTGGCACGGTTCCAGCATGACACGAGGTGTGCTCCAGAAAGGTCGAACGCAATACTCCCGGCGCAGTACAAGCTTTGGGAGCAGAGGCGTGGCGACAAATAGCCAAATGTGGTACCCTCCAGGGTGGCGTCCTGGGCAGAATCAGAGGCGCCACCGGCCCGAGCTATATCTAACTCTCGAAGGAGTTTCCTGGCCCTAAACCCAGAGAGCTTAGGGTATGACTGGCATCTCTCGGCGGCATAGGCACAATCGAGATCAGCTGCGGATGCAGTGAGAGCTGTTGGCGACTGAGGTAGGCGCCGGGCTCGCGCGTACAGGCGAGTGATGCACTGCACGCGGCGCAGAGCAAGTGGCATCGACCAAGAGGCTCTCAATGGGGAAAATGCGGAATGCACCGGTCGCAAGGCGAAGGCCGGTGTGGTGGATCGAATCGACCTTCCGCAATAAACGCACGGCTGCGGAGGCATAAAACTCGCATCCGTAGTCGAGCTTCGAACGAACAAAGGATCGATAAAAAAGTAGGGCAGTAGCCCTATCAGCGCTGAACGTCACGGAACGGAGAATATCCATGGAGCGGGTACAGGAGACCCTAAAGCTACGAATATGAGCCTCGCAGGTGAGGCGTCGGTCGAATACAAGACCGAGGAAACGGCGCGACTCAACCACATCCAGGCGCACCCCATTAAGAAACAAATCTGGGTCGGGGTGAAGCCGTGGATGGCGGCAGAAGTGCACCACCTTAGTCTTGACCAAAGAAAACAGAAACCTGTGCGCTTCGGCATAGCGAGAGACTCGGTTCAAAGCCTGTTGGAGTCGACGCTCCAGAGTTGGCATCTGGGCCGCGACAAAAGAGATCGAAAAGTCGTCCACGTAGAGCGTAGCGAGAACATCTTTCGGCAGCACCGAGGTGATGCCGTTGATGCTCAGCGCAAAGAGTGTGACACTGAGGACACTTCCCTGCAGGACACCCTCTTCCTGCTCATATGGGTCGGAGAGGGCTCCCCCCCACCCGTACGCGGAATCGACGATCTCGCAAAAATTCAGATATAAACATTGGGAGGTGTCCCGTCGCCCCCATCGTGTGGAGAGTCTCCATGATACCGTATCACCATGCGGTATCATAGGCCTTCTCCAGATAGAAAAACACCGTGGCGTGGTGCTGTCTACGAAGGAAAGCCTCGCAGACGGCATTTTCCAATCGGAGCAGAGCATCCGATGTGGAGTGGGACTTGCGGAAGCAGCACTGTGCAGAAGAAAGTTGGCCTCTGCTGTCCAGGAAAAAGCCTAATCTAACATTTACCAATTTCTCCATCAACTTGCACACGCAAGAGGTTAGAGAGATTGGGCGGAAACCGGTCGGAGTAGAGTGATCTCTCCGCGGTTTGCGAAAGGCGAGCACAGTGGCGATTCGCCAGGACTCTGGGAGAAGACCCTCCACCCAGATCCTGTTGAACAAATCTAATAAAGGCCATGCCTCGCTCACCCAGGTGTCGAAACATGGCGTACGGGACATCGTCCGGACCATGGGCGGTGTCCGCGCACGAAGCGAGAGCGGAGCGCAACTCACTCACAGCAAACTTGTTGTTGAAGGGTTCTCCGCCGGCAGCCTTCCGCGAAATCACGACGTGCATTGAATGCTATCGGAGCAGCATCCTGGCTAGAGAATGCGGAAAAAGTGGTCTCTAAGGATTCCGCCACGGACGCAGGGTCCGAGATTGCGGTCCCATTCTCCTAGAGAACGGGAGGGGGGTCCTGCGAGAACTTGCCCCGAATCATTTTGACTCGCTTCCACACCTCTGCTAAAGGAGTCTTCCCGTTAAGTAAAGACACGTATGCCCGCCAAGAAGAGCGGCGGGGGTGCTTCGAAATATACCGGAACCTAGCACTAGCCCGACGAAATTCAGCGACAGTTAAATCGTTCGGGCGGCGCTTATAGCGCATGTAGGCATAATGCTTCTGTTTGAGGGCCGTCTCACACTCGGCCGACCACCATGGGAGTGGTCGGCGTGCAAAACGGCCAAACGTCCTAGGAATAGTAGTCAGGCCCACGGCGATGAGGTTGTCGGAGAAGAACTCAACGGCCTCATCTACCGACCTAAACTCCTCGACTGAGATAGAGAATTCAGTCATTTCCTGAAATGCAGGCCACCACGCTCGCGCCAAGCACCACCGAGGTGGGCTCTCAGGCGGCAGTTGCCCTGAAAATGATATTTGAATGGGAAAGTGATCACTACCATGGAGGTCATCGACCACCCCCCAAACAAAATCAGGCTGTGCATCCGAAGAGCACAAAGATAGATTAAGGCAAGTAAATGAAGCGGTTCTCATCCACGTTTAGGACACCCATCTCAAGCTCTTCGATCAGATCGGCAAGGACCTGTCCCCTGGGATTTATTGAGTAATCTCCCCAGAGAGGATACCTGCCGTTCAGAAAGTGTAATAAAAAGGATGACCATGGAGATGTATAGAAGGATGCCTGCCATTCAGATCTCCAAGCAAGAGAAAGAACCTCGGCAACCGTGCCACGACGCGGCGGAAGTTCCCCGTGTCGAAGACAGCTGATGGTGGAATGTACGCAGAAATGATAGTATACCTCCTATCCAGGTGCAGCTGCACAGCCAATGCCTGAAAGGAGGTATTTAAAGAGAAAGTAAAAATAGAGACATCATGCCGGGTGTAAACCGCGCATCCCATGGTGGTGGGGTCACAAGACCCTTATACCCCGGGAGAGCGGCCAGGGGGCACGAGCCTAGCATGGTCTCCTGCAAAAAGATAGCTAACGGGGAACGGGACGAGCCTTCGCAGCTCCTCCCAGTTGGCCCGGAGTCCACGGCATTTCCATCAAAGGAATTCCCCTCCAGGCCTAGCTCGGAGGAGACGCGGGGGCTCTCCTCGAACATAAGACCCTCACGGAACTGGCCGTACGCTTCCCGGAGACAGAACCCCGGGCGTTGTTGGCCGGACAAAGCGCTGAAGGCGTTGTTGGCCGGACAAAGCGCTGAAGGCGCTGTCGCCTTCGGGGACTTATTGGGGGAGGTTGGGCTCGCCATGCGAGTCTTTTCCTCCCTCCGCCTCGAAACCTTAGGCGGGCGTTGCGGCTTCGGAGGCAAGGGGCCCTCTTTTCGAGGAACCACCGCCTCCGAGCCACTCGCTCCACCTCTAGGCGTGGGCGAAGGGGCCGAAGCTCCTTTGTTGCTGTCCTCTTTTCGGGGGACAGCTTTAGGAATCCCAGAAGATGGCTTAGCGACCAACTTCAGGGGTTTTTCCTCTTGTGAGTCTAACGACTCCGTGGAGGGTCGTGGCCGTTTCGCTTTACGGGAAACGGTCACGCTGGAGGAAGAGGGGGGAGCCCTGGTTTTAGCCGGGGCTGGGTGTGAACGCTTTTTGCCGCAAGCTTTACCAGGGGAGCGCCCGGGTTGAGTAGAGCCCGCAGAAGGGCTCCGGATGGGCGCGGAAACAACCGTTCTCGTTGGCCTGGATGGGTCAGGAGCATAGGGTGCCTTTCTATCTATTGAGGCATATGACGTCCCAGGCAGAGCCGGGCGCGCCACGACCAAGTCCTTAGCCTCGCGGAATGAGAGTCGATCCTGGGCTTGAACGGCCAGGATTTCTTTCTCAAGTAGATAAGCACCACATTGCTTCGAAGAAGCGGGGTGCGGCTCTCCGCAATTGACACACTTAGCCACACATGATTTAGACTTATCGTGTGCGGCCTTGGAGCAATTTACACAGACTTCGGGTGACCCCGACTTTGCACGTCTTCAAGAACGATTCGTATGGCCGAAGCGGTGACAGTAATAGCACCGCCGCGGCAGTGGCACGAATGCCTTCACGCGGTAGCGGTACCAACCGACTCAGGGAGCTTGTCACAGTCGAACGTGACGAAGAGTGTAGGGGTGGGTCTCGAGGCCCCTCCCTGTTTTCTCATCACACGTTCGACCTTGACCGCCCGATGGTCGGCCAGCTCTAGGGTGATGTCCTCAATGGAGTAGTCAACGAGTTCCCTCGCATAAACTACTCCTTTCACAAAGTTCATGGTAGAGTGCGGCGTCACACTCACCGGGGTGCCATGAAGTGTCTGAAGAGCACTTATCTTGGCCGCCTCGGCGGGATTCGCCGCATTCGCTAGAAGGCGCCCGTCCGAGAAACGGGTAACCTTCGGCTCTCTACCAATTACACTAGCTAATCCTTTTGTCTGATGGATCATGTTGCCCTTGGCCAACATGCTGCCATCAGTGGAGCGAATGACGAGAAAGCATTTGAAGCCAGCGGGCTCGAAAACGCCAGGTAACCACTGAATCAAGGGCCCCGATGTTATCGAGGCCTCAGCCAGGTCCTTCTCCGAAATGGAGAAGGTCCTGGTGGTCGCAGGGGCACCTGTCGGAGGAGATCCCTCCCCTCCTTGTACTGCCTCAGAAACCATAGCCATTTGAGGAGGACCTTGCATAGGCGCCGAGCCCGGATTCTCCCCCAAGGAAGGCCCTACCGTCTGAGGCTGGGTTTCCTCAAGGACCATGTCTATCACAGGAGGGGCCTCCAGTTAGCCATCCCCTCCCAGGTCCCCTTGGCAGTGTCGCCAGTCTTGTGTGGGGAGGCACAGGCCTTGACCCCGGCAAAGTTTAAAATTCTTGCCAGCAGGTCTTTTGAGGGAAGCGACCGAAGGGGCCTGGCTTCCCTCTCCCCCCCTAAGGGGGTTTGCCCTACCGAGCCGCTTACACGAGGGGCGGTCGGCAATGAGGTGCCTGCTGGCTTCCTTGGCAGTCCCCTTACAAAGAAAAGGAGGGACTGCCGCTGGAAATAGGGAGGTGCCCGAAAGCACCTCCAGAGTGGGGGTGAGGGGGAGTCCCCTTCACCCGTAGGCGTAGGAGAGGAGTAAGCCTCCTCTCCGGTTAAAGAAATATGGAGGGTCCCCTGCGCAAGCACAAGGAAGGGGACCTCCATTTTTTCGGTGGAGCTGTCCGAGGACGGCTCCGTCGGTGTATAAGGGGGAATAGGATGATTTTTTTTTTTATTATTATTTGCATACATAGGCATGGTGACCCTCTTTTTATACGGGACGCAATAGCTCACCACCTCTCGCAGTTGTCCGCACTGCAAGAGGTGCTTCCAGGCCTGGCAGAGCCAGTCGCCGCCATTTGGGACCACCCCTCCCGCCTGGTGGCCTGGTAGTCCATCGGAATGGCGGCTCCACCTTAGACGCGGCGTAAAACTGAGTGTGAAGAAGAAAGGAAAAGGGATGTGAGGAAGGTATGGGTGGGGATTAAGCAGGTTGTTAAAAAAAAAACCCATTCCGAATCGGAGCTCAGGGGTTAGGGAACGTTGCCCCCCCCCCCCCCCCCCAGCCCCGATCCAGGACGGTTGGCTTGAGAAGAAGGTCAGCATCTACCCTGTGAAATTTTAGGCTGACCATAGAAAGTTGTGGGAGAGATTGTATGAAAAGCGACGAAGTAGGGGAGAAATATAGGCTCTCTGAAGGAAGGAAGAGAGGCTAAGCTGGGGCCGGACGGGGCGCTGGATTCCGTCAGCATGGTGGCCAGGATGGCAAATCGCCGCGCCCCTTACGGGGTAAAGCAAACAGAAGAACAGAGACACCATGCGGGGAGTAAATCACGCATCCTCCTGCCCGGCCCCCATCGCGTGGCGCTGGGGTTGCAAAACCCTTCTACCCCTGGAAGATCGTGGGCATGTACCAGCTTCTCCTTGAATTGGAGCCAGGGAGGTGGTTCTCTCTCTGCCGGGTCTATCTTTACGGCCACTGAAGCCGGGATGGGGTGATGCTCCTCCAAGTACAAAGGAGGGCACCACCTTGCGACACACTGCAAACGGGAGCGAAAGTAAGAGAAAAGCGTCGGCGGTTTAAAAATCTTAATATTTTTCTCCCCCTAATTATGACGACGTCTCATTGGAGAACTAGTTTAATCAAAGATTATTATAGTGACGTCACACTGGAGACGTTTTCACTTTTTCTTACATTTCTTTCTTTTGGATTTGACAGTTTTGCGTGATGACTTCTGTTGGGTGCGAAATGAATTTTGCAGACCTCGTTAAAGAGGTTCACAGCAACCTTAATCTTGCCTTAAAATCTTTGTTTGACAGTGATTCGGCCACACCACTAATCGAAAGCGCGTTGTTAGATAGATGATTATATATTGGGGGGGGGGGGGGGGGGCACAGCCCAGTATATAATCATAGTTGTTTCTAGAATAATGTTCTAACGGTTTTTTTTAACCAAACGCGCAGGAATATGGATGCGCGGGTGAACGAAACATACACGCCAAGAAATTACACTTTTTCGGGCGCGCCTCCGATCTTCATATTTACCCTGTACCGAATTTGTTAATTGTGTAGAGTATGGCCGGATCCGAGTCCTAGCATATTTTGGGCTATTTTTCCTAGCTACTTTTTCTGAGTTGAAATCTATGTGGACGAAGTTTCGATTGCATACTGGGGGGCTATGGCCCCCAGACCTCCCAAATAATTGAAATCTCGGGATCATCGTACGCCCATCCCTCCGACGAGCCGACACTCAAAATAAGCTAGAATCGCATCCGCCCATACTCGCAACATTTACCTAGAATTTATTGAGAGGTCTCTGTTGCTATTATTATAATAAGGGCGAATTTTAATATTTTCCTCTTCCTTAATAACCGTGATTACATCACATTAGAAAAGTATTTTTGCCGAAAAAAATATATAATGACGTCAAATTGTCTACATATTTTCGACCGAGCTCACTTCGTCACCTTTTTTCGCATTTGTTCGGTTTGGGATTGGACAGCTTTGCGCTATGACTTGTGGTGCATCTAAAAAAAAGTATTTCGAAGACTGTAAAAGTAGTTCAGTGACCCTAATCGCGCCTTGGTACTATTTTTTAATAACACGGTGTAAATTCAAGAATTTCTTCGAAAACATTTGTGGATTGGAAGGTTTTGTTGCCAAGTAGGTATTGGCTCGCTAAACAGGACTGTAAATATGTAGATTGGCGGCTCGAACGATGGGACGTAAACTATTTCGTCCGTATTCCAATATGTTTCACGTTTTGGGAGTAAATTTAAGTGGACGGCTCGTGTGGGGGTAAATACAATGGTGGGACCACCCTCGAGGATCCTGAGTTTCAATTAATTGGGGGGTCTGGGGGGGGGCCCCCAGTATAGCATTTTTAGTTTGGTTAGTTTCGGGGATTTGTATTTTTAAAAGGTGGGTGTATGAGGTCCTTCGGTCTCCTTGAGATTCCTCGGTGGGGCCGTGCCCCCTGAAGACTTTGCGCAGGGCGGACTCGGGTTCAGTCTCCGTCACCGATCCCAGGCTAGTCAGTACCCAAGGAAGACCCTGCCATCTGGGGTGGGGACACCGGGATCATCTTCATCTCATGAAGAGCCTCCAAGTGAGTTTGACCCCCCCCAAGAGTTAGGTGCAAAAGGTTTGTATAGTTTCACAAACTAGTAATTTGAAAATTGAAGAAAAGACAGGATTAAACCTAGTTTAGGGTAAGTTATGTTAGGTGGTCATTTTTTTTTTAACTATTTTAGGTTAGTTATCCAAATCTGTTAGTGAATTTTGGTGGTCGTAAGTCGAAATAGAGCAAAATCGAAGTTTACTTCGATTGCGACACACTCCGAATCAAAATTATTTCCCTTCATTTCGCCTTCCGACCGCCAAAAAAGATCCTTTGGGAGGAATATATATTTTTACCGAATGGATAACCACTTATTAGAGTCAGTACAAAGGAGGGCACAAAAATAATACCATCCCTGAAGTACCTTGAATATGAAGATAGACTGAGGGTATTAAATATGTTCTCGTTCGAAAGGAGGTGTGTGAGAGGGGATATGATTGAGCTTTTTAAAATCTTTTCTGGGATGGATAAATTAGATTTCAGCAAGTTATTTGAGTTAGAAGGTAGTAATAGAACTAGAGGCCACCACTTAAAGATTAAAGAACAAAGGTGCAGACTGGATTTTAGAAAATATTTTGGTAATACTTCAGGTTCGGGGCGCACGGTAGATGGCGCTGCTAGTAGGCTACAATATATCTCTTATGACGTCAGACGGTAGCGTCAGATGTGAACAATATCGGCGTTATATTTTTTTGTTGTTTTGAGGATTTGTAACTTTTAGTCTATTATTTACTAAATATCTGCGCCTCTGCTCGTTTATAGTTTTTTTCTAAGTTAGGTAAGGTTTCTTGACGTCTTTTATTGTTTTTTGGGTAATACTTCAGATTCGAGGCGCATGGTAGATGGCGCTGTTAGTCGGCTACAATTTTTGGCTACAGCATATCTCTTATGACGTCAGACGGTAGCGTCAGATGTGATAATCACTGATGTATATTTTTTGTTGTTTGGGGGATTTGTAACTTTTAGTCTATTATTTACTAAATATCTGCGCTCTGCTCGTTTATAGTTTTTTTCTAAGTTAGGTAAGGTTTCTTGATGTCTTTTATTGTTTTTTTGTTTTATTTTCGTATTTTTTGTATACTGCGAACGATAACAGCTTCTTACTGGCAACATCGTAGCTTATAAATAGGACCCGTTTTGCAAATGTTTTTCTTTCGTTATTGTGTTTTCGTGCTCTCCATGTGCTTCTTTGTTATTCGAATTCGGCTTTACTTTGTATAATCGCGAAAAACTTTCAGATTATCTCGAGGTGCATAAACTAATCAAGAAACCTATAAAAGTAAGAATTGTTTGTTATTAGGTTAGGTTTTTCTGCCAGTAAAAAGCTGTTGGCGAGAAAAAAACCCAGTAAATTCAAGGGGACTGCTCGTGGGGGAGATATCACTGCAGGGAGACCACCCTGCGATGATCCTGAGTTTCAATCAATTGGGAGGGGGGGTCTGGGGGGCGCAGCCCCCCAGTATATACTCGTATAAAAAAAATATTACGCCGATATTGTTCACAGCTGACGCTACCGTCTGACGTCATAAGAGATATGCTGTAGCCCAAAATTGTAGCCGACTAACAGCGCCATCTACCGTGCGCCCCGAATCTGAAGTGTTACCCCAAAAAATATTACGCCGATATTGTTCACATCTGACGTCATAAGAGATATGCTGTAGCCCAAAATTGTAGCCGACTAACAGCGCCATCTACCGTGCGCCCCGAATCTGAAGTGTTACCAATATTTTTTCACTAACAGAGTGGTGGATTATTGGAATAGTTTGCCACCTGAGTGTAGAAAGCCCAAACTTGAATGTTTTCAAACGCAGATTGGATGATTATATGGGGATGGAGGGTTAATTTCTTACTTTTCGGTATGTGGATGTTTCTTGACTCATTCCTGTGGATGCAGTTTCTTTTTATTGTATATTTTGGGGGACTTTGATTTTGTTTTTGACAGACTCCTATGGAGGCTTTAAATTATATATTGTAGATGCATGGTTGGACATTCCTATGGATTGTTAAATCGTATATTGTAGATGCATGATCTGAAAAATCCTATGGATGCACTATGTGGGTAGGATTTGATGGATACGGATGACCTTTGATAGGCCCTTGCGGCTTTTGTCATCCGTGAAATTATGTTAACCAAAAACGATAAAGTGATAAACTCACCTGACCAAAGCTATGAACGAGAATTGCCATGGCAAACCCAGCCACCAAAGCTACCACGATCCTCGCCTTGGGTTCTTGTGCCACCGCAATCCCGATCCAGGGACTATAAGAACCACATACTAAAAACACATAGAAAACTGTAGCTAAACATTCCGCAATAACGGCTCTCCAAAGTTCTAGAGTTCTAACTTCAGCTAGCATACTTTGAGTTCGTCGTGGTGGTTCCGAACTGGAAGAATCCCGCTCGTCTAACAACCGTTCGAGAAGAGCTACCAACTGGGCTTCTGCTGCACCACCAGACACAGCTAGGCCACCCGTCGCAGACATATTAATAAAAGTGCAAATACGGCAAAACGGGGATTGGCAGATCTGTAATTCTCATCTATCTTTTCATTTGCAGGTTCCGTGTTTGATTGAGACCTCGAGAAACGAAAATTTTGTGTGCATTTAAAAGATAAACTATTGAGGATTTGGGGGCCAAGTGAATATTGTAATCTTTGTAAGATTAAAGTCTTAAACTAAGCTTATATTACAGTCCGATATTAAGACTCGATGGGTAAAACAAAATTAAACTTGCGGGTTATGTATTGCCGTACCCACTTGGGCAAGACATTTGATAGTGCTAAGGAAACTATTGCAAAAGTTGCTCCAGGAACCTATCAACAGTCTACTACTCAGGACTTAAAAAATCAGAGGTATATTGTTTACATAGAACACAAATACAAAATGAAAAGAACTGGGCCAATACTGCACGTCTTAACAACACAAATGCTTGTGACCAACTGATTCGGAATTTCGGATATACGAGAACTGAGAAGTGGCCGAGCCGAGTCTGTTGACTGACTCGACGACTCAGGGTTTTTCATAATATACATTGTATTTTTTGCCTTTAATGTTTGAGGAATTATATGTACAAAACCTTTTTCAGAATGTTCCAACACGATCTTCGAGTAATAACCATTATTTAGCCATTTGAAGTGCGCTATTGATAGTGGACTGAAATAGCAACAACAATATAGCTATAAGCAAAAAGAATATTGATATTTTTAATAAAAATACAAAATCTAAATATCTCAACGTGGTTTATAAGACTATTTTTCATGCACCCCGTCTGTGTAAGTCTGAACGTGTATATTCACTGGATGACTGTTTCTGTAAATCACTCATGTAATGACTGACTATTCACTCTCCCAAAAGAGCACTTCTCGAGCCAGGAAAGATGAGGCAGGTGGGTCAAAGGTCAAGGCGTGAAGAAGACTTTTCTCTTCACCGCATTGCGCGCGCACCCACTACATACACAAAGATGGGGGTTAAAAATGGTTCTGAAGGTAACAGATTTCTGTTTACAGGAGAGGATGAAGGAAAATTAGATAACAGCTGATTCAAAAATAATGGCACGGTTGGCATAGAATTTATTTGAACCAAGGTGAAAAACAACCGTGCATTTCTGCTCGATTTAATCTGGATGGGGGGGGGGGGGTCAAGGAGGTTCGAAGAGACATAGATCATTTGCTACGTGCAAAAACAGTTGACAATCGTGAATTTCTGAGACACAAGGGACGCACACCTTAACAATCCAGGGAAGTCTGCCAAGTTTTTCTACGCGCACGAAACTACATTTTTGTCTAGTACTTCTAAGATATGCACACGCAAACGTGTATTTTAGTCAAATTATATTTTTAGGTGTGTGTGCAAGAGTTTACATCAGACATGGTTTACTGTTTGATTTCGCGGGCCACATGACTTCAATATTCTGGACACAAGTTCAAAAATGTCTAATTTACGTACGTACTCGTATCGTCCTTACTTTTATTATTCATCCATAACACTATATTTCAAGAACAGGATTTTTTGACGGTTTGAATAATAATAGATTTTTTCCTTAGTTCGGTTATAACCGAGGTATATTTTAAGTTTTTATCAGTTATTTCTAAGAGTTCCTTTACAGTTTGAAGATATAAATGGTGAAGTTCACAAAATTTATAAAAATTTAAGCATTGCTGCTTTTTATTTTATTTTTTCGTATATTCGAAAGTTTTATCGAAGTTATTTCGCAAATAAATTTTCAATTTTAATCTTTACCAGGATGCAATGATGGCTCCTGGCCCTTAAACAGAGTAAAGCAAGATAAAATTATTAGAGCAAATTTAGATTGAAAAAAAAATTGTGACGATTGTTTTTTTCCGTATTTAAAAAGAATTCCGATAACAGATTTTTTCTGGCCTTTAGGCCAAGAAAATAAGCATCTATGTGCAACAAAAATAGACCAGGAGTAAATTATTAGGAGATATGTACTGGAAACATTTTAAAAACGTTCAGACCAAAAGGTCATTGCCAAACTCGGATAGGCCCGTAGGCCACAGACAGAAGGTCTGCCTGCGAAGCGCAAGCTCCTCTTGTAAGGAGTGGCGAAGTCAGTCCTCTTGTAACACTATATTTTAGAAATGCAATTTTTTAATAGTTTGGATTTTAGTTTGTGAGTCACTGTGTATATTTGAAGCTTTTATCTTAGTTATTTCTAACTTCAGAAAAAAAAATAGGATTATCAAAGGTTTGGGACTATTTAAAACAAAAATAATTACAAATCTTGAAGTTCAGAAAATGTATTTAAATTAAGGCATGGGTGTTTTTTTTGTGTATATAAAAGCAAATATAAATGGAAAAAAAGAGCTCTAAGGATTGTTCTTTCGTATATCTAATAAAATCTCATAAAAGATTTTTCTTGCTTTTAGGCCTAGAAAATATGCATCGATCTGAAAAAGAAAACAGACAGAGTAAATTATTATGAGATTTGTGCTGGAAACCTTTATATTTTTTAGACGAAAAGCCCATAGCCAGGGCCAGACCTTAGGTCTGCCTGTGAAGCGCAAGCACGCAGGTTCTGCTTGTTTTCTTTTTTATACTTACTTGTAGGACGTGATAAAATAAAATTCCTTAACGATGTCATAAGTGTATGAAGAAAGCTTAGATTAAACATAAGGTTCAAATTAAAACCTTCTGTTCATTTGCTATTAAAACTTAAAATTTAGTACAAAAATAAATAGCTTATAATAAATTATCAGAAAATGTTCGAGAACCAAGAAATTAATGTCATCATCATCTTCACTAACTCTATAATTTAAGAAGGGTTTTTTTAGTATTTGAATAATAATTTCATCTTAGTTTGGTTATGACTTATGTTTTTTTATCAAAGTTATTTCTAATATTCTTTTGTAATATCAAAAAACAAAATGGTGAAGTTCAGAAAGTTTATTTTTATATATCTTCTTTTATAACTATATTTTAGCAACGTGATATGTGAAAGGGGGGAAATTTAGTTTAGAGTTCCTTTTGAAAATTATTATAATTGACGAAGTTCAGAAAATTTTTAAAAATTTAACCATGGCTGCTTTTTTTTTAGATTTTAAATTTTAATCTTAGTAGCGAAGCGCAAGCTTCCCTCCCTTGCCTGTTTTTTTTACAAAATATAAATATAAAAAAACAGGCAATGGCTTAGCCACTAAGATTAAAATTTAAAATCTAAAAAAAAGCAGCCATGGTTAAATTTTTATAAATTTTCTGAGCGTCGTGGTCATTTTAGCGAAAAGTGCTTAATGACACAGGTTGGAATCCAACTCCTTTATTCATTTTCTTATAACGGTTAAAATAGTTTGCCCCTATTTTTATGTTACTATATCTCCCATTTTCCTTCTTAAGCTTTAATGGTACACTTAATAATAATTGACTTAGCGTTTTTCAGGGTTGTGTTACCAGTTTTCATTTCTTTGGGCCTTTAATATATATATATATATATATATATATATATATATATATATATATATATATATATATGCGGTTAAGTAATGGTACTCATAAGAATTCCTTAATCCTCTAGAAAAGTCTCCTGGAGTTCCTCAATCCTCCTCAGGAGTGTCATCCATACGACTCAAAAGAGAAATTTAAAGAAGATTTTTTTTAAGAGATAGCGTTTACTTTAACAGAAAACAGAATAAGAATGTTCCCTCGGTTATTCACTAATCTATTTTTCTTTTAGAATTGAACAATGTAGTTCAAGTCAATGCAGTTAGGTAAGGGTAATAGTAAGAATTCTTTAATCAGCTAGAATATTCTCCGGGAGTTCCTCAACCCTTTTTCACGAGCGCCACCCATAAGACTGAGCAACCATCTATTTCTCTAAAAAGAGAAATTTCAAGAAGCCTTTTGGAGTAGATTGACTACCCTAAAGCTCTTTAGTAACCAGTGACACAAGCCCCCTTACTTCGGAGGAAGTCGATACTAACGCAGTATGATACAATGGACAGTAGGGAGGATTTTTTAAATTCATTTTTACACCCTGATTTTTTTGTTGGACCCAACATCAAAAACTATTGTATTGAGTTTTCACACTTTAAAATTTATATTTTCAGGTTCCTCAACACAATTGAAATTAAAAAAAAAAGGCAAAAATGTCGGAAAATTCTATCTATTTATTTTCAAACTTCAAGTTGTTACATCTCCATTTATGTCCTATACGAGGTATATTTTTCCATAAACCTTTTAAAAAATATTTTTCCATAGAACTTTATAACAAATACTTCTAATTCCATTTTATTGAATAAAAATAATCTCTTAATTACTCGATAAGTTTTCCTTCCTTTTCTTCCGTTTGTTTCCATGCAACTTGTATATTTTTATCATCATCACTCTTAAATAGAAGAAATTGAACAATTAACAGTCTAATATTGAAATTTTCACTATTATTCAATATCCATTTATTCAATGCAGTTAGATTTTTTTACTGTTATTACCTTTCTTTACGAAGTCCTTCTTGGTATTAAATGAGGGTATTTTTCTCCTGGACTCAATTATACTCTTTCTATAGCCGTCCCGTTTGTCTTCTCCACAAACTGCTAGTGACGCTTCTGTGACCAGTTTGATGCATCTCTCAACCGCTTGTGTGTGACGAGGAAATTTCGGAATACCCAAATTAGGTTATTTACGAATAAATTCTTCGAGTTGGTCATCGGAGAATGTCTTCGTCAGCGGAGGTTCGGTCACAACGGTCTGCTGCCAATTAATTAGGTGGATGTAGTCGTCAGCTTCAAATTTGATGTTTGGGATCTTTAAAGTGCCTATTGATTTCCATTTATAATCTTTTCGTGCTTTCATAATTCTTCTCCATGCGAGTTCCCGGATATGATTTCTTTCATCTTGCAGCATAGAAAGAAGAATGTTTTCCGCATGTGCGAAATAAGCATTTCTTTGAATCACTGGGGGGGAACAATATCTTTAATCTGTTTGTTCATCCCTTGCAGTGATTGCACTGTCTTGAAGAGGTTGAGTGCTCCATCTTGCGAATAAGAGTTAGCTTTTATTTCAGACCAGTATGGTTCATACACTTTCATGATGAACAAAACAGTGGATTTCATCGAGTCAGAAGAGCCGGACGTCGAAACATACATATAATCGAAGTATCCGATTTGCCGTTGTAAGCTATCGGGCATGCGACCTTTTTTCCATGACTCTTACGAGTCATTTCTGCAGAACATTTACCTTGTGAGATAGAAGAATATCAAACAGATACTTTTGATTGGTGCTCAGATTTTTTCTGTCAGCAGACGGCAAGTTAGTCAGAATTGGCTCGAATTCAACAACACTTAAGAGTCTCACATTTATCCAGTTGTTTCCCTATAGGTCCGACAAATTCACGAGGTCCCGTTAATTTCCCATCTAAATTGTTGATGAGATGGCACAATGGGAGCCCACTTGCATGGCCCTGGCAAATAAACCAATGCAGTGGTCTATTAAGTTGTCTTCAACATTCTGATCACACCACCTTCTGTTCCTGTATTCATTGTCGTTCCATCGCATCCCACAGCAACGAGTTCATCAGTTGCGATGTTATTTGCTTCTAGATACGAGAATATTGCATCGCATATAGCTTTTGCAGAACCTGTCTCCATTCTCAGGTGTCCAAGGTATTCTGAACTAGGTTCTTCTATCATAGAGATGTGATTTTCCATTATCTTCTTTTTGTGATGAGTTACCCCATCGTCTCAACAACAAATGTGCTATCTTTTCTACTATCAAAATAAATAGAATATAATGGTTTATCTGATCTAATTTCTTGATGTAGTGTAGTACGTTCTTTGACACGCTCTCTTCTAACTTTTGACGTGTCAACTACTACAGAAGTTTCTTTGCCTTCAATTGACGATAAGTCCTTAATAATTGAACTTGTTATTAAAGCTGCACCTCGATCAGAAACACCAGTACTGTCACATGCCAACGCAAATTTTGACAATTATATTCGTTTAGATTGAGTCTTAGATGCAAATATTTTGTTAGCTTCTTTGCGTTTTAGGGATGAAGGAAGCTCATAGTCGCTACCTTCGTCAGTAGATTTTGTTTCTGTGCTGGATGAAGGAAAAATCACTTCGATATTATCTGTTTAAGTAGATGATTGATTTAAGAGACAATACTCACGATTCTTCCTAATTGCACTCTGAATATTCTTCTTTGATTGAATTTTATCTATATTACCTATTGCCATTTTCGTTCGTCTTCCAGAAACGTTTGCTCCAATGGCGGCACCTTCTTTTCTTTGCTACAAGAACAGTTTTCAAAGCTATCGCATTTACAACACGAAATATCAAACAATTGTTCTGTATTCTTTCTAAAATTGTCACATTTCTGTTTGAATGATGTCAAATTTTTCCTGCTAATGTTTCTCATTAAAGCCTAATATTTTGAATAATAATTTAAAATTCTTTTTCTAACTACCTCTTTTGACACACGAGGGATTGATGACGCTTTCCAAATAGAAATTAACTTCTCCGCTACTAATGTGATAATTTGTTTAATTGGAGGGTCTTTTCCATTGCGGTTCTTTTTCTTTTCTCGCTCAAACTAAACATATTTTATAACATCTTTATAAATTATCAACACTCGTTCACTAATGGCGTAGGGGGCGCCAAACAAAGGGCTTTCAATTTCATGACAGGTTCTAGGTTTAAATGCCATAATTAAATATTGTTTTAATTTTTTTTATATATTATTTAGTTCTGAAATATAATAAAACGTGTATAAATATTTATTGTACACTATAAATAACTGTTCTTAAATAATAATATAAGAATGTGATCAAAACAATAGACGCTAGACAGACAGACACACACACACACACACAGTCAGCGAGATGCTCCGCGCACTGAAACATAATTGTCACGTACGCCGCTATAATGTCATTGAGGAACCTCTAAATATCATTCAATTACTTTCAAATTTCGTTTACTTGTTCTTTAAAATACAATAATTATTTGTTTTGAGGTATCAATTTAAAATTCGAATTTAATTTTCAGATATGATCCACGAAAGTCAAAATTTAGTTGAAAATCGCATTATTTTCAATTTTCAATGGCGTCGAGGAACCTTTAAAAATTATTATATTAAAAAATCCTTTTAGGGTGTTTAATTCGACAGGTAGCCCCATAAAAAAATCATGGTGAAGAAATAAATTTCAGAGAAAATGTTTTTCACGTTGCCCTAAGAAAGAACCACCCATTCCAAGACAGGGGAGTATGGAGATATAAACTCTTTTCGGACAGGTTCCGATGTGGAAAAGTGATGTGTTGTGTGCGAATGGACGAGGGGTGGAAGAAGCACTATTTTGTGATTGTCCATGTGAAAAAAAACATATGTAGATGGAACTCGGCGCAGTGTAAATGGGAAGCAAGTAGCTAATCCCTAACTCTCGATCGAAATCGAACCCAGTACTTAGTCGTGGAACCCGCTCGCTTTATTCTAATGGTAAGTTATTTTAAATCGTGGGTCTTAAGAAATTCTTCGTTTCGCCCCCAAGAATCCAAATTTTCGTCTTCGCTAAGCTTCTCGCCTCCTTCTATATTCGAATAAAAAAACTACATTAAAGTTACATGATTTGAAAAACAAACAAACAAAGGAAATTCTTTTATATTTTGATCTCTAAAATCTACCTTTTAAGAAAAAGAATTAGTCCATTTCTAAATGAGTTTCGGAATCCCTCCCCCCCATAAGTATTTGAAGAAAGCTAAAAAATTGGAGCCTATTTTTATTTAGAGAGAGTGAGGTGGGGAAGAGATACGAGTCCACCTGAAGATATTATCGTGAAAGAAACCGATAGAAGGAAATAGAGAGGAAAACAAAGAAACTGGCTAAGAATAATAATAAAAACAACTTAAAATAATCTTTCAGTTCACACAAAATTTTCAAATTCGCAGTAATGGGGAGGCGAAGCTTTTTCCTTAATAAAACAAAAAACCTTTTCAATTTCCGAAATTATGAAAGACTAAACAAATGCTATTGTATATTTTTAGTGGGTTTATTGAAGGGGCTTTCTAGAAATTGCAATTCAAAAGCAAGATGCTTTAATAGTGTAGGTGATGTGTTTGTTTTAGTTCTACCATCTCTTCTGGCAGCCGCGAGTAAGGGCAAAGCAGCCGAAATTATATAAAAAAGCCTCTCTTTACGTAATTTCACTCAAAAACATCTAAAATACAAAAGGGAAAAAGAAAAATACAACAATCTCCAACAAATTAGCTTAAACATCTTATAAACAGAGGAAAGCTTCACAAAAATGGCGGTAGAGTACCACATGAACTGTCAGAAGGACAACACGTACAACTTGTGAATAATGGTTAATCTATATTAAATCGAAAATACGGAGGAGGCCCTCGTGGATCCGTCTCCTCCAAAAACTCAATCACACCTCATTCTGGTGGGCAGAACTCCCTCTCAAGATCTGTAGACAGGGGGTAGCAACCCTCCCTGTGGCGGTGCTGAGAGAAGTACCTAACGAAACCCTCCCAGACTATGACAATCACCCACAAAAGTGTCTTACCGTCTGGGGAACCAAGTAATCTTGACAGAAAGGTTCAGGGCAGCCTTCCATCCGATGACGTTATGTCCCCTTGAGTGTGTCCAGTTCCAAGGTACCGTCGAGACATTCGGGGATAGGTACACAGAAATAGTAGCGACGCTATGGTACACAGCTTTCGCTTCCCGGGCGCTGTCTTGCGTCCTTTTTGCCTTTCAGCTCTCATGGCTGCCTTCGTCTCTGGCATGTAGTAGTGTGAGAAAGAACAAAACGTCGGTCTGGTTTCTCAGTCTGGGCTGACAGCCTAGTCTCCTCATCAGATGCACATACCCAGCAAAGTATAAATGTCCAGGAACCCGGCATAAGGCAATTTTAACATTTACCCGACACACAGTATCCCTGTCCTCATGGCCCTGCAAAAGAGGGACTGCGGAGATTCCTCTTTCTTCAGGCAAATGCCAGCAAGGACATGACCGCTGAAATGACTAATTAGCCTATTTTTAGGCTTATTAAAAATAAATAAAAATGAAACAAAACTCTAGAAAAACAAAATAAATCTAACCAACAAACCAACACGAAGATTAGATAAAAAGAAAAGGAACGCTGGGTGTTGGGGAGAGATTTGCTCCCTCCGGGTTCTGAGGACACAACCAACAAAAGAATGTAGGAGACCCGCCTCCTCCGAAAACTCGATTACTCCATAGTCGATGTGCAAGGATCTGTTCCGATTACAAGGGACAAACGGTATTGGCCCAGCTCCACCGGGTATGGGGGCAGGTTTCGTGAGCAAAGTTATCCCAGACTTGGGTATTCGACCAAACGTCTCGGGGACCAAACATACGTCACAGTAAGATTGAGGGAAGTGCTCCATCAAATAGCGATGCGTCCCCCGAGTGTGCCAAATTCTGACTCGACACAAAACGACCTGAACCCGTGGAGGCATTGGAGCTAATCCCACGGAACAAGTCGCGGCGAAATGGCACGTACCATTAAATTCCAACAACTGTCACCTATTTTCTTTGCCATGCAACCCGAAGGTCTGTTCTGGTTCCTGCCATGTAGTAAAATCGGGGAAGAGTAAAACGCTGTTCCGGTCGCCTGACCCCTTAAAGGCTGCGCTAATTTCCTGCAACCTCTACATTTCCATGAAGCCGTGCATTGCAAGGTACTTTGGAAATGCAATTACAGGCCTGTACTGAAAGATACTTTGAAAGTTATTAATGGGATTAAAATGGGCTGAGCATCAACCATTAGCGGCGTCACTATAGAGTCCTTTCTTGAACCGTTGTTTTTATAATTTATGTCAAATGACCTTGATTTTAGACACCATATTCTTAAGTAAGAGAGGGCGGCGCTGGTCATCGTCCTTGTCAGTTCAAAGCTTCTTAGTAATTCCTTCGAGAATTCTTTGTCGGGCTATTTTTTTTAAAATTTCTAAGTTAGAAGGATTGATCGTCTTCCCATATCTGCAAAAGTATTCCCGTGAGATCGGAAAGTTCGGGCAGGAACATACACGGGAATAATGACTTTACGATCAGATTGATCTCCATATACTGCGTATCTACATAACCTTGATGAGTAGTCTCCTTCCCAGACCGGTTGATGGGCAACAAACTCGAGTATTGTTCTCTCTCTTAAAATATCCCAAGACCAAAAGCTTTTCCCTCTCAAATTTTTTGTATGCGCTGTTTGTTTGCGAGATTGGTTTGTGCATGCTTGGCGAGGCGATGTGCTGGTTTATGTGCGCCTTGGGGACTCGGGGAGCACATTCTCTTCATAACTTCAGGAAAAGAACACAATAAGGAATTTCAACACTAAAGCTAGTGCATAAATATAACTAAAATACAATCTATATTTTTCAGGTATTTTGCTATATTTTTGTTAAACTTTATTTTGAACTCAAATGTTTACCACTTCTGCACAAAGTTCGTTTACGTATCCTGTTTGTGAACTAGTTGTCTACCAGAGTAGTTCTGGCTGTTGTTCTAGTTGAAAGTGTGAAAGTGAAAATATTCCGTTAATCTCGCGCCCCGAAAGATGTTTAATATTTCTATCATCTACTCTACCGAATCGAAAAGATCAGTTTCGTGGCTCTAGCTTGCACCCGTTCTATGAATTTACGAATGCACTGGGTCTAAAATAATGTAGATGGGGCACACGATCTAGTTATATAACGCTAGAACAATCTCCAGATTTCGAAAACTGAATTTTTTTTTTATTTAGCTCGACAAATATTGCACTTTCTTACCCAATTCTACATCACTTTGAGAAGTCACTGCTAATCAGCACGTTCAAGACTCTCCATATGTCAATCTATGGCAACACTTTATCCCTACGGTGAGTAGTCGGAATAGAAATTTTCTGCACCTAATATCCAATACCTTACACATATCCAAGTTAACGGGTATCTGTTACGTATCCGATGACTCACACAGAACCCTGAGGAACTCCAATGGTAACTGTCGAGGTACGAAGGTGTGTGACCAAAAAGTCTCTAAAGGTACACACTACTGTACGCCATGCAATCACTATCGGCACTGCACTCGGGTACAATTGAATTGGGATAAAGGTAAGGACCTTCTACTTGGAGTACGATATTATTAGGTTGGTTCTTTAAATGGGAATACGTTTGTCGGGTTCGTCTCAAGGGTTATTCGAAAGATAAACACCTCTACAAAAATAAAATTTAATACAAATAATAAGAACATGAGTACAAAGAAATATAGAAATCTAAATAATAATCAGTACGACAAAAGAATATTATAACAAGCAAAAATAAAGAAAACTAGGTCCTGGAATATATATAAGTGTTCCAATAAGTTGGATAGAATGAAAGATTTAGCGAGTTTATTGGCGTTACACCAAATGGGGAATTCTTCTTAGGACTGGGAACGAAGAGGTGGGACTTATTAGGAAAGGACTCCTGGTTACCTCTGGAGGATGAACTGGGGAGGTGGAAGACCAATGGCCAGGATTTCGTCGATGAGGTCTCAGTGCGAAGGCCTCCAGAGAGTCTCCGAAGGGGTTGAGATTACCTCGGCTCCAGGGAGAAGTAATCACGAAATCGAGATTCACCTGCGGACGGCAGGAAGTCTCAACCAATGTAGTGAGACGAGATAGACCCAGGACAATCTCCCGGGGCATAAACGGGTTTCCGTAATCTTCCTCTGAGCAGGGCGGATTACACGAAGACGATCTGCTGACGAGATCACAAGGGCGAGGGACCACTTCATGGGAGACATATACTAGGGTGTGGATGGCAAGAAGCTCGGGTTCTCTCTATCTGCAAAGATTTGTAGATATCACCTTAAATAGGAGCCACAGCCCTGGTCGATAGAGGGCTGCGCGCAGCGAGGGCGTTCCAAGGGGATATCGGACGCGGCTTAAGCAAACATGGACCTTGATAATTTGGGGCATCGACGAGGCGAAAGGGAATTAAGCGAGATTCTCAAAGGATATCAGACGCGGCTTAAGCAAACATGAACCTTGATAATTTGGGGCATCGACGAAGCGAACGTGGAATAAGAGATATTCCCTTCTACCCAAGAGGGGGAAGATGGACATGGCTGCCTCCTGGGAGCGAGACAGCGTTATCAAATTGGGGGGAAGACGGTGATAAAACACCCCAAATTAAGCACAGCTGCGCTGGTCTGTCTCGACCAGAGAAATTCTGTGTGATAACGGCGTATTGAGTTTCATACTCCCACAAGCCTCCCTTCCTAAGATGAATTTTCAAAAACACGTAGGGGATGGAAATTGTCATTCCCCACAAATGGGGGAGATAGGAATCAGAGAAAACAATGTTCATGACGAGATACAAGCTGATAGGGAAATCTTTAACTTCGGGCCTATATAGCCACGAACACACAAAAAAAATCAATTCATATGAGGTAATGGAACTTAGGAGTTAACGATAAGTAATAATAATACCCCTAAAAACAAGAAAACATGGTGACCATTACAATTAATTACAAAAGAAAAAAAATAATTAAAGCAATATATATACAGAGGGACAAAGATTAACAACATATACAATTGTGATTACACACCCTCGGTGACTCGATCTTACGAGGTAGGAGAAAGCTCCTCTATGGGGTTCCTGCTAAGACAGTCAGCCATTCAATTTTCAGGACCTTTAATATAAAATATACGAAATTGGTACTCCATCAACAGTAAACTCCATCGCATGAGTCTTCCGTTTTGACTTTTACTATTTTTTAAATATGCTAATGGGCGGTGATCTGTTTTGATCACCAATTCCTTTCCCAATAAATACATTTTAAATTTTTGCATCCCCCAAACTATCGTAAGAGTCTCACGTTCTACGGTCGCGTAGTTCTTCTCACGCGACGAGAGCTTCCGGGTCGCGTATGCAATCGGATGGCTGCAATCATCATCGTATTTCAACAACACGCATCCTACTCCTTCGTTGCACGCGTCGGTCCTAATTCCGAAGGGCTTGGTTGTATTGAGGAGTCTTAGAATGGGGGCAGAAGTGAGCCTATCCTTAAGTTTGTCAAAGTGGGTGGATGCCTTCGGGTTCCATACCAGGGAATCTGGGGATTGCTTCTTTAACAGGGCGCTAAGTGGGGAAGCTAAGGGAGCAAAATTGGGAACAAAACGCCAATAGAAAAATGTAGAGCCCCAAAAGGAGCGGAGCTGTTTCTTCGTACGCGGAAGAGGCATGCTGGAAATAGCTTTTACCTTATCTTTCTGGGGGTAGTCATCTGGTTTTACCCCATATGAAAGCCTAAATAACGAATAGAATTATAGGCAAAATGACATTTACTAGGCCCAATTGTCAATCTGTGTTCTCGTAATACCATGAGGAGGGTGCGAAGGGATATTAGGTGTTGTTCCGATGTACGCGTGGCAACGTACACATTATCGAAATAAAACGACGCGTTATTTAGGCCATCCAGGATTCGCCGCATCATTTTATTATAGTTACTGCAAGCAGTAACCAAACCAAAAGGAAGACTCCTAAATTGCATTATGCCCTTCTCCGTGAGGAACGCAGTGTACTTCCAAGCACTATCCTTGAGGAGAATTTGATAATAAGCTTTACATAGGTCTATTTCTGAGATAAATTTGGCTTCTTCAAACAGGTGTAGGTTCTGGCCAATCAGCGGGATTGGTCCCGCGTCAAAAACCGCCACGGAATTCAATTTCCGGAAATCTACACACATTCTGAATGTTTAATTCGGCTTCCTTACCATTACAATGGGGGAGCATAAATCAGAGGTGGAGTGCTTAATGATACCCAACTTTAATATGTTTTCTACTTCTGAATTAAAGGCCGGACGAATATGCACAGGCAAGGGGTACGGTTTAGTTCGATCAGGTTCCTGTGTTTTCAGAGAGATGTCATGTACAGAATGACGTGCACATCCTGGCTTTTCTGAAATCGCATTTGCAAATTCAGCTAAGAATTAGCTAGTTGAGCCTTTAGCGGGGGTTCCAATTGGTGGTTTAAATCGAGTTCGGGACGGTTTCTTCACTGGAACCGGGGAGTGAACGTAGGGGGTGCTGCTTATCTGACTCGACGAAACTGTCTGTATCAGATTAAGAAGCTCGGGGGGGGATAATCGGTTTCCATCACCGCCTCTTCGTCAAGTGCGACTATGTTATTAATACACGCGCGGCGGTGGTATCGCCTAAGCATGTTTATGTGATATAACTTATTAACGGAGGGGGTCTTTATGAGGTAGTCCAGGGGTCCTAGTGCTTCTAAAACGGGGAACTGGCCTTTCCACTGTGAAAGGAGCTTATTAGATTCATTGTAGAGGAGTAGCAGTACCTCATCACCTGGTCGGAGGTGTCGATCTTTTGCCTTTACGTCGAAATAAGTCCGGTATTTCTCCAAATTAAGATCCGTATTTTTATACACGATCTTGGCGCATTCCTCTAAGCGGTTTCTCAGGTACAATACGTACGAATACGAGGTTTTAATTTCTTCATCGAGGGGATGATTTGCGAATAATTCGTTGAGAATACTCATAGGGCCTCGGACGTTTCGCTCATAAAGGAGTTCGAACGGGGCTAACCCTAAAGTCCTATTAGGAATCTCACGGCACGCAAAGAGAGCGATTGACAGATACATATGCCACTCTTGAGGCTGAGCGTGGCACAGCTTATTCAGGACGGTCTTCAGAGTCCCGTTTAACTTTTTCGCAGACTCAGTTAGCCGTAGGGTGGAAATGGGTTGTAAAGAGAGGATTTCTCAGGGGAAGTTTCCCCACGTATTCCATGAGTTCGGACGTAAATTGTCTGCCTCGGTCAGACAAAATCTCTTTAGAAAGGCCGACTCAATAAAAGATAGCTATTAATGCTTTCACACACGTTATGCTATCAATTCTTTTTAGGGAAACTGCATCAGGGAACCTCGTAGTGAAGTCCACGAGCGTAAGGATATAAGAGTGTCCTTACCTCAACGGGGGATGAATTGGGCCAATCAAGCCGATAGCCATTCTAAAAAAGGCCCGAGCCCTCATAAGGACGGGCTGGGCGACAATATTAGGTGAGATTCTGGGGGTTCTGGCCTACCAACACGGCGCAGAACTTAATGGGGGCTACAACGGCCTCCACCCAACCGGTGAAGTATTTGCTTTCTAGGTAGCAGCCAACCACGGGGAACCGGTTGGCGAGCCTCAAGTAGTCGTGGACTACTGCATACCTATCGTGGTCGAGACTTACTGAAGGGAGCAGTTTTGCCGACACTACGACGCAGGTACATCCGGTGTCTCGGATACAGATCATGGTTGGACGCGTGTACATCCGCCTCTTCCAGGTATTCCTTAAAGTTAGACGCTCGTCTATCTTTTACGAATGCACGGTTCTCGGATGGCAGCGCAGCCATTAACTGATCACGCAAGTCGATCTCGAGCAGAGACTCGTATTCGCGTCTTACTTGAGCCGAGTCCAGCCAGAATGGTAGGCTTCTCTGAAGGATGAAGCCAAACTGTCGGTAAGTTTGGCCAGGAAATATTCTTGCCTGGCGAAACTTACCCCAATAGAAATCGGGATTCATATTGATTTCTGATAGCAATTGGGCCTTGAGAGTCGAATAATTAAAGGTGACCTCGGCAGGAAGAGATATAAAAATTTCCCTAAGATGACTGTTGGGCAAGGGAAGTAAACGCGTGACTTCATCTCCTCGATGTCCCACGAATTCACTTCGAAAATCTTTTCAAAGTGGGTGAGGCATAGGCACTGGAGTTTTCGCCATCCTTGAATACGGGTAACTTAACCGAAGGGGTTTGAGGGGCCTCATTCCTTGAACTATATGAAAAGGTTTATACGTTATATTGACTTAACCCTCACTCATGTTTTAAGGTTTCTTTCCCTTTCTTCTGCTTCTCTTTGCTCTCTTCTTTCTTCGGTTTCTCTTTGCTCTCTTTCTGCTTCTCTTTGCTCTCTTTCTCTTCTTTCTCCCCTTTCATTTCTTTCTTCGTTCTGGATATAGGCAATTTAGTCCTTGCCTGTTAATCCCAAGATTTGGCCTTGTTTGTGTAATCTATCAAAGGACGACATCCTTGACAGTACGTGTGCGTCAAGCAGTTCGAACGTAAACGGAACATACGACATAAACTATGGGCTCTCACGAAGGTTTTGTTTTTAATTCTACTAAGATTTACCCACAAAAAAAATGAACACCCCCAAAAAAGAAATATATGAAACAAAATAACGAAGCGAAAATTTAATCCCTATCGGATTAAAAAATTTCATCCTCTTAATCCAGCTCAGGATTTAGTAGAGGGTTACCACCAAAAAAAGGAAACTTATGGACTCGCGAGCACACAATTAAATAGTTAAAAAAAATTAGTTGCACAATCTTTGAATAACTTTGAGCGAACTTAGGCAAATTCGATAAGAATAATTAAATCAGGGGAATTGAAATTTAACGGGTTCTTACGTAAATAAATAAAAATAACCCAACTATGCCTGACACCAGTTTGTAATATAATGATATATAATAATATATATATATATATATATATATATATATATATATATATATATATATATATTGTCGTAGAATGAACTCTACACGATATACCATATATAACTATTCGTTGAGGGAACTATTCAATTATATTTAGAGTGCGTGGTTTCTGGTTGACCGATATTATTTATCTTCAATATGCTTAAGAAGTGGAACTGAGCTCAAGGATAATAATATGGCTATCATTAATAAAATAGAGTTTTATTAATAAAACTATCAACAACACACACAAAACGGAAAATGTTGACATAAACAGAGAATGGAAAGGGTCGTGGGAATATCTGGCTAATCCGAGGAATTAAGATTTGTGAGAGATTTAAAAAGGTAAAACAAATAAAAATTAAAGGGATGGGATGGTTCGCTAAACCATTTAAAGCACAGGATAGGGTTGACAAAAAGGTTAAATACTCAAAGGTAATGTTCAGCTTACGTAATTAAAAGTTGTTGTGCAGAGGAAGGCGACGCGAAGGAATCTTCGGTCCGCTGGCGAGTTCCAGCCGAAGGGGGTGGATTAAATGGTCCTGACGTGACGTCTTGGGAATGAGAACCGTTTCTTGACGAACGGGCTTGAAGAACAATGGCTTATCTACGTTGTTCTCTTCTGAACAACAGGGAGGGTGATAACCGTCTCTTGTTTACGGGCTCAAAGAACAATAGCTGTTCTATCGTTGTTCTCTTTCTGAACAACAGGGGGGAGGGGGGGGGGGGGCAGGTCAGAACCATCTCTTGTCAACGGGCTCAAAGAACAATGGCTGTTCTAACGTTGTTCTCTTTCTGAACAACAGGGGAGGCCTTGTGGACTTGGCATCTTGAAGGCTCGAACCTTGGCACTCAAGGGATATTGTCCTCTTCTGGACAATGATGGTGGATCTCGAGGTAGAGGGCCCTGATGCACAAGGTGAGACCGGATCGGCGTAATGTTTCGCGAAGAAAATCTGGATCTGAATCTGCTCTTATTGGTAAAGTTTCCATATAAATGGTCGAGCCATTCCCTTGGCGTAGGGGACAATGGAGTGGGGGCTTCGAGGGAATGTCCAGCAGCGCCTGAAAACAAGACCTTATCTGCCCACAAGCCTAACTCAATCTGGAGTGATCGGCGCATGGGGCGAAACAGGGGGGGGGGGGGAGAACCTCCTTGGTTAAATATTGACTCAGGTGGCGCGATAACGCGCCTGGCTTCAAGGCGAAGATGCACGTGGGTAGCAACGTGTTTCTAAATAACATGTGATAGCGGTTGAAATTAAGCGGCCTCAAACCGTTTTATCACATATATATATATATATATATATATATATATATATATATATATATATATATATATATATATATATATATATATATATATATATATATTATGTCAAGGTATGAGGGCATGTGAACAAAAAGTCTCTAAAGGTACACACAACTGTACGACAGGCAGCCACTATGGGCGCTGCGCTCGGGTACATTAAATTAGGGAAAGGTAAGGAAGGACCTTTTACTTAGAGCTCGATATTATTAGGTTGGCTCTTTAAATGGGAATACGTTTGCCGGGTTCGTCTCAAGGGTTATTCGAAAGATAAACACCTCTACAAAAATGACAATTTAATACAAATAATAAGAACAAAGGCACAGAGAAATATGGAAATCTAAATAATAACTTGTACGACAAAAGAATATTATGAAAGGCAAAAATAAAGGAAACTACGTCCGGGAAAATATATAAGTGATCCAATAAGTTGGATTGAATGAAAGATTTAGCAAGTTTATTGGCGTTACACCAAATATGGAATTCTTCTTAGGACTGGGAACGAAGAGGTTGGACTTGCGAGGAAAGGACTCCTAGTTACCTCTGGAGGATGAACTGGGGAAGTGGAAGACCAATGGCCAGGATTTCGTCGATGGAGCCTGAATGCGAAGGAGTTCAGAGAGACTCCGAAGGGGGTTGAGATTACCTCGGCTCCAGGGAGAAGTAATCACGAAATCGAGATTCGCCTGCGGACGGCAGGAAGTCTCAATCAATGTAGTGAGACGAGAGAGACCCAGGGCAATCTTCCGGGGGTATAACTGGGTTTCCGTAATCTTCCTCATCAGGGCCGATTACACGAAGACGATCTGCTGACGAGATCACAAGGGTGAGGGACAACTTCATGGGAGGTAGATACTAGGGTCTGGATGGCAAGAAGCCCGGGTTCTCTATCTGCTAAGAATTTGTAGATATCACCTTAAATAGAAGCCAAAACCATGGTCGATAGAGGGCTGCGCGCAGCGAGGGCGTCCCTAGGAGACCTTGATAATTTAGGGCATCGACGAGGCGAACGTGGGATAAGAGAGATTTCCTTCTACCCCAAGATGGACACAGCTGCCACCTGGGGGCGGGACAGCGTTATCAAACTGGGGGGAAGACGGTGATAAAAGCACCCTAAATTAAACACAGCAGCGCTGGTCAGTATCAACCAGAGAAATTCTATGTGATTACGGCATATTGAGTTTCATGCTCCCACAGTAACCAACAACTAGCGTATGTCCTGTCCATTGATCACAATCCCTTCCTCCTGCCAGGCAACCACGTTTCAATCAAATCGATTACTTTTCTACTAATTCACAATGGTCGAACTTTGATCATGATCCTACGGTGGGGTACTTTGTCAAACGCCTTTTGGAAGTCCAACTAGAGCATGTCAACCTAGCTTCGGTAATACTCGCTCGTCATGCCATGAAGGAACTTGAGCACTTTCGTAAGGCACGACTGCTTTCCGCGGAAGCTGTGTTGGAATCTAAAACCAAGTGGTTGCGGAAAATTTACCGACAACATTTTATCGAGAATTACAACTTCTCAGGAAAAGCTCGAAAAGACGAATTGATAACTCACGCCAACATTGTAGTAGTGCTTCTGTAGTTTAAAGTTTGATGTTTAGACACAAGTCTTCAAGTGTACTTCGAACTTTTAACCCATCATGCCTCTCCAATTTATAGATTTGGAAAAGAGAAAGAAGAAGCTGATTAGCAATGGCTATTTCTTTTACTTGCGGAATAGAGAAAGAAGAAGCTGATTAGCAATGGCTATTTCATTTACAAGCAAACTTTCACTAATGAATATATTAAATCTTACAGAGGTGATAACTTTTTACTATATGATTCCGGGCCTATTGGGAAGTACATATTAATTTTTGCTACCCAACGGAATGCTCAGATATTGGCAAATAGTGATCATTGGTACGAGTATGCTGACGGTACGTTTAAAACAGTTCTACTACTGTTCCACCAGCTATATACATTACATTACTTTTTTAAACCTTCTCGGTAAATTGTATATCACGGTAAATTGTACCTATATCTCGGTGAATTGTTGTCGGTAAATCTTTCGGATTCGAAAACCAAGGTATTGCTTTCTCTGTACTCCGTGATTTTGTCTGTTTTTATACCCAAAAGGGACTACAACTTAGCCGATTTTAGCTAAGTTAAGCCACATCGTGTGTAGTTATTCGCTGGGTGGAGTTCCGATTCTGGTCGACTTCCCGGTGGATGCCATACGCTCTAGATACGTGGTTCGGAATCCACGTTAATTAGTAGGCCAACTGTGAGAAATAAAGCCATCTTAAATGATTGCAGATTGGTGGTCAAAATATATCCTTAAAGATTTTTCCTACGATAAAAATCACCACCGCCACCCTCCTTAAGTTTGAGGATGCACTGTCGCACCGGTTAGGGGGGTGCTTAGCTACCCAAAGAATTATTTGCTGAGAGAGGACGTGAACCGAACCCTCCACCAAGCGCATTGACTCTTCCCTGAGCAGCAACGCTTTGGTATATTTCCTCGTGGTATATACACCTGTTACCTGGAGGAGCGGAAAGCACATCGGGCACATGTGCATTCGGCAGTCTCAAACTAGATTGAGACTTTATTCGTTCTTAACATTTCTATTTTACCCTTTTTAACACTCTTTGCAAACTTCCTCTTTCATGGCGGGCGGCTAATTTGGCAGGGGAGTCGCTTATCTCCTTTTGTCCATTCAGCCTTGGAGGAGGGGGAGGTTATCACTCCCTGTTGGCTACGAGTGTGTGGGGGGTAACATAGCTGCATTCTTCCCGTCATTTTCCTCCTCCTTTTTCCCATCAGGTTTCTTTTATTCACCCTTCCTTTTACACACCCGCAAAGAAGTGCAATGTGTAGCATAGGCAACCTTGATGTGGCTAAAATCTGGAGGATAGTGTGCCCTCTAGGCCCCAACACCAACAGTTTGCCCTCCAGGCCTCAATGCCTACAAGAGGATCTTCGGTCCTATTTCTACACATTTTTACTCCCTCCTTTAGAGATCTCTCCTTATAGACTTACTGCGCGATTCGGCCTCGTTGCTATTGCGCTTTAAATTCAAATGAGAACTGAAGCTTACGGCTCGCTGTCCACACTTGGTACGCGTTCGATTGCATTATCACCCTCGCAGCTCAACCATTTCTGTTGTTTCAGAGGCTTGATGGGGCCCAAACTCGGTCTGTGGCTCCATGAATTGCTGATTGGAGCTACGCCCTTTGGTTTCGACCTCATCGACATTCAATCGGCCAAAACCATAGAACGAAACTCTCAAACCATTAATGTTTGTGCGATTTAATCAAGGTTTCTTTATCCTGTTTGTTTATGCACAGAAAATAATCATCATTCAAACCTAATTATATCCTATTCGCTCCCTGCCAAACATTCTTCCTAGGAAAGAGTGGATGCAATGTTATCGTCGATGGTGAGCGCTGTCTAAAATTGTATCCCCCCTCTGCGTTCCAGGGACCTATTGACTGAGGAAGTTCTTGTCAGTGAAGTTGACGAGGCGGGGTCCTTCTCCACCAATCGTCTTCATTTCAATACTACTGTCGTAGAATGACTCCCGACGATACCATATATAACACTATTCGTTGAGGGAACTTCCTTAATTATCTTTAGAGTGCGTTACTGTCTGGCGGCCGATATTATGTATCTTCGATATGCTTAAGAAGTGGAACTGAGCTCAAGGATAATAATATTGCTATCATTAATAAAATAGAGTTTTATTAATAATAACTACCAACAAACACAAGAAGGAAAATATTGACATAAACAGAGAATTGAAAGGGTCGTGGGGGCTCGGCTAATCCGAGGATTTAAAGGATTTAAAATAAAGGTAAAACAAATATCGAGTTAAAGAGATGGGATGGTTCGATAAACCATTTAAAGCACAGGATAGAATTGACAAAAGGGTTAAGTACTCAAAGGTGACGTTTGGCTTACGTAACTTTTGCACTAGTGGTGCAGTGGAAAGTGGCGCAAAGGAGTTTCGGTCCGCTGGCGAGTTCCAGCCGAAGGGGGGGAATAAAAGGATCCTGACGAGGCGTCTTGGGAAGGAGAACCGTTTCTCGACGAACGGCTTGAAGAACAATGGCTGTTCTAGGTTGTTCTCTTCTGAACAAAGGGGGGGATGAGAACCGTCTCTTGTCTACGGGCTCAAGAACAATGGCTGTTCTAATGTTGTTCTCCTCTGAACAACAGGGGGGGGGGGTGAGAACCGTTTCTTGGCGAAGGGCTCAAAACGAACAATGGCTGTTCTAATGCTGTTCTCCTTTGAACAACAGGGTGGGAAGCCTTGGGGACTTGGCGTCGGAAAGGCTCGAACCTTTGGCACTCAAGGAATATTGTCCTCCTTCTGGACAAGTGATGGTGAATCTCGAGGTCGAGGTCCCTTGGCGCACAAAGGGAGAGAGGGTCGTGGTGATGTTTCGCGACGAAAATCTGGATCTCCAATCTGATCTTAGTGGTAATGTTTCCATATAAATAGCCAGGACATCTCCTTGGCGTGGGGGAAAATGGAGTGGAAGCTTGGAGGGAACGCACATCCGGGCCAGAGAACAATGCCTTATCTGCTCGTAAGCCTAACTCGATCTGGCGAGGTCGGCGTATGGGGGCGAACGGGGGGACGATAACCTCCTTGTTTAAACATTGACATCCGGTAGCTGTGATAAGACTCCAAGCCTCGAATCGAAGATGCACGTGGGCGGCATCGTGGTTTTAAATAATATGGGATAGGAGTTGAAATTAACGCAGCTTCAACACGTTCTATCACACCCCTCCATTCCAGGGGAAGTTGTCACTTCGAAAAAAAAAGAGAGAAGGGACAACGATAGAGCTCCGTTGTGGGGAACTCGTTTTCTTGTACCAACCGTACCTTCCTGCACCTAACTAGTATTACCTCAATACATATGATTATTTTGATCTTTAGATTACAGGGGAAAATAACCTTTAATACAACTTAATCAAAGAAAAAAAAGGGGCATGGAACAATGAAATGATATAAAATTAGTACATACGGGACAAAATAATTTATACGTAAATTAATGGGTACAAATATATATACATACAAAAAAAATTAGACATTGAGCGTTACAAAATTCAGACATATACATTAATTAATTATATTACAAAAGAATCTTAATTTAAGTCGTACAAGACGGTATATACCTACATGGAGATACTAATCCTATGAATACACTTACTCTACGCTATTCGGTAACGCATTTCTACTAAGGGCGTCAGCGACCTGGTTATCGGAACCTTTTATCTAATTTATTTTAAACTGATACTCTTGCAAGAGTAAACTCCAGCGCATGATGCGGCCGTTGGAGTATCGCACATTCCTAATATAGGCTAACGGACGGTGGTCGGTTCCTATTTGAAATTCTTTACATATCAAGTACAGCTTGAATTTGTCTATGACCCAGATAATTGATAGAGCTTTCTTTTCTCTAGTGGCATATCTCTTTTCGCGTGGTAATAATTGACGACTAGCATATGCAACTGGATGACTCGTTCCGTCATCCACGTATTGAAGGAGTACACCTCCAATGCCCTCGTTGCTCACGTCGGTCTTAATCCCAAAGGATTTTTCCGGGTTGGGCAACTTTAAAATGGGGGCAGAAATGAACTTACTTTTGAGCTGATTAAAATGGGAAACAGCGACATCATTCCAACGTAAACGATCGGGGAAATTCTTTTCCTGAAGGGGGCATAGGGGGGCCGAAATTGCAGCGAAATTCGGAACAAATCGCTGATAGGGAGAAGCTGATCCTAGGAACGATCTTAATGGCTTCTTTGTAATCGGGAGGGGCATGTCGGCGATTGCCTTAACCTTGTTCTCATGGGGACCTAACTTGCTTTGTCCTATTTTGAAACCCAAATATTTGATGGTTTCGTGGGCAAAATGGCATTTGCTGGGGCCAATGGTGAGGCCATTTTCACGCAGTCGCTCGAAAAGATCTAATAGGGCGGGTAAATGGTGACTCCATTTAATTAGTTCTTGTAGCTGACTCTTCTGACGTGGTGTCAGCTGCACGTCACTATCCAGGTCAGAGGGGTCTAAAGACTCGCCTGGTAGGGAAGGAGGAGGGTAATCGGCATCAGGTTGGATGCACACTGTCTGGATTACATTAAGGGACTCCGCGGGGTAATCTTCTTCAAGCGCCGATGCTTCGTCCAGTTCTACGAAGGTATCTCCATGGGCGCGTTGGGGGTTCTTTTTTTCTTGGGGTCCGCGGACAGTCTTCGTGTCCTTGTCTGGGGCCTTATCACCTAAGGGTGTTAGTGATTCACACTCCTCTTTTGCCGTCCTAAAGTCCTCGTTAGGGGTCTCCGAGAAATCGGACGGTATCGGGGTTCTGATGGGGACGGGCTCCTGGGCTTCTTTCTTATCTCGGCCTTGAGGAAGGGCGGCCTGAAACACAGGGTCGAAACTTACTTGGGGGCTCTGTCCTATAAGTACGGAACAGAATTGTATGGGTGCTACAATGACTTCAGCCCAGCCATTATAATATTGACACTGCAGGTAACATCTAGCAACGGGGAATCTGTTCGCCCGCCCAAGGTAGTCATGTACCACCGCAAATTTTTCGTGGTTAGAGGCCACTGGGAGGAGTTCGTCGGACACGATGAAACACGTACATCCTGTGTCCCTGACCAGAGTCGATACTCGGCAGCTGTCCACGCTGCCCTCCTCATATTTCAAAGTTCCCGATGAACTTTTACCAAAAACAAAATTTACCTGGTGGCCTGACGGAGGGGGAGAAGTTTCTGCTTGGGTCTGCACCACCGGGGGAGCCGGGGTTGCATTAATCTGGTGAACTTGGTGGGCTGGTCCGCTTTTAAGCCTAGAATTTTGGGGGCAATTCCAGCTCATGTGGTTTTCTACACCACAGGTGAAGCATATTATTGGTCGCTTCGGGAAGAGAGATGGAGGAGAAGTCTTAACGGGAGGTTTGGACTCCCGTTGTTGGTTTTGGGGAAAGAAGTTTGGGGGTTTTACGGGGCTCGGAAACTTTGTCAGCTTTCCTGGGAAGGGGCGCGAATCCTTCCTTCTTTCTTCTCGTTGGATTTCTTTTTCTCGTTCTTCTCGTTGTATTTTTCTTTCTCGTTCTTCTCGTTGTATTTCTCTTTCTCGTTCCTCTCGTTGTATTTCTCTTTCTCGTTCCTCTTGTCGGATTACTCTTCCCCTTTCTCTTTCTACCTTTTTTCTTTGAAATTCTGCTTTAATCCGAGCTAATTCAATCTGAAGCTCAGCTTGTCTTATCCGTTCCTCTCTTTCTTTTTCTTCTCGTTGTATTTCTCTTTCTTCCTTTTTTCTTTCTCTTTCTTCCTCTTTTCTTTGCTCCTCTTGAATGTATTCAGTTAGTTCTTTTCCGGAAAGTCCACAGGACTCTCCTTGCGCTTTAAAGATTTCAAACTGAGTCATCTTTGCACTTGGGGGCGCACTAGTCAACCAACTAAAATTCCTTGCAACAAGAATTATGCCTCTATAGAATTAGCCTACCTAAATATGGGCACTGACCTATTCGTACTTGGTTTCTTACTCTAAATAACCACTGACTAAAATCACAAAAAAAACACAAACAAATTATTATCACAGTTCCTTGAGCTACTCCAGCTTCTTAAGTTTAAAAAAAGGGGATAGCAATCGTTAAAACAAAAGGGAACTACTATATTCTATTATTATAACGAATAACACTATGCTTTACTCGACTGAGACCAGTGTTTGCAAAGATATAGCGTTAAACCTTACACACCTGATACCAAATTTAAATAGTATATATATATATGTCGTAGAATGACTCCCGACGATACCATATATAACACTATTCGTTGAGGAAACTTCCTTAATTATCTTTAGAGTGCGTTACTGTCTGGCGGCCGATATTATGTATCTTCGATATGCTTAAGAAGTGGAACTGAGCTCAAGGATAATAATATTGCTATCATTAATAAAATAGAGTTTTATTAATAATAACTACCAACAAACACAAGAAGGAAAATATTGACATAAACAGAGAATTGAAAGGGTCGTGGGGGCTCGGCTAATCCGAGGATTTAAAGGATTTAAAAAAAAAGGTAAAACAAATATCGAGTTAAAGAGATGGGATGGTTCGATAAACCATTTAAAGCACAGGATAGAATTGACAAAAGGGTTAAGTACTCAAAGGTGACGTTTGGCTTACGTAACTTTTGCACTAGTGGTGCAGTGGAAGGTGGCGCAAAGGAGTTTCGGTCCGCTGGCGAGTTCCAGCCGAAGGGGGGGAATAAAAGGATCCTGACGAGGCGTCTTGGGAAGGAGAACCGTTTCTCGACGAACGGCTTGAAGAACAATGGCTGTTCTAGGTTGTTCTCTTCTGAACAAAGGGGGGGATGAGAACCGTCTCTTGTCTACGGGCTCAAGAACAATGGCTGTTCTAATGTTGTTCTCCTCTGAACAACAGGGGGGGGGGGTGAGAACCGTTTCTTGGCGAAGGGCTCAAAACGAACAATGGCTGTTCTAATGTTGTTCTCCTCTGAACAACAGGGGGGGGGGGTGAGAACCGTTTCTTGGCGAAGGGCTCAAAACGAACAATGGCTGTTCTAATGCTGTTCTCCTTTGAACAACAGGGTGGGAAGCCTTGGGGACTTGGCGTCGGAAAGGCTCGAACCTTTGGCACTCAAGGAATATTGTCCTCCTTCTGGACAAGTGATGGTGAATCTCGAGGTCGAGGTCCCTTGGCGCACAAAGGGAGAGAGGGTCGTGGTGATGTTTCGCGACGAAAATCTGGATCTCCAATCTGATCTTAGTGGTAATGTTTCCATATAAATAGCCAGGACATCTCCTTGGCGTGGGGGAAAATGGAGTGGAAGCTTGGAGGGAACGCACAGCCGGGCCGGAGAACAATGCCTTATCTGCTCGTAAGCCTAACTCGATCTGGCGAGGTCGGCGTATGGGGGCGAACGGGGGGACGATAACCTCCTTGTTTAAACATTGACATCCGGTAGCTGTGATAAGACTCCAAGCCTCGAATCGAAGATGCACGTGGGCAGCATCGTGGTTTTAAATAATATGGGATAGGAGTTGAAATTAACGCAGCTTCAACACGTTCTATCACAACTACATTACACGGTATACCAACACCCTTCTCTATTCCTGTCTTTGGAGTAGAGGTCGCAAATTACCGACAATATTTTTATCGATAAATTCTCTATAAAATTTTTTATTATCGGTAAATTCCTGATAAATTTCTAGTTAAATTAACTGTATTCGAAAAATAAATCACATGTACATATATAGAACTTTTTAATGAGATCTGTAAAAGAACAACCTCCTCCCCCCCCCCCCTCCAATTTATCGGAGACCACGCGCTATGGTATCTCGCCATAGACGACGTCATTTCCTGTTCGAACATTCTCGAATTTTCGACTCCTGAGCACGTTGGGAAAATAGTTCCCAATCCTGCGAACTCGTCCCCATCCCCCGGTGACGTTTTGTGAAATAACCTCTCTGTCCATCCCCTTGCTGCTAAACGATGAATCGACTCAGCCTCCGGATTAAGATCGCTGGAGCTTGTGAATCCTTTCTCCAAACTTCCTCTTCCCGTTCAGAATCGAGCATACAAATACTCGGGCTATTCTGTAGTTCGACGAGTTCAGTCCGCACCTCAAGGCTCTACTAATTGTCTCGTCCTGTGAGCGTTCGTCAGACAGCAAGACTTCTTCAGCCATGATTCTACCCAAGTTAATTGGTAGCTCCTCTGATCGGCAAGCCTTTGAATTTGCGCAACAGTCTCCCTCCGTTTAATCGAACCGAAGAAAATCTCCATCGATTACCTTTGAGGAAAAGAAGATTCCTCTTTGGGTGGAATTACGAGAATTTCCACATTCCCCGTCAAACGTCATCTTTGAAGTTTGGCTATCTTCATCGGATGGTTAGTTCGGATCGTGTCCTACCTGCCTCATTCGGATCGTGCCCCACTTGCCTCGTCAGATAGTTCCCCATTTGCCTCATCGCAAGAAGGAACGTCATCGAATTCATCGACCCGTAGGACTGAAGCACCCTCCATTATTAGTATTGTTAAGTTTGCCCTTTTGATCTGAGCCTAGTTACATTAATCAATTAATTCCATTTGAGAATCCCTTCTCAGAATAATTATCAACAGACTATCTCAATTTAAATAATTCTCTTTTGTCTATTATTATTCTTATTTTAATCTTGTAAATAAAATTATATTTTGTTGTTTCATCTTTAACTAACCTTGAACGATAGTTTCGGCCTATTCAAGTAAATCTTGCCAACCACTCATGCACTCTGTTTGATTATTAAGGATTTGAAACACAACACCTCAAGTGTGACCTCCTAGTCGGTCGTTAATCTCTGCAAATAGTCTTTTCAATGGTTCGCGTTGCAGTAGGTGATTAAGTCCCCCCCCCCACATAATATAGGAGCAGTGTATGGTATAAAGTGGTTGTGTAGGGCACACATGTATTCACCTGAATTATGTACATGTAGATACCCTACATAACAGAACCCGATGGCTTGGAGAGAAAGCGAGTCTGGAATTTCGAGGTAAAGGCTCGATTTTATCACTGTAATAAAGTGGTAGCTTCCGTATCTGGGCTCAAGTCAGACGGGCGCCAGAGAATAAACATTGGGAAACTGAGAATGTCTAGAGGTAATAAAAGGGCGTGTGATAAAGCATTTCACCATTCTGTAACAAAGAGAGCCAAAAATTAGACAAATGTATGTCTTATGATAAAGCTCGGCCTTTGAAATATTGACCAATAACGAGGTACGGCATTTTAGCCGCTATCCAATCAAAATTAAATAAGATATTAATTTAAACCAATCGAGAGGTTAGCTAAGGAAATGAGCAGCCAATCACGTCCGCCAACGTCATTTGTAGGCGCGACGTAATGCTTACTCAATGGACGTTACTTTCCCTTATAAACAGGTGCAGAGATGCTAGAAAGGTCATTCATTATTAGTAATTCATTATTGTTACGCGTTCATTAATTCAATAATTCGATTATTATAATCGTCCTAGCGCTCTACCATTTTGCAGCATTACTTTGTCGTTAAGTCGAATCTTGGAATTCTATTCGGAGTATTTCTTATTCGGTGCAAGGTGAAATAAATAGGCAGAGACTTGTTTACAACTATAAATAGATTCTTTTATTCATCCCAGCTGGTACCATCTTATCGGATCAAGTACAAGGCCACTTTATGGGATATTTGCGTTGCACATTCAATTAACTTGTTACCATTACCGGTGGCAAGCGTTATCCATATCCTTCGAAGCTCACCCCTTTGAATGGCAACGTTACCATTAACCGGAAAACCAAACTCCTTATTGGTACGAAAAATTACCACTCAAGAGGCAAGCCCCACCTACCGGGGGTGGCAACATTACCATAACAGAAAATAAAAAGCTCTCGCCCCCCCCATAACTAACGACCTTGCCAGGATAACAAAAGAGGAAACAGTAAACCGCCTGCCTGCGGCCATTTTTGAAGGTCAAAATTATGATAAGTTAAAAGCCGAAGTAATTAGCCTGTACGAGAAGACGAAGTCGGAGCTATTCGCCAAAATCACAGACTCGTCGACATTTACTGGCCGCCCGTCGATCAACCTGGAAGAGCTCAGACGAACAGCTATGCAATTAGGAGTATGCGAGGAAATAGTAAGACACAAATTCATACAGTCGTTGCCTCCCACCATCGCGCCTATTATACCAACACAGAAGCAGCTGTCGTTGGCTCAACTAGGTAAACTTGCGGACGAATTAATGGTGTTCAATAAAGAGCAGTGCGTCAATGTGAACAGTGCGGAAAGTTCATTCGGGCCGTTTAAGCGAAATAAACAGTGTGGCGTTGCAGGTTCGGCGCGTCCGTGGGGGTAATAACAATAACAGACAGGGTGGTAACAAGTGGGGTAACAATAGTTGCAAAACGAACTTTAGTCCCGTTAATGTGTGTTATTTCAATAAGAATCAGAGACCAATGGTGTGTCGCGCTCACCTATAAAACGGAGACACGGCTAGGTGGTGCAAGCCGTGGTGTAAGTGGCCAAAGAAGGCTGAGGCTCTGCAGATGCAGCCCTCCTCCAGAACATCATCGCCGGTCAATCTAGGAAAATAAAGAGGCATGCTCTAGCCAGCGCGGCAGAGGACCTACCGGCTGTTTTCAAGATCGCCGCAAAAATATACAAGAGGTGCAACTTCCTCATCGATACGGGGGCGAGTGTCTCAATAATCCCAGCCAATTTAGCCAATCAAAACAATATAGAAGAATCTAATGTAAAAATTTCAAGCGCTAATGGCGGAAGGATTAAAGTCTAACGGTGAACTGCTCGCGGATATAGCCATTCCTAGTCTCAGGAGGTCATTCAGGTGGTCCTTCATAGTGGCAGAGACCACCGCGCCGACCCTGGGGATGGCATTTCAACCTCATCGTAAACTGCGCTCCGAATAAATTGCTGGACCGACATACCAGACTCGCTTCAGTGGTGAAAACATCTGAGGGGCCGTCCGTCGACCTAGTGGGGTGTGATCTCCAGAATGTACCCCCACACTGCAGGAAATGCATAGAGAAATTCGGTGCGTTATATGGACCCGCGTCCGCTCAGCCAGCGCCAGCGGTGGGACGGGCAGTGGAGCACTCAATTGACACAGGTATTGCCCCTCCAACATTTGCGCGTCCGAGACCGTTAGCGGCGGAGAAACTGAAAGTGGCGAAAGAGACGATCGAGGATTTACTAAAGGAAGGCATAATTCGGCTTTCAAAGTCACCGTGGGCTTCCCCGATACACTTGGTACTCAAGAAGTCCCCCGGTGAATAGAGGATGGTCGGGGATTTTAGATCGTTAAACGCTATTACTAAGCCCGACAGATATCCATTGCCGCAGATCCAAAGCCTAGCGGATCACCTTCACGGGAAGAGGATTTTCTCGAGGTTGGATCTGGTTCATGCTTACCACCAGATCCCCATGAGCCCCGTGGACGTCGAAACAACGGCGTTTGCCACTCCATTTGGCTTGTGGGAATATGTGAAGCTCCCGTTTGGCTTGCGAAATGCAAGTTCTCCCTTTCAAAGGTACATGAACAATATTTTCTGAGGTCTAGAGTTCGTTACTGCGTACATAGACGACAAACCTGATACTCTCCGAGAATCTGGAAGACCTCCTGAAGCACTTAGAGCAGGTTTTGGAAATACTGGACCAAAGTGGCCTGAGGATCTCCTTGAAAAAGTGCGAATTTGCAAAGGGGGAGATCGCCTTTCTGGGGCACCAAATTTCGCATAAGGGAATATGTCCTCCTGTCACTAAAATAAAGGAAATTGAGGACATGCCAAGACCTAAGAACTCAAAGGGGCTTCGCTGGTATTTGGGCATGATGGGCTATTACCGAACAATGATGCCCAACATCGCAGCGATGGCACCCCCACTAACCGAGTTATTACGGGCACAGCCAAAAGCTCGTGAGTTCAAATGGAGCGAGGAAAAAGAAAGTGTATTTGCACTCACAAATAAGGCCTTGTCAGAAGCAGTCACGCTCCCTCATCCACTTTCAAATTATTCCCCATTTCAACTGCTGACCGACTGTTCCCAGTACGCGACAGGCGCTGCCCTGCACCAAATGTTAGATGGAGTTGCACGGCCAATTGCGTTCTTCTCGAAGAAGCTCACTGATACACAACGGGCCTATTCGACTTATGATCGAGAGCTTCTCGCAACATACTTAGCCGTTATGCATTTTAAGCATACGATTAAAGAAGGTCACATAACGCTGTGCACTGACCATAGGCCATTAGTGTCGGCATTCTCATCTCCACTAAGCGCGAAACCGACAGACAACAGCGGCATTGGAACGCCATTTTGGAGTATGTGACCGACATGGCCTACATACGCGTTCAAGATAATGTGGTCGCAGACTGCCTGTCAAGGGATGTCAACACGGTGCAAATTGACTCTTTTGGCCTGCAAGAGCTATCAGCTGCACAAGTAAAGAACGAGGAAGTGGACGACTTAAAATCGAAATTAAAACCTTTTCCCTTTGCAGGCGGGATACAACTGTGGTGTGAGGTGATTTCAAGGTTCCCGCGACCATTCGTGCCAAATGTATGCGGAAAGACAATTTATGCACAGTTGCACAATCTGTCACACCCGAGTGTTCGAACCTCACTGCGGCTAATTAAAGCCCGATTTTTTTGGCCGAACCTTAACAGGAACGTGCACTCGTGGACCAGAGAATGTATGCCTTGCCAGACATCAAAGGTAACGCACCACACAAAGTCACCGATACTGCCTATAGAAACTCGATCTTCGAGATTTGAAACCGTACATGTGGATATAGTGGGACCGCTCCCCGCATGTACACCATCTGGACAACCCTTTCCCTCGCACAGTCGGTATTTGCTGTCCTTCATCGACCATGCTTCGAGGTGGGTAGAAGCAATGCCTGTCCCGGACGTAAGTGCCGCTACGATTGCTTTTGCCCTATTGGAAGGATGGATATCCTAATTACCGACCGAGGTGCTCAATTCGAATCAGAACTCTTCAGAGAATTGTCAGCCCTCGTTGGTTTTCGTTGATTTCGAACAACGAGTTACAGGTCGTCCACAAACGAGATGGTAGAAAGGGTCCATAGAACTCTCAAATCATCAATTATGGCTCGCAAACAAGAGTGGCTGGTGGCACTACCAATAATTTTACTGGGCATTCGTGCCTTACCGAATGATTCGGGATTTTCCCTTTTCACAGCGGTAACCGGCATGACACCATTATGCCCATAACCGCTGGTTTCCACAGTCTCGTCCAAAGCACACTGCAAATTTATAAAGAAACTGGCTACAACGATGGCCCAGATAGATTTTGGACATGCATCGGCGGGCAATCTCCACTCAGTGCCAAAGCATTACGTGCCACCTGACCTAAAGGATGCATCCCACGTTTGGGTCAGAGTTGTTCGCGTGCGGAGACCTCTTGAGGCGCCCTACGCGGGTCTCTTCCTGGTAATCGAACGCGACAACAAAGTCTTCAAGTGGGAATTCCCGGACAGGAGAAGAGACACGGTCTCCATCGATAGGCTAAAGCGGGCAAAATTTCCTCCGGCAGGCGAAGGCGTACGAGACACTTACCGACGTTCCCCGAAGTCCCGAGTGGGCCAGAAGAGGCCTAACCCTCTTTGCTCAGGAAGAATGGACGAAATAGAAGAAGGTAGGATCGAACCCACTCAGCCGGGCCCTGCGTCAAGAGCAGAGGAGCCACCGCGGGAGCATACGTGTAAAAATAAAGCTGTGACCAATTAAACATATAGTGATGCATAAAAGTAAATATATAAAGTAATGACTAATTAAATAAATAAAGATGCTAAAAAGGAGATATGGAAAGTCGTGGCAATTTAACTGGATAGTGATGTATAAACACGGTATAATTAAAGAAAGTCATGACATTACTATAATATAATATTGTAGGTGCTTAATATGTGTACTAAATAAAGTAAGTGGTGCCGATGCAATCATAACCAATCTTGTATGTACCGAGGACAATAAATAAAGTAACGATGACATGGTACTTAATGAATAAGTTGTATGGGTAACACTCTTCTACTTATGGCGATTGTGAGGAGTTCAAACTATAATTGTATAGTAAATTATAACTTTTATATGCTCTCTAAGAGCACATCAATGTATATAGGGGGTTCGAAAACTAATGGTACATACTTTGACAGTAGGTATAAACCTCAAAAGAACAACTTTTACAAGAATAAGTAAATGTCCAAAAATCGATCGTTTTCGAGATATCGAATCGTAAAGTTGAGTATGGTATAACTAACTCTAGTGGGGGCAGTCCCCAGGGTAGTAGGCGAGAGAAACACATTTGAGTACATACTTTATTATGGAATTGGAATTACAATAGGTGTACGTCAATACAGGTTTGGTACCTTGGCAGAAGCGTTTCCCGAGCACGATCAAACACTCGTGGATTATCCGCAATGAGTCCTGCAGCGTCCACTATCCTTCCAACAAGATCCACCTCTGTCTCCATTGGGGATTCATAAATTAAACTCCTCATGTGGGCCCACAGGTAGAAGTTCAAAGATGTCATATCTGGAGACCTCGCTGGCCATGGCACTGGCCCAAAGTGTCCTATCCATCTGTTGGGAAAAGTACGGTCTAGATATTGTCGCACATTCCTTGAGCCATGCGCTGGGGTGCCTTCATGTTGGAACCTGATTTGCGGTCGAATACCCAAAGGCACATCGTCTAGAAGGTCAGGCAATACCTTCCCTTTAAATCCTGCCTAGTGATCTCCTGTTAAATGCGTTGGAAGCACATAGGGCCTAACCAAATTGGTACCAATAATACCAACCTACACATTAACACTGAACCGGTGTTGATGGTGGCTCTGATGCACACCACCGCGCGTAAAAGTAGCTTCATCAGTGAAGAGCACATACTTTGGAAACTCATTATCTTCAATGGTCTTATTCATGAACCAACGTGCAAACCGTTCACGACGGTTAAATTCGGCTGGAAGGAGCTCTTGAACTTTCTGGAAATGGTACAGGTAGATGCCTTTATCATTGACTGTTTGTCATACTATTTAGTGATAACGCATCCCAAGTACATTTGCCGCGGCCAGAGTGCTTGTACGTGGGTTTGTATTAAAATTTTGTAGTATCCGCTCTTCGTTCTCAGCGCTAACTCGCCCACGACGACCACCCACTTCTCTTCTGTTTACCTGCAAACTGCCAGTGTCTCGCAGCCGTTGATTCACCCTGGTGAAAAAGCAATGATCAGGAAAATGACGGTTGGGAAAACGCTCTGCATACAATCGAGCAGCCAATCTAGCATTGCCATTCGCCAACCATATGCCATGTGCATATCTGCCATCTCAGAATTTGTTAAGCGATTCATATTGTCGAAGCTATTTTACAATGTTCACTGATAGCAGACGACCACTAAAGTAAACAACTGTTCCCATATTTCCGTATCTAGGATAATGCCGAAAATAAGAAATTTCTCTAGAGACCTCCAATCTTTACGATTCGAGATCTCAAAAACGATCGATCTTTGGACTTTTACTTATTCTTGTAAAAGTCATTCTTTTGGGTTTTTATATCTACTGTCAAAGTATGTACCATTATTTTTCGAACACCCTGTATATGTAAAATAAACTCCATCATGTATATTTATCGACTCTCTACGAGTCCAAGCATTTGTATATATATAGTTTTTTATCGAGTCTCTGGGTCATGAATTTGTATGTATAGCTATCCTGCAGAGTAATCCTGGTATCATGTATGCTCGATCACGCTATCATGAATGAGTCGCAGTAAAAGACATGATAGCACTCCATGCTCTCTGGGCCAACGTGTGTAAGGCACACATGTATTCACTTGAAGGAGGTACATGTAGATACCCTACACAAAGGAACCCGATGGCTTGGACAGAAAGCGAGTCTAGAATTTCAATGTAAAGTTCAATTTTCTCACTGTAATAAAGTGGTAGCTTTCGTATCTGGGCTCAAGTCAGACGGGCGCCAGAGAATAAACATTGGGAAACTGAGAATGTTTGGAGGTAATAATGAAAATGTATGTATTATGATAAAGGTCAGCCTTCTATAAATATTGACCAATAACGAGGTACGGCAGTTTAGCCGCCATCCAATCAAAATTAAATAAGGGATTAATTTAAACCAATCATGAGGCGAGTTAAGGAAATGAGCAGCCAATCACGTCCGCCAAAGTCATTTGTAGGTGGGGCGTAAGGCTTACTCGATGGACGTTACTTCCCCTTATAAACGGGTGCAGAGATGCTAGAAAGGTCATTCATGCTAGCTCGGAATTCTTGGCAGAAGTACCTCGCATCAAGCATCTTACCAACTGGTAAAGGAGGAAACTCTTTAGGAAATTTTTGCCTACGACTCCGGAAATTTGGTTTCTAATTTTTATTTCCAGCGGCCCTACTTAAGCAGATGACTGCTTAAGTCCTCGGCCCACCTTCCTGCGTAAACCGCCGTCAGATGTGAAGTGAGATTGCCATTCATGTTTCGTCCCAACTATGTCAGGCAGTTGCTTGGCCATAATTGGGGGCATTGGAGGAAGCTGGTTTGAGGATTAGCCCACAGTAGGAAACAATGTCGGAAATATTCCAGACAAGGGACGGCGAAGGCCCCTTCCAGGACCATAGAGGGACATATAACCGTCTCTATGGTATGTTGGGGAGCGGTCGTGATTCAAAACCCTCGGGGGAGCGGCGTTGTCAATAAGTCCGCCATACAATCACACCCCTGAGAGGATCCCACCCGGACTCATCTCATCCATCATCATCCATTTGAAAGGCAATTCTCATTTCCATCCAGGCGGCCAGCGAACATGGGGGAGGCCTTTCTTCATCCCCAAGGAAACAGTATAATAATTATAACGTAAATTATAACCGAAATACACACACACACAAACACATAAGAGACGAAAAGCCGTGCAACAATACAAGAAGAGGCACTGGTAAAGGAGAATTGCACCCCCTAGTCCGTGGGGCTGCAAGAATAGGAGAAATGGCGTCCCACCCAGCCACCAGAGTCCCATTGAGGACCATTGCTGGACAACCAAAGCCGGACCGAGGCACGGTGTTCCAAACAATCTTTGGAAAGCTGAATGTGGCTATTTGGAGGTTGATCGACCCCCCTATCGGCTACTCTGCGGTCTGTGAAAAAGAGGCAGACGTCGAAACCCTAACAAAGTAGGAAGGCCAGAAGGTGCTAGCAGAGATAAACCTCCAGGCCAGCACTCCTCCCCAGATCCAGGCACACCGCAGTATAGTGTGAAGGCAGCTAGACCCCTGAATCGGCCAACACAACAGTCAGGAGATAAGAGAGGAGATCAACAGAAACCAGTCGTGGGCGAACGTGGTGGAGGTTGTGAAGTTCCGCAACAAACGGGACAATTCAGACCACCAACACGTATTCAAAGTCATCTTTGCTGACACGCAGATGGCACAGAAGGCGAAGGAAAGAGGCCTCTTGCTTTTCAACACAAAGATCAGCGCTAACCAGATGGAGAGGAAGGAATTTACTCCCGTCCAAATTTGCTTTCACTGCTACAAGCTCGAGCAGAACTCGACAAAGGACTGCAAGGAGCAAAATATCACTTGCTTCAGATGCAGTGGAACAGGCCACGGATGGAGGGAGTGTAAGGCAGCTAAGGAAAAGTGCCCAAACTGTGGTCTGAACCACGGGGCGATGGCTATGTCATGCCCCCAAAGGAAAGAAATAATAAGGAAAAAGAAGTTAGAAGAAACCAGAAGGAGTAACACATCCTACGCCCAGGCAACAAAAACAGTCCCAACAATAGAAACAAAGAATACACAGCCCAAAACGTACCTAAAGCTCGAGAACTAAAACTCGACGAAGATTCTTACGTGCATTCTGTTCGCGCACGTAAATAATCTTACCAACTCGGGATAATTTGCCAAAACCCTCAACCTCATGCTAAAGAAGAACGGCATGGAGGAGATGTGGTTTCCGGATGACCCACCATCGGGAGACGTACTTCGACTCCAATTCGAGCCTAAAAGCGCAGCAGAGGCCCCAGCAACTCCATTCCCCACAGGAAAGGAAAAGACTTCTGAAAATAAAGTAGCAGAAAATACTACAGGCAAAAAAGCTAGAACATCCCGGCTAGACCCACGACTGGAAGCGCAGAAAAAAACGTGAGAGGAAAGAAATGAAAGCTGCAAGAAGAATCCGGGATGCAAAAGGCAACCTTGCAAGCGATTCATCCTCCCTCGGATTCTGAAGCTGAAAAGGCAAAGAACAGGGCGACCAAGAGCCCCGTGAGCTCAAGAAGCAGGTCGAAGACCTTGAAACGTACTTACAAGTACGATGGAGAGGAGATCGACCTAAGAATCATCACGGACGAGCAGATCTCACACCCCAAAAAGCTCTTCCCCAGGGAGATATTTAAGGGGATCCAACAAGGAAACATCAAATGGATCTACGTAGCAAATGAGAAAGAAACGGACATTGAACCAGTGTTACATGAAAGCACAATGAAGCTCCACAGAGACTCTTACATTGCCCTAAGTGATGCAGAGTACAGGAAAGTACGCAACGGAAAATACATCAACACATAGGATACTCAAAGGAAAACAAAAACACAGAACAACACAAACATGGAAAACACGAACAACGCCTTTAAAATGCTCACACTCAATGTGGATGGATGGAAGGGAAAGTCCATTGTTTACGGTAACATCTTCCGTACAGTGGACCTGGACATCATCCTCATCAGAACACGGCATGAACACAACCACAGACACCATAAAAATACACAATTACACTGTAATACAGAAGAACCACACTCAAGAAAGATTCGATGGCGCAGCCATCGCAATCAGGAAAAATATAAAGTTCAGAACATTACCAGACTTAGATGAATCATTCGTGGCGTTCGAGATCCCGATCCTGGTTGGTGGCCTAACTGTGGTGGCAGCCTACCAGCCGCCCAGGCGACAGTACCTACCAATCAACAACTTCTTCATTCTCTTCGGGCACCAAAGCCTAGCGCTGCTAGGCGGGGACTTAAACGCCCGCTGCCATGCATCTGGCTACAGGAGCGTCGACCAAAGGGGACGAAATCTGGAACTACTATTCAACAGAAATAGAGTCCGAGAGTATGACCTGGCTTCCCAACTTACCTAACGCATCGTTCAGCGACAAAACCGGACATTGTGTTGGTAAGCCCGGAATTCCCCTTTAACATCGCCAACGAACCTGGCCCAGTAATCCCTAGCGATCATGTCCCAATCATCACCACCATTTCGCTTGTGCCAATGCTCAAGTCCGTCCCACATAGGAAAAGTTACGCGAAAGCTAACTGGGAGCAGTACAGAGAAATGCCCAGCACCTATCAACCAGCTGACCTGGAGGACGCAAATCTGGAGGAAATTGATAATATCACCAATCGCCTCATTCAAGCTGACGAAAGATGCGTCCCCAGAATCTCGTACAAAATGCTCCCACAACCTTGGTGGACGGATGAAATGAGGGACATCGCTAGGGAACACAGGGAAATTTATGAAGAAGTTGGTAGGGCAGGCCCGACCCGGGAGAAGAAAGCTCGAATGAGACATCTAAGCGAGGCTATGAAAAACACAATCCTCGAGAAACAGAAGGAAATCTGGGACGATATCATTGGCAGACTGGACCGGGAGACAAATCCTGTAGGTTTTTGAAATAGCATCCGAAAACTTAGGGGATTGCCTCCCAGGCCTGGGATTAAAATCAAAGAAGGCGACATACTCATAGAGGATCCGGATTCCTTGGAAAGAAGATTCAGGGACCACTGGAAAGAGGTCTTTGCGATCTCACCTGAGGAGAACGACGATTTCAACCAGGACTTCGAAGACCAACTGCTCGAGGACCTCGGAGCGATGATACATAGGACCCACCCACCACCGCAAGTATCTAGAGAGAGAGATGGTTGACCACGGACGCCCCATCACTGTTGAAGAGACCATTAACACCATAAGGTCCTTCAAACAAAGGGCACCAGGATGGTCTGGGCTCACTAAAAATAACCTAGTAAATGCCCCTAGGCAAATTATTCAGGGAATGGTGAACATCATGAATGCTTCCCTGAATACAGGCTACTTCCCAGAGGGGTATAAGGTGGCGAAAATCATCTTTATCCCGAAAGGAAACAAGTCCTCAGACCAAGTGGCCAACTACCGCCCAATCTCTCTCCTAGAAGTACCCCGCAAGATCTTCGAGAAGATTATAGCCAACAGGGTAAAAAATCAACTCGATGAGTTGGGAGCACACAACCCACAACAACATGGGTTTAGACCAAAACGGGGCACTGGAACGGCCCTGGCGCTCCTAACAGAATAGATCGCGGTATGCCGAGCGAAGGGTCACTATGTAGACATCGTAATGAGGGACGTGCAGAAGGCATTTGACAAGGTTTGTCTGAGTGGACTGCAATACAAGATTCTAAGTCTCCAGCTAAACCCAGTCCTGGAAAGGATTCTTTGTGACTTCATCATGGACAGAAGGGTGCGTATCATGATAGAAGATCACAAAGGTCCAGAATTCGAACTCAAAGCGGGCGTTCCTTCGGGGAGCTGCCTGAGTCCCTTGCTTTACTTGGTCTTCACCATCGACCTCCCTACTCCAATCCACGGAGACACGATGTATCTGCAATACGCAGATGACATCACTCAGATCGTCCCCTGTAGGGATAGGAAAGCAAGGAATCAGGCTATCAACACCATCGCAGAGATCTCGAACATCAACGATTACGAGAGGAGGTGGAAAATCCGGACGAACAGGAAGAAGTTCACAATTCTCCCTCTGTGCCGTCAGTTGACGTGGCATATTATAATTGATGGGAGGAGATACGGTTACTCTCCCGAAGGCACCATCCTGGGCCTAAAAATCTCCGACCGCGGATACTCAGGTCACTACACGATGAGGCAGTATATGGCGAAGAGAGAAATCTTTAAGCTATATAGGTTCAGAGAACTTAGCTCGGCGAATCTCAGGAAATTATACCTTTCGTTCATCCGGGCTAAGCTTATCTACCCTGCAGTAGTGACTCAGGCGGCCAGCAAGACCGCTATAAAAAGGCTGCAACGAGTGCAGAACTCTGCATCCCTCTTCATGAACAAATGCAGAAGAAGGGAACAACTTCAGCAGAGGGACCTGCACGGCAGGCAGAAGCTGGAGCCGATAAATGTCGCAACCCAGAAACTAGCCAAAAAAATCTGGTCTACAATGGCCAATGATATAATTCCGGAATTAAGAAGAACTGGACGCAGGATCAACATCCCTACCAGGTTGCACGGGGAGGTCGGTCGTAACCGGCGATTCCCAAGCACCAAAGTCTGTTCGGAGGAAAACATACAACCAATTTACACTTAAACACTAACAACACATAGTATGACACAAAAACCCACAAAATAACAGGATAAACAAACAACGAAAATAAACACGAGGTACAAACACAGAAAACGCAAGCTAACAAAGGCTTGAAAGCTTAACAACACCGATACAAGTATACAGATTAAACGAGAAAAGGAGAACAAATATACAGAAAAAACAATAAGAAGAACACATACAGAGTAAAACATGAGACAACAGAAATAATTACAAAAAGGGAAAATAAATATATAAAAATAAAGTATGCCTGCGATGCCCCTAAAACAAGGGCAACTCTACCCCCATTTGACCATCTTTTATCTACTACTATCTAAATTTTTCAAAGAGTGATTATACCATCAAAGGTCATTCATTATTAGTAATTCATTATTGTTACGCGTTCATTAATTCAATAATTCGATTATTATAATCGTCCTGTCGCTCTACCATTTTCCAGCATTACTTTGTCGTTAAGTCGAATCTTGGAATTCTATTCGGAGTATTTCTTATTCGGTGCAAGGGGAAATAAATAGGCAGAGACTTGTTTACAACTATAAATAGATTCTTTTATTCATCCCAGCTGGTACCATCTTCTCGGATCAAGTACAAGGCCACCTAAAGGGATATTTGCATTGCGCATTCAATTAACTTGTAACCATTACCGGTGGCAAGCGTTATCGCTATCCTACGAAGCTCACCCCTTTAAATGGCAACGTTACCACTAACCGGGCAACCAAAACCCTTATTGGTACGAATAATTACCACTCAAGAGGCAAGCCCAACTTACAGTGGGTGTCAACATTACCATAACAGAAAAGACAAATCCCCCCCCCCCACTTAGTTGTACCACGACAAAAACATATAGCATAAGACAGTAATATTCTCTTCATTTATAAAATATATATATTTCAAATCATAAGACATTATTTACTTTTGTTTTTCATTCTTATTAAAAAAATATATAGGAAGCATAACTTTTCAAAAACACAAGACGTTAATTTTATCCGTATCTAAAAAGCAAAATTTCAAAAACTTAAGACAAAAATTTAAATGACATCTTTTTAAAAATTATGAATATGGCAGCGATGCTTGGTTTTCTTATTATGCTTATTTAAAAAGTAACATTTGAAGAAACATAAAGCATTAATCGTGGCAGGAGAGAGACTGGATCGAATCTTTGTTATGCAAAATCTTGCTGAAGAAAATACTCGTTCGGCTTCGCAGCTTGTAGGCTTGATGGTTCTCAATGGATCGTATAATCGATCTAGATTTACGGTTCTCGTTTTCAGTGTTTTCAGTATGTGTGACACACAGCACAACTAAACATGGTCCTAATTTGTCTTTTAAAATAAAACGATTTCTATCACAATTCACAATTAATTTCTTTCGTAAATATGAAAGAAAATTGTTTATTGAGCATAAGCTTAAATAATCCTAAAGTTACATTAAATTACTGATAAAAAGGTACCGGTAAATACGTGGTAATTAAATTTAATTTATCGATAAATTACCGATAATTTTGTATCGGTTGCGACCCCTACTTAGGAGGATCTTGTGGAAACATCACGGAACTAAATCCCCCGCCCCCAATCCCTCGTTTCAGGAAGAATCGAGGACTCCGTGACCGATGCAGTGCAGAATTCGTTCCTAATGGAACGAGCGTTCAAAAATACTACTTTTAAGGGTTTCCGATAACTCGTTTCATACGCGTCTCGACTCCTATCTTGGAGCGATCTTCCTCCTAGATTGCTTGCGGAGTTAGACGCAGTGCCGGTTTAACCTAGTAGCACTTGTAGCACGTGCTATGGGCCCCGCGCTTCAGGGGGCCGCGCAGGGATGTAAAAAAAGAGTAATAATTAAGTTTTTGCCCTTAGGCACAGAAGGCCGAGGCAAAGTAATTTTCATTTTCCAAGCCTCTCCAGTTTGCGCTTCGCTACTAAGATTAAAATTTAAAATCTAAAAAAAAAGCAGCCATGGTTAAATTTTTAGAAATTTTCTGAACTTCGCCAATTATAATAAATTTAAAAAGGAACTCTAAACTAAATTTTGCCCCTTTCAAAAATAAATTTTCTGAACTTCACCATTAGTAATTTTGGGGGTTTTAAAAAATTAAAAAAATTTCGGTATATTTATTTCTGAACTTTGATAAAAAAACTAAGTCATAACCAAATTAAGATGAAATTTTTATTCAAATATTCAAAAAAATCCCCTTCTTAAATTATAGAATTAGTGATGATGATGATGATGATGATTACTATAAATAAGAAAAATATAGAAAACTTCACTAGAGCATACTGCATAGTATAATAAGTCTGGTATTATGTTATGGTAGTAAACGGTGATGTTCTTTAAAAATGAATAAAAAGTGTACAAAATAAAACCCTCTTTAAGTCCTCCCAACCATACGAGCAGTTCTTTTAAATTCCTCAGACAATTTTTCCCTCTCTGCAAAGGAAAATGGGGGGGTGGGGGTGAGATTCAATATATATATATATATATATATATATATATATATATATATATATATATATATATATATATATACGGGGAGGAAAGGCTGTTCCTTGTGCTACGGGCCCCGAAGCGCCTTAAAGCGACCCTGGTTAGATTTTCGCTCGAACCAGCAGCCGGTACCGGAAGGAGTTCAGCCTGTGCTGTGAAAAGAGAATCGTAAACAAACTGGTGTAATTGGGGGAAGAGAAAATGTATGGAAATATACAGCCTGGCTAGCCAGAAGAGTACTCCGAATGCTGAGGATCGTAGGGGTGCGCAACTCTCATGGGCAATGACGGGAATAAGGGATAAGTTACTGATATCACGTAAGGTTGATCCACCTTTCCACTTACAGATGGCGCTATAGTCGTTAATCAAAGAAATAATAATCACCGCCAGGCATGCAGACCGCCTACTTGAGCTGTTTAGAGAGCTATAATAATACTAATTAATAATTAAAACCCGAACACACTTTTCTGTCTCTCTAAAACCAGTTTATTAGAATAAAAAACTAAAAAAAACAACACAACTCTTATGATATGTACATACTTCCAAAGAGTCGAGAATTCACCGCCAGCGGCCATCTTGATTTGCCTGCGCGACCACGGCGCCTTTTCTGAATTTCCTCGTCCGCTGACCACCTGGTTCCTGGCCCGGGCACGCGAGGTTTCGAAGTCCACCTTGTATTAATTAGCACAAGGCTGGCGTCGAGAGCTCGAGGACACCTGCAATGCAATCTCGGACACTCGCAATCGCGTGGAAGATCTTTGTTGAAGAATGAATAAGTGATGTTGGGGGATTATTAGCCCCCAATCCTTACTGGGCTTCAAGTTCGTACTTCTGAGTGTCTGTGCTCTCTGTATGAACTTGTTACAGGTGTTTTGCAAGGTGCCTTCCCCATCCTAGTATTCAAAGTCTATTACTGTGCAGTCTGGCTTCCTTCCCCTTATTCACCATTTAATTTTATTATTTCTTTCCTTCATCAGCCTCCCTTCACTTTATTTCTTATGGGATGGAAATTCCCTCGTTGGTTATACTGAGGGTTCTCTTCTCTCAAGATAAAAAACCCCCCCCCAAAATCCATCTCAGGCACTGCTAAAAATATTGAGTCAGCTAAATGTGAAAAATGGCTAACTCAAAATCCATTCTGTTATATTGATAAAACAAGCCGCTGTTCTCTTCCTTAACAGGAAGAGCTTGGTTACACAGGCCTCCCTGCGGGGTGTGGCCTACGGCCTTATTTGCTAATTTTAACCGCCTTTTTTAATCCCCTTTATAGACTCTTTATTTTAACACCCTGTCACCCTTTTCTTCTTCTTCTTCTTCTTCTTCTTCTTCTTCTTCTTCTTCTTCTTCTTCTTCTTCTTCTTCTTCTTCTTCTCATTACGGAATTATTAGAAATAACTTTGATAAAGAAATTAAATCTACTTCGGTGACAACCGAACTAAAAGAAAAAATCTTATTCAAACCTTCAAAAAGTCTCGTTCTTAAAATATAGGGTTAGGGATAACCCTTATTCCTCAACAGATTTGTGTGCCTTCATGATCCCTCGGGCCTCGAAGAGTTTTCACTTTCGACCATTCATCCAATGTTCCTTCCACGCATTTTCTCCCACTCCACTACTTTCTCAAAACACTTCTAACGGGTAGGCTTCATTTTATTTTTAATGAATGGTAGCATCCGTTTATTACTTAATTACCACCGAGCCTTTTTGGCAAGTAAATGCCACACGCGGCGGGTTCCCTCTCCCTACCATTCCCAGGGGCAGTTGATGAAGAATACATTGGGCAATCAATCATGTAATAATAATAATAAAAAAAAGCATTTGGAAAGGTTGGACCGAAGTCTGATTGGAGACATCTGGAAAACGGTCGTGTGCTAGGCCTCGGGAGGTGGGGGCGGGGATGGGGGAGCGGGAATTACACGTACGCACGTACACCGCAAGGAGCTCGAATTCGTATTTTTGGACCCCCAATCTTTGAACGAATTTGTCCTTTATTCCGAATGTTCTTTGTACGAACTTGTACTTTAGTCCCTGTGTTCTTTTTATGTGAATTTCCTTCAATACTTGTGCCTTGTTTTACTGATATGCAATCTAAGCCTTGTGTTTATGGTGTGAATTTGTTCCTAGAACCTTCCGATGTGTCTTCCTTGTATTTAAGCTACGGTTCTGAAGACCATGCAACTGTAATATTATTATTAGAGCAGATCCTAGGAAGCTACTTACCATGAAAAGGCAGGTACGGGGGTAAACCTCCACTCTGCCCATCCCCCCCCCAAAAAAAAAATAAGACACGATACCTGGGCCCATTTACAAATACCTACATATGTCCAACATGCTCCAAACATATGATCTCGAGCTGACAGACTATGGGTTCCATTTCAATGCCACTCTTGCAAAAACACATTGCCCTGCTCTTCGCGCCTCCCACTTTCTTCCCCTACACCCTACCATTCGTCCAACACAACCGACAACATCAACTCCCAATATCCGACCCCAATCACTTCCTTCTTCTTTCATCATCTCCTCTATCACCACTTCCTCCTCCACCATCCTTTCTCCCCACTAGTCACCTCACATCTGTGCAACAGCCCCTAACATACACCGTACATATGCATTTAACATACACAACTGACACACAAACAACATTAACTTGCAAACTACTTGAATCAACACAACATACACATTGTCATCCTACAGGAAACAAAACTTCGCAGAACAGAAAAAAAACACCTTTCCCAAAGTTCACACAATCAGGTAGGACTGGGCGGATGGCTTTGGCGGCGGACTCACTCTGCTAAACACATCCATAAACTTCACAGATACCACTCTACGAACTAGCTTCTTCATCCCCATAAAAGACACCTCTACATAACTACAACCAATCAAAGTGCGCACTGCCAACAAAGTCAATACAACAATATTAAATACTTACATTCCCTCAAAACCTCACCCATTGTTCCAGAAAATTTCCGCCTCTCCTCCAGCTCTACCGCCAAACCAAACATCATCCAAGGTAGACACATCAAAGCCAGGGCGCTGGCATGGTATGTCAGCAACCCCGACACGGACAGAGAGGATGAAATCCAGTCACAGAAAGACAACCCCACACTAGTTAACAAACTTCACTTTCATACATTCTCCATTAAGCCTCTACCACCCATTGTCCCCAGACATCACGTTCTGTTCTCCAAACCTCCCACCCCACAAAATCCTGGAGAGTGGTCCAATCCTTATGACCTGGCCACACTAGTTGACCACAACACACCTACATATATTACAAACGAGCCAACCGGAAGCACTCACAAATAAGACATAACAACTCATCGAAATACTAAATAGTAAATCAATCACAGACATCAGCACCAGTAAACAAACTTTCAGCGCAATCATACAAAATGCAGAAAAAATACATCGCTAGAAGCAACAGAAAAACACAACCCTAATTTCATTTTAGTAATTTAAAGCCTCATCAGTCAACGCGACACACTAAAACACAACTCTCTGAATCATCTCACAATACATAGCTGACTAATAAATAGCACAGTACATAACACACTAATAAGCAATAAAGTATTAAACCAGAAAACGCTACACTAGCAAATTTTGTCAAAACACTTGACCACATAACAGACAGCAATCACATTTCACTATCACATTCCAGCAGAAACTTTACACAATCTCAGCATCAGACACCATACCATCATAACAAGCAAGCTACTACCTTTACCAAACACGTTAACTACTTAAACCTCACCCACACGATCGACGAGTCATCCGACGTAAACAACTCTTACCCACCGACTCAGACACGAACATTTCACAAACCGCCAGAAGAATTAAATCATCCACAACCTCAAGCACTCAGCTGACTGTAGTCCAGACAACACCAGTAACATACGCCTCAAACACCACAGATCACATGGAATACAACCACTCACCAACATTGAAAACTACAGCTACTCACACAACACAATATCCAACACCTGGAAACATGGTACAATCATCACAATGCCTAGAACCAACAAAGGTCCTACACTACCTCACTCACCTCCTCACCCCCTACAAACTAGTAGAGTGCCTTATCCTAAACCACATGACTCCACACATTCTCATACTACCTACACAAAATGGCTTTAGTCCACTACACTCAACAATCACTCTTCCTACATACTTCACACAAATAATCTTTGATGGAATTGACTAAGTACAACCAAACAAAGTCTCACACCAATCACACTATCACCAACAAAAAATTCTTTCAACACACAGTACACGAAAAGATGTCTGGCCAACTAGTTACTTGGCGGGCAAGCACGCCCATGTGACATTTGCTAGTCAGTCATCAGACATATAAACTTCCCAACCGATGTCGCCAAGGAAGCCATACTCTTCTTCCCCCTTTTTGAACTCTACATGAATTGCACACCCCACTCCAACTCACCACAGATTTATATACCTGTATACGCAGATGGCATGGTTCTCATATGTACACACCAAACCAAAGATACGGTTACTTATCTCCTCCAGCTCTACATAAACACTATACCCCTGGTTCACAACAAGCAAACCCAAAATAGCCCCAACCCTATACAGCAGCCCTCTTCGCCAACGATACATGGGGACACCACTACACACTTCACCTAACATAAAAACGCCCGCATTCCATTATGCTCTTGTAAGCAGTCGGCAGATGGGCGCCATAGAAAAAAATCCGCACCCAAAATACTTGGCGTAACACATAATAAGTCAATTCCAAGATCATGTTGCAAAGACTAAAAACAAATGTTCACCAAGACTTAAGTCCGCAGCCTCCACACACCCGGAACACCCACTACACTGCAGGACGCACAAAGAAACATTGAAATGACATCCAATTTATACTACATTAGAGATAAACTGTCAACTCTCCTACCACACAAATCCCAAACCAGATTTAAGAGACATATCCAAGCTCACTTTACTCAACGCTCTATTCACTCACCCTCACACAACATCCTGATGCGTACAGGTTTCCCTAACACCCATCTTCCCCTAACACCCATCTTCCCCTAACACCCAAGCTCCACGGTGGACAAACTTCATCGACGCCCACACAAATGAACACATTAATGAAGACCACTGCACACCACAACCAACAGAGCATACACTCCTTAAGGGGTATGTGGGAAACCCCGGTACAGGCCTTATCCTTCTTCAGGATCTGCGGGCTGCTGTGCCATACAGACTGAGGAGGATCAGCAACAACGACAAAATTGCCATAGCAACCATCCCAGTCCTAATCTTCTTTGTTTTATTTGCTCTTCATTTTATTGCTCAGTAGGTTTTTTTTTCCTTCCGACAAGGGAGGGGTAAAGGAGGGTGTTAATTCATTTAAGGGGAGGGGGGATCCACACATACGATCTATTGTTTTATTTATTTGAAATATAAAACTAAAACCAACAGCCGCATCACTGCCAGTTTGAAAAGAGCTTCATAACGAAAGTGGTGAAATTAGGGGAAGGGGAAATATGCGGGAGGTAGGGTGTTAGGAACAAGGGGAAAGCACACCTTACATTGATACACCGCCACCACTACGTGCAATCAAATAGGGCTGCTGCAATAGTCACGGGGCAATCATGTCGGCCTTACTGACTTCATCACAAGATGGTTGGAGGCGACAACTAGCAAGGACTTGGGTTGCTAAACGAAATCATAAGGTTCCCTCGGAGGAAATCATGTTCGTGAATTTGAAGCTATGTGTCACCATATACGAACAATTTGCTTTCATCAGGATTTTTTTCTGGCATTTCCATTAGCGATAATTATTAGTAATTAATGATTCAAGCCAATTGGTGTGATCCATTGGGTTATGGTGACTGCAAAATAGGGATTAAGAGTGAGAACTACAGAATGTCCATTAAATGGGGAACTAAAAAATATTCTAAGTATTAATTAACATTTAAAATTCAATACCTAAAAATTAGAGTAGTAAATAGTCCCAGGCATAGTTTGAACCAACATGCAAAAATAGGCCCATCCTGAATGAGAACATAATAAAAGGGAACGAGGCCAAGAGTAGCCATGTCGAACCCTGATCAAAAGTAATAAATAAGCACGTGAAACACGGTGTGACCGAGGAAACGCGCACAAATCAAATGATTATTTCTTGGAATCAAAAACGCTCTCCCTCAGTCTTGGGTCTACTATACTAGACGTCTTGGGCCACCGGAGTAGCCTCAAGTATCCCGATCTTCAATCAGCCCGTCTTTCTGTAGCCAGTGGCGGTTTTTGATACGGGCCACATGGGCAATTGGACAGGGCGGCATTCTCTACGGGGCGCCAGGAGAATGGAGAAAAAAATAATAATACTTATTTACTAGTGCTCAGCGCTCATCTGCGCGTCTGATAATGCTATGGGTGGCAATGGGCGCCCTATACAGGCTGGACGACGAAACCCTCACTGATCACATGAAGTGGATGAAACCAAACCAATAAGGAGGGCAAGGGCATGAGTTCAGTGCTGGGCGTAGCCCTCAGATTAATTAGAATGTTAAAAGTCATTTACAACACAAATTGCCTATAAATAACGCACATTTGATTCATAAAATAAGGCATGGGGAACTGATGAGGATGCTGGATATCAATAGGAAAGAAATGAGAGTATAGGGTGGGGGGGCACCAATTATAAGGGGTAGCCTGTTATAAGGAAAGTTAAGTAAATGGTATTGTAGACGACAAGGTTACCATTTATATAGGTCCTCACGACGGTGAATGAAAGATGTTTGCGTAAACCACCACTTTAAGAGAGAGCGACTAGTTCCAATTTTTAGGTGAAGGATGGCGTTACGGCGAATTATTTATCTGACTTCAGATAAATGATTTTACGGTGTTCTTCTACTTGACTGGGCTTATCGAAGGTTAAAGGCAAAGATGGACATACGAAAACAAACTCTATTCTAATAACGGAATATTATGATGCAAGCAGCGTGACATGGAGCGTACTATGCGGGAGACTAGTAGTTTATATATTATCAACGCGAGTACGAGTTAAAGACGAGACAAGACTTAGTGGGTTAGGCGGAAGCGTGAATGCGAATGAATTCGTTACTATTCTCTCTGTTGTCTTCCTCTTTCTTTTCTTATTTTTATGTGCACTCCTCGTGCAGAGGGCGTGGCCAAGAGATGACCGTGGGACGGCCTACCTCCATTATAGTCATTTCTCCACCCTCTGGGCGGGGCTAAGAAGCTTATATACAGTGTGTACATCTACATGATAAACTCTTATTTGTATAATTTGATACGATTGTCGCTGCGACATCTCTAAAAGGTCAACAGCTGTGTTTACTCGGGCTTCTCCTTAAATAACTGTCTTTGATAATTCTATCTCGAGACATAACTTGGGTAGCTTTATCAACGTAGGTGTTCAACCATTTTCTTTCGCTCCTCTCTGTATCCTACGCTTGCTTGCTTACATATATGTACATTTACAAATATCATCCAATTTTTCATACACTATTGAATCTTTACGTTTAATAAGGCATGCTTGGATTTAATAGGACCAATTCGCCTCCATTTTGTGGAGGTATCTTTTGGGCCTATTGAATCCAGAGGTCTAGCTATTCCGTAGTTCGATCACTACAGGTACTTCCTCGCCAGTGATGGAATCACTAATGAGTCGTATAACATTACATAGGCAGATATACATGTGAAATTATTCCTGGTACTCCTAATATCGGTAGTATCAATAATAACGCACAGAGCATCGACATTCACATATGTGCATCCCTGTGTCCAAATTGGCCTATTTCTGCCACATAGTATTACAGTAATCAATTGATACCTAATACATTTTTATATACAATCATTCACCACTGGTGTATCTCGCGTTAGGTTCCTACATACATGTCGTAGAATGCCCCCCCCACCTTTGTTCTATTCTAAGAGTGCTAAGAGTGTCTAATATATATTGACATCTGAATATCTTAAAGAACAGAGCCGTTCCGAAACACGTAAGGATATATAAGAGAAACGCCCAATAATCCCAAAATAAACTTATATTTTAACTTTAACCATTGAATACACAACATCTAAACATCAATTACAGCAATACCCTGAATATGATCATAAACAAGAATTATTTAAATTAGTTTTTCCACAAAAATTATTCAATTTCTCTACACACAACAATAATATAAGAATTAGGCTTACGGACTCATCTGGAGTTTAAAGGCCTCAGAAATGTTATTGACTCACGACGCGTGCCGTCTGTCCAGATGTAGATGGGCGAAATTACACGGTTGTTTTGGCGAGGGTAGCAGCTGGGGGATCCACACGTTCTTCCGGGGGTGGGGGGGTTCTTCAAGGATGAGAACAAATCCGGTGCTTTATGCAACACCTAGGCAGTCGTGGTCTCTCTGGCGAGAGTGAGTCGAACTTGGTTCTTAAATCAAGTTAACTTGAAGTGCGGTGTGACCACCGAGTAACGAGCTCGAGGAGGAGCTTTTATCCTTCGTTACTTATTTCCTCATGGACGAGGACTGAACTCGGGGAGGGTCTTCTTCAAGGGCGAGTATACCAGAGGGGGATTTCTCTGACGAGAATAAGTTGAACTTAGTTCCTTACCAAGTTAACTTATGAGTTCGGTGTGGCCACCGAGTAACGGGCTTGAAGGGGGAGCCTTTTCCTTCTTCTTTTCTTAATTCCCCAAGGACGAGGAATACCCCTGGTGTTTAAGGTGCACCAGGATATGAGGAGTCTCTCTGGCGAGAGTAAGTTGAACTTAACAAAGTTAACTTATCGTTTGGTTTGATAACCAGGGACTTAGCTCAAGGATGAGCTTCTTCTTAGCCCCTTAAGGTAGGTAGCCCTGCCTCTCTTGCAGGATACTTCTTGGTCTGGCGAGCCAAGTACTCTACCTCTCCAGTCTCGGTAGTTCGGTTTGATCCTAGAGACTAATGTATACTACCTCGATTTTCCTCAGAGTTCCTCATTTATACCTCGTCACCCCACTGGGGGAGTGGTAAGGGGGAAAGGGGCTTGAGGACGGCCCCAGGAGAGTTCTTTTTCCAAACGGTTTTTCCCACGAAGTCAAACATCGGCTCCTCGTTAGCCTTCGAGATTGGGAGAAACACGTCTCCAATTTCTTATTTGACGTGAAACTGGATCTCACTCTCCTGGGGGAGATCTTACATTTTGACCTTTAGGGTCTTTCATGGCACCGAGTTGTGCCACATTGCGGTTACGCTTTTGACTCGCCGATGCCTGGGCCGGATGTCTTTGCGGTAACCGCCTTGAGACTGCCCCACGAGTGAACGGGGGGAGGAGTGACTATTCCCCTACAATACACATAATACCGACACCTAACAAATACATAGTAATGCACGTACTAAGGCTATAGAGGTAACGAGGCGTGTATATATTTATGCCTTTTCCTCTCTCATTACATTTCTCTATAATAATGCCACACAGAATTAAAAATATATAAACGACGGATTTCTAGCAAATGTGACTCGCCTCCCAGAGCGCGTAAACACGTTCGTCTCGCCGTTCCTCTCTACGGTGTCTGTAAACGTGTCCGTGTGATACCCATGGCTTCGTCCTCTTGCTTGTTCTGCACTCTCTGAGGCGAAGTGCACCTGGCCCTCCTCCTTTCTTTTAGCCTGAGTCCGAGGGCGTCGCTGATCGCTCGGTGCGTCACCATTTTGAGGGGGAGATAATTTCATCGTTTATAACCTGCCTATTGAGACAGTGTCCCGTCTTCCATCGGGGAATTCCAAAATCCAAACTTTATTGCCGCGTTTGATAACCGAGAAAGGGCCAGCATAGAGCGCCTTAAGTGATTTTCTTACACGGTCTATTCAGACCCACACATGAGTTGCTTCGCAGAGGTCGTAGGGCACAAAAGGCTTGGAAACCGAGTACAGGTGTCCTAAGAATGCTTGCCCGAAGTCGATTTGCCCTATGGTGGATGCCAGTTCTTTTATGAATTTGGAGTCGGTCTTCGATGAAGATGATGCCACTAAAGGTTTGGACCACAATAGTGTGGTTCCTGTGACTGCCGTAAACGGTGAGAATCTCGAATCATTTGCAAGGAGCGAATTCCTAACGGGGGAATTGGAAGTGCCACCAGCCAAACTCGTTTACGGGCCATTATTGAGCACTTCAAAGTCTTGTGTGGCCTTTCCACCATCACTTTCGTGGACGGTCTGTACACCATGGTGCGAAGACGATGGAAACTAACGAGAGCAGACAGCTCTTTGAATAGTTCTGATTCGAATTGAGTACCTCAGTCGGTTACCACATAAAGCGGAACTCCAAATCTGGAAATCTACCCGTCCAGGAAAGCTAACGCAACCGTTGCGGCACTTATGTCTGGGATCGGTACCGCTTCGATCCATCTTGTCGCTCGATCGATGCATGATAACAAGTAACGATTGTGCGAGGGGTAGGATTGTCCAGGCAGTGTACACGGTGGGAGTGGTCTAACTATATCGATGTGTACAATTTCAAACCTCGAGGAAGGAATATTAATAGGGAGGATCGGTGATTTTGTGGGGTGATTCACTTTGGAAGACTGACAAGGAATGCACTCTCTCGTCCAGGAGCGGATATCCTTGTCCATGTTTAGCCAGAAATAGCTCGGTTTGATAGCTCAAAGTGAAGCCTTGATTCCAGGGTGTGACAGATTGTGCAATTGATTGAAGATTGCATTCCTGCATTCCAACGAGACAAACGGTCGTGCGTATCCAAATGCTACTTGGCACCAAAGCCGTACATCCTCAGGAAAAGGGTAAGGTTTCAGGCGCGAATGAAATTCAATTGTTTCTGCATCATTGTATTCTTCACTGAGTTCGGCAGTGAAGGGGAGGGCTGAGCGGGTGCGGTTGCGGGTGCGTACAAAGCCTCATATTTTTCAAGTATAGCTCTGAAATGGGGCGGTAAGAGCTGCAGGTCATCGAGTATTAACGCTACCACCGGTTCTTCAGACAACTTCACTTTCGACACGAGTTTAGTTCGATTATCTATTAGCATGTCGCGCGCACAGTCTATTAGATCATGTCTCAAAAAGTCAATGCCTAATGGCGGAAAGGTGGTATCTGCTACAACGAACGACCACCTAAATGATCGGCGAAGAATGGGGGTCATTATATCCGTATGATTTTCGCCGTGGACTTGAATTTTTCCGCAATTAGCTATTGAAACGTTAATGCCGGAATCACGCACATCACCTGACTTCACCAGTCTAGCCGGAATAATCGAAACACTTACCCCCGTATCAATTAAGAACTCACATTTAGTGTTATATATTTTAGCGGTGATGGTGAAAATAGACGGCACGCACGCAGCCGCGTTTACTATGGTATGCCCTCTTAGTTTTCCGCCGGTGGTGGCGAAGATGGCCTGGAGGACGGTTACATTTGCACAGATCCTTCACCTTTCGGTCACCTGCACCAGGGTTTTCAGAATTTATCCTTTTTGCCGGAATACGAGGGGCGGTCAATAAGTTTTGCAATTCGGATATAAAGAAACGAGATATGAGGAAAAGGGTTTTATTATTTTTCAATATAACTACCCTCGACTTCATTGCACTTGCGCCACTTGTCCCTGAGGCTTCGAATTCCCGACAACTAGAAATCTCCCGACTGCTGTTCAATCACCTCGTGGACGGCGAGCTGGGCATCTTCATCGTCCCCAAACCGGCTTCCACGCAGTGCAGCCTTGAGCTGGCGGAATAAAAAGTAGTCGCTAGGGGCCAGATCTGGACTGTAGGGGGGATGGTTGAGCTCCTCGAATCCGCACTCGCGCAGGGCAGCTTGTGTAACTGGGGCCTTGTGGACTTTGACGACGTTTAAGTCGGTCATGGAGCGCGAGGTTTTGTGAGGTTTCTAGGGACCCAACGCGCAGAGACCTTGGTCATGGCTAAATTGTCGTGGATGATGTTCATAACACTTCCATGTGATATTCCAAGTTCTCGCTCGATTTCTTCGACCTTCACCCGTCTATTTTTGAGGATCATCCTCTCTACACGGGCCACATTGTCCTCGTTGGTCACGTCTGACTGGCGTCCTGGACGGGAGTCATTTTCAAGGGACTCACGACTATGGCGGAACTCCCTATTCCAGCGAGCAATGGTTGCATAGAAAGGGGCGGTGTCGGTGTACACTGCAACCATGCGTTCATGGATCTCTTTTGCATTCTTGCCTTTCTTGGTCAAAAGTTTGATCACTGCGCGGTGCTCAACCTTCTCCATTGTTGAAAAATTTGTGACTGATGATCTGCGATCAGCTACTGCTTCTTAAATAGACGAGGCAGGAGCGTGCGGCTGCAGGTCCTGACTTGTCATAACTTGTCCTAACACCCTCACAAACAGCCATCCCCCTTCCTCTGTTTTGCCCTACCGATTCGCAAAACTTATTGACCGCCCCTCGTATATATGCGAGCGACAAACTACAGGCTTTTGTGTTTTATGGAAGGGTCGCAATCCCCCCGGTAGATTATGCTCACTGGAATTACCTTCGTCCTCTGATCGAGCATTTCTTGCCGAATTATCTCTAAAGTTAGCATTCGTATTATTATGGGGCATAAACGCGTTTGGAAAGGCACTGTGCCCTCTCTACTCACTATATGTATTTATATTATGGCACTGCGCTCGGTTGAATGTTACAACTTCATCCACTAGTTTCCCTAATTGTGCTAGGCCTAATTCTTTCTGAGTGGCGATTATCGGCGCGATATTGGGTGGTAATGATTGGATAAACTTGTAACGCACAAGCGCTTCACCTAAATCTACCTGAATGGCTGTCTTTCGTAACTCTTCTAGGTTAGTTGAGTGTCGCCTGTGAGTGGGGAAGATTCGATAAGCTTCTCAAAAAGCTCGGGTTTGGTCCTTTCGAATAGGCCAATTACTTTCTCATTTAAACACTGGTAGTTACGGCCTGCTATCTTGTCTGCCGGAAGACGATTAACAGTCTCGGGAGGTAATGAAGCCAAAATATAAAAGAAACGAGTTTCCTCCTTCTATATCCCGAAAACATAAAATTGGGCTTCCACAATTTAGGATCAATCTGAGACTGCTGCTTCATTGAAGATGGGCGGTTTGACGCTGACTGCGTTGAAGAAATCACCTTCACCTTGTCCTCTCTGACGATTGCTTGACGAGTCCATTCTTTAACTAATGCCTTCTCTGTCCGGTCGAACGACCAGTCACCAATTATAGGGTGGGTCGCCCGTTACGAGTATAAGGGGTCGCCTGTTATAAGGAAAGTTAAGTAAATGGTATTGTAGACGACAAGGTTACCAGTTATATAGGTCCTCACGACGGTGAATGAAAGAAGTTTGCGTAAACCACCCCCTTAAGAGGGAGCGACTAGTTCCAATTTATAGGTGAAGGATGGCGTTACGGCGAATTATTTATCTGACTCCAAAGATAAATGATTTTACGGTATTCTTCTACTTGGCTAGGCTTATTGAAGGTTCAAGGCAAAGATGGACTCTGCAGAGAAGTTGCAACATTTGTTGGATGTAACGGGGAAGGTGAGCGAGGAGAAAGGGTTAAAGGTCAATATGGACAAGACCAAAGTGCTGGTGGCATCTAAGACGAATGCACCCAAAGTAAGAATAGAGGCAAGATGAGAAAGAATAAAGCAGGTGGAAAAATTTTCGCACCTAGGGAGTTTGATAAGAGAAGACTGCAGATGTGAAAAGGAAATTAGAACGAGAATTAGCATTGCAGACAGTGTATTTGCAAGAATGAAGGAATGTCTGACAAATAGAAAGTTGTCTACGGGAATTAGAAATCGAGCAGCAAAAACTTTCGTGTGGTCAACATTGTTGTATGGATGTGAGACTTGGACGGTGAGCAGAAAGATGCAAGAAAAGTTGGAAGCAGCTGAAATGTGGTTATGGAGGAGAATTCTGAAGATACCATGGACAGCAAGACGAATTAATGTAGACGTTCTAAGGCAGATGGGAGTGGAGAGAGAAATGATGACAACAATAAGAAGACGACAAATGAGATTTCTCAGACATATGATGAGGATGAATGAGATGGAGGCCGTGGTGCTGACTGGAATGGTGGAGGGAGGAAGAGCAAGAGGAAGACAGAGAGAAAAAAATATGGACAGTGTAACGAGAGCGGGAGGGGAAAATCCTAAGCTTGCAGAGTTGTTACAGCTAACAAGAGACTGAGTCAGGTGGTGCTACATGGTTGCCGAAGTCCAGGTGAAGGTGGCATGTCGGTAAGGCACACGCCAACAGTCTCACATACATCTTATTAGATTGTGAAATTGTTAAATAATAAAAACAAGCAAATCTACGAACCAAGATGAATTTGTTTACTCCTGACTGCATAATTTCGAAAGAAGAGAAAAGAATAAGAGGAGAAACGGGCAAAATATAAAAGTATGGAGCAATGTCATCCCCTTATGTAGACCATATTATGGAGTGGATGTGCTGAAATAAGTTAACGTTACTTGGTATAATTCAGCTGTTCATTTTTTTCGCTATTGAAAGTTTTAATTGTGTAATTAATAAATTGTATTTTCAATGCAATTTTAGGGGCACTTCTGAAAAATTTTGGATCATCTTCTGTGGCTAGTCAGGATTGGGAGCCATCTACGTCCTCTTCAGTCACACAGGCCAACACAGAAATTATTTTGGTCCCTCAGGATGAGGAGCCGTTCACCTCCGCAGAGCCTGCCTCTACAGAGCAGGACACTTCAGGTGTGTGTGAGTGTGTCTGTATGGAAAGTAATTTCATTTTAATTTAATCTCCATTGTAATTTCGTTATTTATGTGAATGTGTGATGTTATACAGATGCTGTGAATAATACTTATGACATTATTTTCTCTATAGTAGAAATGTCTGAAGCAGAATGCCTGACAAATCCTCCTGCGGAAAATGAACCACGACTTACTGACCCTGCTGGCTGGCCTTCAGTTTTGACTGACAGAATTCGAATGCATCTGGTTTACAGATAACCAAATAAGCTACCACCTAACTATGTTTTTCCAAGGAATGAGGGTGATGGAAGAAGATGCAACCACCAATATTTCAAGAAGACTTTAGTTAGTGGTGAAAATATCTCCAAGAAGTTGGATGGTATACTCAAGAAAAAAACAATAGTCTTTTCTTCTTTTACTGCAAATTATTTTACAAAAGGGAGATTAATTTAACAACCTCTAAACTGAACGACTGAAAACATGCAAATTCTTTTCTCATTTCACACGACAATATTCAAACACATATCAATTGCATGAAAACCTTGAAAGAACTGGCAGTGAGGATTTAAAAAGGGCAAACAATTGACAAGCAGGAGATAAAACATCTGGAGGCTGAGAGGCCAAGATGAAGAGAGGCGCTGAAACGTTTCATTGCTATTATGAAGTCTCTTAACAGTCAGGAATTTAGCACTAGAGGGACATAAAGAGATTTTTTTTCACCATCGAAAATAGAATTTTCTCAAAGAAGTTGAATTAATGGCACAGTTTGAGTCCATAATGAAAGAACATCTTACCAGAATCCCCAAATGAAATCTCCAGTCATATGTTACAAAGATCACCACGCACAAAATGAACTCATAGATTTAATGAGTTTATTCTTGATTGCACTCCAAATATCAGCTACACTGAACATTTGTCAGTAGTTATTCAAGTGGTCTCGCTGGAGGACAAGCCCATGTAAAAGAACATTTTATGGGGTTTTTGGAGGCAGATGAGTCCACGGTCAAGCATTTATCATCCCTTATTCCGAGGAGATTCGAGGAGCTAAGGGTCCCTTTTGCAGACTTCAGAGGACAGGTATATGATAATGGAGCCAACATGCGTGGAAAAAAACAAAGAAGTTCAAGCCTGGCTCATAGAAATCAATTCCAGAGCTCTGTTTGTGCCAGTGAATTTGGTTGTGGCTGATACTACTAGCATGCGCGGAAATACAAAGGGAGTTCACTTCAGGCCAGGCCCCTAGAAATCAATCCCAGAGATCTGTTTGTGCCATTAAATTTGGTTAGTGGCTGATACTGCTAAAGGATCTACTGATTTCACAAATTACTTTGGCCTTTTGATGAAAATGTTTTCGGCTTCCACAGAAAGAGGGGTCGTCTTGAAAATCACCTTGAAGATGTAGACTGAAATAAGATGGGAAAACAAAGTGGTGTTGAGCCCTTGAGATACATGGCAGCTACATAATACGAGATGCACTGATTGAGATCATTTTAATTTTAAGGATTTATAGCCCATATGGTATTTGGTTATTAGTGGGATTGATTTTAGTTAATAAATCAGCCTAGATAGCTATTTGAAAACCATTCCCATAAATTTGTTGAATTGGATGGAATAGTCGTCTGCTAATATTTAGGCCTAACGACTGACGTGAAGTGAATTTCGAAAACTTCGGTCGATAGGTTTATAAAAAAACGGACGATAAACAAAATGAATATATTTATAAAATCAACGAATGCACAATAAGAGAATTGAATTAGGAAATAACTAGTGAGCGGTTATTACAATTATACGAATGAATGATATAATCAAATTGAGAATTGTTAAGGAATACAACGTAATGCAATGTATGAAAGTAATGAAAAGTAGAGTGAAGTGTAAGGTAAAGTGAGGTAAGGTATGGTAAAGTAACTAAGGTAAGTATGGTAACTAAGATAACTATGGTAAGTATGATAACTAAGGTAACTATGGTAATTATGATAGACTGTGAATTGGGATCTGCAATAAGAGAAGTAACCAGAATTAGGGCCTACTCTCGTATGGCAGGTTGCAAAGAATAAGTGTGAGAGGACGAGGAATTAAACTAAGTATGATTTGTTTAGAGATAAATGATTAAATGGAGAAGGGATGATTACTGATCTTTATGCTGAGAAGGACGAGAGACGAGTGAGGAATATTTGTGTTCAATATGGTTGAGCTGAAAGCGTGTTAGTTTGACTAAAGTATGTGTTACCGAAATGAATGTATCTTAGCCATGATTTTTGGATGGCAATTATATATTACAAAAGATATATTGAAAATACATATATATATAAGTTGAGATTTTACATAAGATTTAATAGAAATTGTAGAAATCAAATGGGAAAATAAATGAATAATTTTACATTGAATTTAAAAAAGCAAAGTATGCTAATATTTATGCACAAGGTACATTACGTTAAAATGATATCAGGTAATATTTAAATTGATGCAATGGAATATTGATACATGTAATATTTTATAGGAATGCCATGACATTGCTATACCCATTTTGCTCTATAGGCTCATCTGGCTTAAGTTGGTGTTAAAACAAGAGTTAAAAGTACGTACTGCCAGCAAAGGAGGAGGTCAAATAATGTTTGACATATCAGTTTAATTTAAATATTAAAAACAAAACATAAGAGCACTACATGCTCTTTCCAGAGCAACAGAGAGGTGTCAAGTTCGATTTTTTATAAAAGCTGTGCTATACGTAGGGTGTATGAATAGAAGTCACAAGGGCGAATCTATGGTGGAGGGGTCGTAGAGCAGAGAATTCGAGCGAGTTTAGCGTGCATACGGAGGGATCTGATGTAGAATCGGAAGCAATATTCATCACGGCAAGACGAGAAGGGAAGAAATCTCCTTTCAGCATAGAGATAGATCACAGGGGAAGACTTAAATGCTCCTGTAGCAAAGTGGAGGCCTCGGTGATGTATCGAGTTCAGTTTATTCAGCATGCTTTTGGAAGCTGAGCCATAAAGGTGGTAGACGTAATCAAACTGATAAGAGAAGTGATCTGTGGATCTCGAGGAGGGTGTGGCGATCAGCTCCCCAGTGTAGCTCCGATAAAGAAGCCATAAGGGCAAGTATGGGGGCATATCTTCTCATAAGGTCTTTAATATGATATCGCCATGCCATATGTTGGTCGAGTATAAGACCTAGGAATATAGCATGCGTAGCGAATTTGGTCGACGATCCCAAAATATTAAGGCTTATCTTAGGAATTGATTCGCGTTGGGTAAAGATAAGCACTGTTGTTTTAGGGTGGGAGATAGTGAATACGGTAAATGAGCATGAACGACTATTGAATCGACGGCTCGCTGAAATAAGGTGGTCGAAATTATAAAAGAGTATTGCTAAGCACGCTTACTTGAGGGACACCCTGATATTGTACTAGGTTCGAAGAGCGGGCGCCCCGAAGGTCGACACAGAAAGAGCGGTCTTTCAAGAAGTTATATAAAAACAACGCCAAGGGTCCACGAAGTCTCATGTTGTATAGAAGTTGTAGAATCAAGCGTCGCCAGACGGTATCATTTGCATTTTATAAGTCGAAGAGGATTGAGGTGACAAAGTTTCTTCGAGAGAAAGCAAGGCCAATATCATGGTCAAGTAGAGTAAGAGGGTCCAATGTGGAGCGATTTGAGCGAAACCCAAATTGGAAAGAAGAGAAGCTCCTGTTCTTCAAGATACCACATCAGGCGGCAGGTGTTCACCATGCGCTCGAGCAACTTGCATAGGCACGAGGTAAGGGCAATTGGCCGGTAATTTGTTGGATTGGAAGTGTCTTCTTTTCCTGGTTTAAGGAAAGGAAGGATAGTGCTGTAATTAGTGCCATTCTTGGGGAAAAGTTCCGGAGAGGAAAATATTGAAAATTGTTAAGAAGCACTGTAGGGCATCTACATGGGCGTGTTGGATGAGTGTGTGTGATATTAAGACATCTGAAGGGGTGGAGTTTTTACACGATGAGAGTGCTTCCTGGAGTTCTTTCATCGATAAGAGTTCGTTGTAGCACAGTTTTCTGGTCGTCTCAAACATTAATAGTTGCGATACTACTAGTGCTTTTTGTCGGTTGAATTCGGGGGGAAGGGATCCATGTTCGCAATTAGCTGTACGACGTCCTGGGGAGCAATGACGAGGTTGTCATTATGACGGAGAATGGGAAGGTGTGGGTGCCGTGGGGAGCCACGGATTTTATGCATTCGTTGCCCAGACCTTGGCTAGAAGGGTGCGGAGTGAGATGGAGAATGCGTATTAATTCCAGGAGTGACGTTTTGCCTGGCGGAAGGTCCGGAGGGTGAGGGTACACTGTCTTTTATAGTTAATGTAAGAAGACGTACGGGGATTATCTCGAAAGGTGCGATAGAAGATATTTCGTTCGCGCTTAGCGGTGTTACATTTTTTGTTCCACCAAGCGACCGATGGTTTGAGTCGAACGTTGAGGAGTGAAACATATTTGTAGGTCGTTGCTGAAAAAAGTTCCACAAACTTTTTTAAGCGGGATGTACAGTCTGTTGTTTCATCAGGCACAGTTATGAAAGAGGACGACGTTACGAAAGCTTCCAAGTCAGCTTTCTGGTAGGCTCAGTACGGTCTTGAGAGATGGGAGAAAAGGGGAGTAGGTCTAGGAGTAGAAGATGATGATCACTTTCACACGTCAGCAAATACTTTGAAGAAGTGATCGGGCGGGAAGTCAGTTGTTACACAGACAGAGATCTATGTGGGTAAAGGAGTCTGTCTGGGGATGATAATGGGTAGGGTCTTCGTCATTGAGGACTTGTAGGTCTTGTTGTAAGACTACGTCTAGTACAACATCTCCTTTGCTGTTGTTTATGACATCATACCAGTACAGGTTACGGGCATCAATGTCTCCAGTTAAAAAGAATGGTTTGGGGAGTTGAGAGACAAGTTCATTTAGAAATGCAAAGATGATTAACTTAGAGTGTGGGAGGAAGATTTTGCACACAGTTAAGAGCGTCCACCGGTGAAGGTGAACAGCGAGGGCATTAAGGTTTGTACGGAGGGGGATGGGAGGGAATGGTATATCCGTGCAGACTAGGAGGAGGTTACCATAAAATTAAGGAGTTACCAGCAGGAGAAAAGTAAGAGGGGTCTGGGAGCTTTGTTTCACTGAAGCAAACTACTTCAGGGAAAAAAACAGTTTTAAGAGGGCCTGCAGCGAGCTATAATTGTCCCGAGAAATATGCCAAAGGAGAAAATTGTAGATTGTTCATGGTTAATACTCGTATATTCTGTGCCAGGTGCTAAAGAATTATGCTGCTACAACAAGCTTTGTTACATTAATGCAGCAAGTTCATTTGCAACTAAAATTTTGTTATTGGGGAGATAATATTTGCTTTTAGGTCATTTTGGCGGGACGATTTAAAATCTGTATTAATGTTTTATCTATCACGTCTAGATTTTGAGTAATAACAGAACTGTCGGGTTTCAAATGGATGACTTCACCGAGTTATAGGTTATTAGTGTAGAAGTTGGGAAACCCCATTTGTTGTAGAATGTTGATTGCTGGATTCGAAGTGAATTAGTTTCACTGAGACGTAAGGCCACAGTTGAGTTAACGTCACCCACAGACTTATTTTCTTCTACGGCTAAGAGAATGATTGGGACTACAATTTCTTCAGTTGTGGGTAAATAGTGATCAAGCTTTCATGTAATGGGGATAATAAGGCCTCAGCTCCTCGCTAGCGTAGTTTTATATCTCCGTCCTAATCGCTTTTTTTGTACGTTATTTTCAACATTTTATTTACATACACAATTCACACACATCACGGTTTCCATGGATCCAAAAGTAATTAGTAAATTCTACCATTTTTATACATATCAGTTCTCTATTTTTCTTTACATAATTCTTACAATATCAAAGTATGTTTCTCAATTATAATACAATTAAATCGAGTTATGTTGAAATATAATCAGATAATATATTTTTGTCGTTTTTTTACAAAAAGATGCCAGAGGCAGCTAGTTAACGGCGGATCATACAGAAATTCACCTTCATCCATTAATAATTATATTTCAGAATAAATATAGGTAAAGATTCGTTTTAACACATTTACAATTTTATACTTTTCAAAGATATTAACGTTTTTAATTTTAAAAAATTATGCCCACCGGTTATTTTTAACTTCTTATTTTGCTAGATTTGAATCTTTCTATGTCATTTTGTCCTCGTTCTTTCAACTTTTGACCTACTATTTCGGCTAGACTTGGCTGGTTTACATCTGGAAGGGATCTGCGCATTCGTCTTATTGCGATATTCAACCAAAAGCAGGCTATTTTAGATCAGCAGGCTACTGCGCATGCGTTTTTAGCTGATTACACAGTAGCATTTCGTTTTAGATTCCAGTATATTTCGAACGATTCGTGGCTGTCTTTTTTTTTAATTTATATTGTATAATGGCGTGCGGTGGCTGTGCTAGCTCGGGATTAAAGGATTCGAAAGGGCGAAAAAACTGCAAATTTTCCATTAGTGCATTTAACCCATCAGTCGCCCGAGGGCCTTTATAAGTCCTCGATTCAGTGCTACGTAATCGCCCGAGGGCCTTTTGTGGCCTTTCACGTATATAATCGTATTTGCCCTGATAATTATGCTAATTTGTCATTTTTTTCAAACTCTTATGTTAGTGATTAAACCTTTAATTAAAATACATTAATAACTTAGGTCAGGTCTTCTTGCTTGTAAACCGACATTTATGAATGTGAGTAACCTGACTCCGTTTTAAGCCTCACCACAACATGACCGCGAAAAGAGGCTCATTTATTACTCACATCCGTGTAAACATGCCGTTTATGATGACTCATCCTTATTTTTTAGTTAAATACATTTATGTTTTTCATTTTTCATCCAATTGAAACGAGGAAATGCCCTAAGTTAGTATGTTATTGAAAGCACACAAACCAGCAAGCCTATTTTGTTTGGAAAATACAATTTTATAGATAAAAAATAGGCCCTGAGCAAAGTTTTCATAAAATTAAAGATATAAAATAATATCCCATGAAGGGCGGCACTGTTTTCTTTAATTAAATATAGGTTTTAAAACGTAACTGATTTAAAAAGTATAAAACAACCATGGGTGTTGATGAAAATTCGTGTAAGAACTGAGAATTATCAATCATAATTATAAATAGGTAGAAGGTTATTAATATTTTAATTATATCAATAAAATGATTCTTTTCGATTAAAATGATATATTATTTGAATTATAAAAAAGGATTTAAATATGTTATTTTAATTATTTTCGATAACGTGTACCATTTGTAATTTTGCAGAGGGCGATTTCGAGCAAAAAAGCCGGGTGACTAATGAATGGGTTAAGGGCACGTTGCAAGGAGGTTCGAACACTGCGGCGGCCGCTCCCGGCGACCACTGGTGCACTACCTCCTCTCCTGCCCAGCCACCGCCCGCCTCAGGCCAGAACGAGCGCCAGCCCCTCCCCCTGTAAGAGGCGCCCTACTGAGGGCGCGAGAGGCAAGAGCCACCCAGGTGGTCCGACACACCCCAACAAACGAGCTGCTGGAGGTGCTGAGAACAGCACCCCCTCCGCGCTGATCGCCGCTCGCGCCCAGCCGGGCGACAGGTGATGAACACCGACGCCACCCACTTGCAGCAGACAAGAAACGCGTGGGACGCTCCACCACGTCTTACTGCACGCCAACACTGACGGGCTGCCCGCTTTGTGTAATGTGTGCATTTATAAATGTATTTATATTAATGTATCATATTATTACTGTATTTGTCTTTTTTGTTGTTGTTTTGTTTTTATTTTATTATTATTTGTATTATGATTATGTATAAATGTACGCTATTGCACAATAAACCTATACAACAACAGATCATGTATAAAGACATGACGGATTTGCTACTCTGATTTTCGGACGCAATTCTACGATTTGGCAAAGTTCTCACTGGTAAAGGAGGAAACTGGCCTCGAATTTTCTTCAAAACGTGAATTTTTTCAATGATATTTTGAGCTAAACGCCTGTTTACCACTCAACGCTATAACAGCCAACGGACAACTATCACAAGAAGAAATATATGCTCTAACAGGGTTGATTGGAGATGTCTCCCGTTCCTTGTGGCGAGGTAGCTTCCCCCAAAGGGGCTACTTTTTCCTCTGATTATTGGCACTTTTTTCCACACTTTTTTACTTCAACTTGTTTCTCTACTAGTGCTATATAACTTCGTCACCGGCAATGTCTTAGATACATTTGGAAGTAGGGTATAGTGAATACCTGCAGGAGACCCCGTTAGGGGCCAGAAAAGAGGGGTCGATTCTCGACCACGAGCCCGAAACCTTCTGTGGACCGCTTATAGGGCTAGGCCTAAATAGGTAGGGTGACTAAGGAGAGCACGTAAGTCGGGAGGTAGGAGAGGTAGAATTAGGTCAGATAGAGGGCTCTCTTATCTGAGGACCATAACGTTTACTTACAGATTTCGACACTAGCAGCCCCATATCCTGGTTCTAGTCTGCACCACTATTGTGGTGAATGCGCAAAAACACGTACAAAAAACGTTTAAACTGCGGCGGTATCCATCGTACCATGGCTATGTCATGTTCATTTAGAAAGGACATCATCAAGAAGAAGGAGAGAGACCTACAGTCAAAGAAATATGCAGAGAACACCACATCTTACGCTAACGTAGCCAAAAGCCAATGCTCAAACATCCCAGCGCTGCCAAACATCACAAAGGGAATGTTTGTCAAGATCTACACTTGTGTGATTCATGCACATGTCTAGAATGCACTTAACCCTGGAACATATGCAAAACCACTCAACTCTATGTTGAAGGCCAATGGACTAGAACCCGTCGTCGTGCCACAAGAGGTTAATTCAGAGGCTATTCTCAAAATAAATAGCGCTGAGACTGAAAACCAAGTAGATGCTCAGGAAGTAAACAGCGAAATGGAATCAGACACAGAAGACACCAGTTCCAAATCGGAAGAAGAAGAGACTAGAAGAATAACAAGGAAAACCCAGAAGAAAAGAAAATCAAAGACGGGAAAGAGCTCTGCTCCACAAAGTAGTCATAACTCGCCAAGCCCACATCCAACAAACTCGGGTCACCACTCGAGAGCTAAGGACTGCCGTAAACCAGCAGGTAGACGGAAATAAGTTTTTTACTTAGACTCCAGGACATATACTAGATCAACGAACGGAAACGGTTAAAGGACTTTGGAAACGGAATCGATTTTAGGACTTTATAAACTACAATGGATAGAACAGATCTTAAGATTCTACAGCTCAACGTTAACGGATGGAAAAACAAAAGGATAATGTATGGAAACATTTTTTTAGAAAACTTGACCCGGAAATAATTCTTATTTCGACACACGGCGTAAATCTTAAAGAAGACGAGATCAAAATCTGGAATTACTACGTTATAGCGGCCAACCCGACGGGAGAACTACACGACGGGGCAGCTATAGCAGTCAGAAAGGATATTGAATATAGAACTTGCAACGAATTGGACGAAGCCTAGATCGCAGTGGAGATTAAAATGGAATTGACCAACATCATTATAGCAACGGGATACCAACCGCCAAGGAGAAACCAACTGCCCATTCAGAACTTCATCAGAATCTTTAATAATAGGTTACCAGTGTTATTTTGGGGTGACCTGAACGCACACTGTCAAGAGAGCGGATATAAACGAAGAAACGGGATAGGCCGAGACCTCGGAACTCTGTTCGATAGAGGTATCTGTCAAAGACTTGGACCAGACTACCCCACGTATGTGAGGGTAAATACAGCCACTAAACCAGACGTTTGCTTCGGCAACAACTATCTTCCATATAATTACTATATGAAGCCAGAAGATATCCCATGTAGGGACCACACAGCGACTCTGGTCAACCTTAATCAAAGACCAATTCAGATCCCAGGGAAGGTAACAAAAGCCTTTCACAGAGCAGACTGGGAGAAATACAAGAGAGAATTAAGCACATATCAGCCGAAAAAACTAGACGGCGCATAGCAAGAAGAGATAGACGAGGAACTAGAAACAATTAGGAATTTGATAAAAAAAAAAGGCGGATAGAAAAGCCATCCCAAGAAACAGCTATTCGACGATTAAGACATTTACCTGGTCTCCAGAGATGATAAGGAACCATCGACGACTAAGGGAAATTTCAGACAACATAAGGAGAAACGGACCAACGAGGGAGCTGCTCAACGCAATGAAGACGATAAAAAGGAATCTTAATACGGAAATAATAGAAAAACAAAATCAACAATGGAATGAAACAATCCAGAAGATTGACGAAGACGCACCCGCGAGAGAATTTTGGTAAACAATAAAACAAATGAACGAAAAATCAGGGGACAAAAAGATGACCCTGAAGGATAATCAAGGTAATAAGATAGAAGATATTAACACAATAGAACAATTATTTAAAGAACACTGGAAGAACATTTTTAACATTAGTGAAGCGGAAAATCAAGACTTCGACAGGGACCTCGAACGAAACATCACAAGACAACTCGAACTAGAAGCGGACAGGATAATCCTTTACAGAAATGTAGATGCAGTAAGAGACACCTCGGACGGTAACGATGCAAGAATTACCTTCCAAGAATTGAAAAACAAACGGCACCGTTAAAGCAGAAAGCACCAGGTAGATCAGAGCTCACTAAGAGGCACTACGAGCAAGCGACGGAAAAAAATATTGCAGTGAATTACTTCAGTATTTAATGCCAGCCTTAACACCGGCTACTTCCCGAAAGAACTTAAAGTAACCAAAATGATTTTCATACCCAAAGCTGGCAAGCCTACTACACGAGTGGAGAATTACAGGCCTATATCTCTACTCGACTTCTTTGGGAAGGTGTTCGATAAAATTATGAACACTCGCCTAAATAAGTTTCAATTCGGCTTCAGAAAGAAAAGAAGCACAGAAATGGCCCTCGCGGTCATAACAGAAAAAATAGCAAAAGCAAAAAGAGAAAAGGCTAGCGTTGATATAGTCTGCAGGGATGTGTCCAAAGCTTTTGACAAAGTATGGACGAAAGGAATGCAATATAAGATATTGCAATTACGAGTAGAGAGCAAGATGTAGAGATTACTTTGCAACTACATAATCGAACGTAGCGCGTTTATCAAAATGGGAAACTACCATGGAGACAAATTCAAGATGGAGGCTGGCCTTCCGCATGGAGGATGTCTGAGTCCAACATTATACTCTATATATACCTCGGATATTCCTCCACCAGCTACATAGGGGTGCCTAAATATACAGTTCGCAGATGACAGCACACAGATTGTCGTCTGCCCTTATAGGAACCCTGATATGCAAGCAAAACTGACAGCAAAAGAAATACGACGGATCAACGCTCACGATAAACAGTGGAAGATCAGCACCAACAGGAATAAATTTAAAATCGTACCAATACACAGGAGGAAACTCAACAACATTGTGATCGAAAGAAACAGATACGAATACACAAACGAAGCTACAGTGCTAGGATTGACGATTACGAAAAGAGGATACACCAAGCATGCTAGAGAAAGAGTAGCAAAAGGTAGAAAGAGACTCGGGCTACTATTTAGACTCAGAGCACTTAAAAGAAAAAACAAGAAGAAAATTTATCAAGCCTTAATCCAATCAACAATGGTATAGCCAGTGATACCATTGTATACAATCTCAAAAAGTAATGTTATCGCACTACAACAAATGCAGAACAAGGCAGTTTTGTTAATCAAGAACAAAAGAAGAATAGACAGAAGAAGACAATAAGATTTGCATCGCGAAGCAAGAATTCAGCCAATCAACAAGATTATAGAGAAAAGGGCCGAGAAACTCGTCCAAACCACACAACGTGAGATAGGAGGGAAAGTAATGGCCATGATCACTCAGAGACAAGAAGGGGGATCATGTAGAGATTTCCTCACCCATACTTCAAAGATCAACGAAGAAGAGGACGAAATGTTCACGTGATGAGAACAAACAGAGGGAGTAAGTAAACATAGTTAGAAAAAAGCTAGAAATAATAAAAGAAACATAAAAGGATAAATAAGAAACAGGTATAATGAAATAGAAAGGAGAAAACTTTACCAGGGAAGGAAAGCAACTAAAACAACGGTTTGAACGCCACACACATCAACATTAACACAGATTTAAAAACTGACATATAACGAACATAAATGATAAACCTGATACTCAGGCAACTATATCTATTCATTTGAATTCTAAACTATAACATTTATAAATGCCAAAGATTAGCGTGACCTCCACGTATACTTTGCATTCAACTGCACATCTTCTACTTCCTTCTTTTCCACCTACATTTTCTCCTATCCTTCACACTGGGCTTAACACAGCATACGTGGGACAGGGGCAATAGAGATTGAATGAATAGACAGGATATAGTACACACCATGGTTCGGATTCCACGTAAAGCTGTAGGTCCGCTGACCACCTTGGTCTCTTTTAATCTTCCACACTACTTCAAACTTTGCTATCCCCCTTTCCCTTTCCTCTTCCTTCTCATGTATAAATGTACGTTATTACACAATAAACCTATACAAAAAAAGGGTAACATGAATTAAAACAATATATATATACACTCGGTCCATTAGGACAACTCTAAGCTCGACCTTTTTTCCAAATGAGAGTACTTTACAGAAGAAATATTTAAGGGTTAGTGAGCTTATTTTGATACTGAAAGTATAAAGATCAAAGTAGTCAGAAGTCTGAAGTTCTGTGTGTCGTTTTAATTTCCTACTAAATTGGCCATACCGGCGTTTGAACGTTTGCACGTACAAACAGACTCAAAATTGCCAACATTCAAACTTCCTTATTGAGTACATACACTACAACAGGTCTTTGAAAGCGGAGCTCAATCAAGGTCGAACTTGCCTATACGACATAACGTAAGGCCCCAACCACTGAGGAACCCACAAAACCTGCTAGACCAGCCCCATTATGCCCCCCTCCCACATTATTGAAATGCCTGTAGCCTTAAGATTGTCAAATTGCCAATTACTACAATTATAATATTATGTTTTTAAATGCGGATGAAACTGTAACTTCTAGGTAAACTTCTACTATAATTATACTGTAATATATAATTTCTACCTTTCTGTATGGGTAAGCCGGTCCCGAGGAAAGACTGACGGGACCAGTAGTCACCCTAGCAAGAAGAAATATTTAATGTATTCCATTCAACAGCTGAGATTTGTATTTTAGAAGTTTTAAAATATTTCTACTTTTGAGGATTCCCAAATAAATATTTGTTTTAGGAAATTATTGTTATTAGCTTACCTATTTAATGCGTAACACTTCATAACTTCCTTTATTTTGTATTTGTTTATTGCTTTTACCCTCGTGAAAGGTTTTATTAATTCTAGCTTAGGAAAGTGAAGAAACCTAAACTAGACCACCCCAGCCTAACCTAACTAGGCTAACACCTAACCTAACCCAAGTACCAAGCTAACCTATCATAATCTAACTTAACTAGGTTCGCTGGTTAGGGTTAGGTTGGATAGATTAGGTTAGGCTGAAATCGGTTTGATTAGTTATGGTAGGCTAGGCTGGGGTTGTCTATGTTTCTTCAACATTTAATTTACCTATACTAATTAAAAGTTAGGTTAGGTTAAAACAAGGAAATATGTTAATTTTAAAAGAAGGGACTATAAGTCATCCTTTTTTGTACAGTCACGCTACTAAGTGTTGTTCCAGAATATCTAGACTGCATTTACACTATTTAAGGGAGTAAATATTACAGTATTTTATACAAATAGCAGAAGTATTAGAAATAAAAAAATGGAACTCTTATCTTATATAACTGCGGAGAGTTTAGATATTGGTTGTATTACTGAGACTTGGTGAGTCAGTTTAATAAAGATAATATCAAGGAGTTTGAAATTAATGGACATAATTTATTCACTTGATCACTAATGGTTTCAATGACTGGAGTAACTGTGACAAGATACTGAAATTCCATGAAAACAGTGCATAACACAGACTCTCTGTTCAGTCTTGTTTATTACGACTGACCCAAAGAGAAAGAATGTATCGATGCAAGGCTTCATAACCAGTTCAAGAAAAACTATTACCAAGCAGTACTCCGTAGGGCCATTGAAGTCCTAAAGTTCTTGGCTCAACGTGGACTAGCATTCCGTGGAGATGAAGAAGTGTTTGGATCCTCTAGAAATAGAAATTACATGGGAATTTTGGAATTAATTGCATGGTTTTATCCTTTTCTTACAGAACATATTTCTCGTTAGGGTAACGAAGGAAGTGGGACAAGTTATCTTTCTTCAAGAATATGCAATGAACTTATTGAACAAATGGGTGAAGATGTGTTGTCAACTATATGTAATGAAGTTCATAATGCTAAATACTTTTGCATATGTGTCGATTCAACACCTGATGTCAGCCATATTGATCAAATGACTATCATTTTACGATAGATGAATAAGAGTGGATGTATTGTAGAGAGATGCTTGAAGTTTCTTCGTATTCTCAGCCATTCAGGGGAAAGTCTTCAACAAGATGTACTGAAAACTCTCGATAAAATAACTCTTTTCCTTGATGACTGCAGAAGTCAGTTATGATAACGCTGCAAATATGTCAGGGAGATATGCTGGTTTACAAGCAAGAATTAAGGAAATAAATCCATTAGCAGATTACATTCCATATGCAGCACATTCTTTAAATCTAGTTGGGATTGCCAGTGTCAACTGTTGCCTGGATGATTGCAATTTCTTTCGACTTGTGCTGGAATTATATGCATATTCAGTTGGATCAACAAAGCGCTGGAATTTACTAACAAAGGGATTGTCACCTAATGAAAATGGTAGAATTCTAACCTTTAAAACATTATTATCCACACGTTGGTATTTCCATTCTCAATCACTCAATCAGTGAAGTCACTGCACATAAATTATTCTACCGTCTATACTATGTTAAATTAAATTGCAGACACTGAAGAAGTAAAAGGAGATGCTCGACTTGATGCATCAGCATTTGCAGGGAAAATGTGCCTTCTTGAAAATTCATTTATGTGTGTTCTTTGAAACAAGATCTTACAGCGCTTTCAGAAAGCTAATACTCTTCTCCAAAGCACAAATATTGATATTGACATGGTTGTATCATTGTTTCTATCACTTGAAAGTTCGTGATCAATTTGATGAACTGGAGAATGAAGCAAAGAATCTCATGGAAAGTGTTCAATAAGTATATGTATCGGAAAAGGTAGGAAACAGAAGACGACGGCATCAAGCTGATGATTCTGCTGAACCCGATGCAGATCTTCAAGGTGCCAAAAAATTCCGTGTACAGAGTTTTGTTGTCATCATTGACAAGTTACTTGCAAGTTTATCTCAATCCTTTTGACAACTTTGCCTTTATCAAGTCATTGAGGGAGAATGATGCTTCACAGCTAAGATGAATTTGAACCCATCTGAAGTTGGATCGTGATTCTCATGTCCTTTTGAAATACTTAAAGAAGAATCCAGTTGTACAGTCAACATTTGCCAATGTTTCAACTGCTCTGTGATTGCTCTTAACATTGCCAGTCACAATCTGTGAAGGTGAACGTTCATTTTCCACTGCAACAACCAAGAAAATGGTCATTGGTGTAGCTATATTTATGTATATATGTATGTATGCTGCTGCCATATTTCCTTGTGGTTAGGGACCCATTACCTACCCCTTTCACTCAAGCATTAGGCTATCTATGGCACAGTTGCCTGTAATACAAAACTAGATTGATAACCAGTGTAACAGTGTTCGAGAATGGACAATAATCGTAAGATTGTACTATATGTCTAACTGTTTTGGTGGCGTTATGCTTAAGATGCTTAATTTTTTTTCTATGATTTAATTTTATATTGTGAGTTGGAGTTAAAAACTAATAGATAATACCGTAAGTACTGTATTTCCAATCTCAGTATAACTTAACAATAAAAAGATGAAGACAATCTATATAATATATGTACCATTAATTCATTCGGATGTTTCAATAAAACGCTAAATTGTTCAGATCTTGTATAGCTTATTTAAGGGGAGGGGGCCCAAACATGGGGGTGGAGTAGGGCCCACTGTAAGCTAAGTCCGCCCCTGACCTCAATAATAAGAAATTGAACGCGAACCTAAAAATAATGATATAACGGATCTTTAGAATAAATTACCCTTCGAACAGCACGTGTATACCTATACACTTGAATGTTTTTCATCACTTGGGCCCTTTGGAAACGTTTCTGAATAGTGGAAATTACAACCCAGAGTTAATTTTGAAAGTATTTCGTTATTGGTTGATCTCAAACACACTCCACAGGCCTGTCCAAGCCCCATACGCTTTTTTTCAAACCTTAAAAGGGTTGTTTTGTTTTAACTTGCTCTACCTCTCAGCCTTCAGTTTTATAGAAACTGCTTAAATGAGTGGTATCATCGCTTGCCAAAGTGTTTTGACATCGATGGAGCTTATTTTGAAAACTAAATTTATGCTTCATTTTGTTTTAATTTTATTTCATTCTCTACGAACTTTTCAAGAACCCCAAGTATCTTTGCTGTCTTTAGCCTATTATTTGACACTGAACGTGTCTTAACACTAGAGAATTCTAAAATAAAAACTTTATCGCCAAGCCTAAAAACACGGAAATGGCCTGCATATGGCGCTTATAGTATATAAGATTTTTGCCACCTAGTGTAAGTTACCTATTGATATCTGAGCAAAATTAATTTGTGACATGGATTTTGCTAGTTAATTAATAAATTTAGAATGTATTTGAGGAAGAAGACGTTACAAAGAGTAGTTCCTGTGCTTATTGTAAATGGTGAAAAACCTGAATTTTTAGGTAAGGCTCTTATATTTAGAAGGACAACGGGAGTGGCATCAACCACCCCTGAGGACGAGCTATCACATAGGCTTTTAACGTCCTATGGCTATGTTTCACGACTGCATTTGTCATAAGTCTACATGAAGTGGTTTGGAACCGATCGAAACTTGCCAGTGATGGTAACTTTTTAAAGAGTTATGATTCAGATTGTGCTCCTCTATTGATAACAACATAAAAAGGTACACCAAAGCTGGAGTTCCAAGCATTCAAAAATGCCATAGCATTTTTTTATTATTATGCCACAGAACAATTTTGTTTCCTCGTCCTGTTTTGGGGAAATTACCCCAAAAAGGAAATCATATCAGTCTATTTGGATCGAGTTGATATTCCGAGATAAGCAATTTGGAAATGTAGCGTACGAGAAGTGCAGGCGAGCGGCTTAAAAGCTTTGCTTGAATGAGTCTTTTTTGAGACTCAGGATGGCCGAGTGGATTCGCCGCTGGCTAACAGTGGTCCAGCGACGCGGGAAGCTGATCACAACTCGCCTACGCTACTTTCATTCTTTTTTTTTCTTTGCCTCCTTTCCTACTCCCATATATCTAAAGAAATGCATTAGCTTTACCACGGGGATAGGTAATGTCAGCAATATATTCTAACATACATTCCAGTTATGTTGCTGCCTGTCATTTTTTGCACGAAACGCCGATTAAGAGGCAGACTAATGCTTATGCTGGGTACATAATGTAACATGACAGACTTCGTTCATATATCTGGAATAAAGAGCTTTTAAATATGCCACCAAGAATATCCTATCATAAGTAGGATAAGCTTGTTGCGTCTTTGTTAAATTTCTTGATAAAAATGCAACTGTCTGAGGAGAGCTATTTATCATTTGATGGAGAGCAACCCATACTACAATTGAGAACTATCTGTGACTAATTGATATGATAGATTCTTTGGTAAAAGAAGCTGTAGCATAATTGAATTTATCAATGCTTCCTTTGTGGCATCGAAGGACTCTAGAAAATTTGTATTCTAAACTAGATAATGTGCTCTAGGCTGTAGTCGGACAAATTCAGATAAAGAAGCAATAATGGCTGAAATATTTGGACTCATTCTACCATACTAAGAAATGACGTAGTCTTTTATAATTTGTCCGTAGGGACATTCTTTTGGTGTTTCTGACCTTGCGTGTTGAAGGGCTTTGTCCTGCAGCAGGTATCCGATAGCCAAAGAAATCAAATCAATCTCCTCCTTCATGAAGTTGCATTTATCGATGAAATTCGTAGATTATTCTGCTCTAAGATTTCGCAAAACTATCGCCAAATGTTCTAAATGACAACTGATGTCCTCAGGGAAAATTCAAATCTCAGCGATGTTGACAAAAATGGAATGTACAACTTGCATTCCTAAAGTTAAAGGTATCTTTAAATATTCAGAAATACCAAAAGGAGTCGTGCCACTGGTCTTCTTAATATCTACTAAGTTCCTATGTACTTGATGATATGACCTAAGTCTATTCGCCTGAAAAATAACATGACAGGGAGATTATTGGCTAAATTTTGAATACTAGGTGAATGATAAAGATCCGGTTTCGTCACAACATTTAAAGGAAAGAAAATCGCCTACTAACCTGCATTCCCCAGTCTCTTATCCACCATATAAATGGATAAAAAAACGGAGAATTACTTGGCCGTACCCCGCCCTCTTTTAATCGAACCTAAAAAAAATCCGTAAAAAATCATGTGGCGATAAATAAAAAAGTTGACCTGATTGAGCAAAACAAATCTGATTTTTGGATTCAGCACATCAAAATTGTCCCAAATCAACTAAAAAAAAACCCAGACAATAAAGCTAATGTTGGTTAATGCTATATTTCAGAATAAATATATATTCGTCACTTACATTCTCGGGTAAGCATTTAATGATTACAGGGGTACATATAATTTAAGCAAGATAATTATTTATACAAAACAATAATTCAATTATTTGTTCATCATTGACGTTGACCTTACAGTGTTGTACTTTTTTAAGGATAAAATACATTAGTTAACGCTTAACTCTAGAAACAAAGAATATAATAAAAAATACAAGTTAATATGAAAGCCTACAATAATCCTCGGTCTGTGGGGTAAAAACCAGATTGGCACACGGATTTCTGCTGAAAGGGGAGTTTTAGCTACAGTAGTTTGCTGCATGTCTGCTAGGGGCCAGTTTGTTCCACCTTTCCACGAGTTTGAAGGAAGCAAGAACTGAAGGACGGTGCTCCTCCAGAAACTGGATTTGAATGCCATACATCTGGGTGTATGCAGCGCTCCATTTTTACTCAATGATTTCTTTACTTTCTAGCTCACACCAAGCCATCAGTGGAAGATCCAGCATTATTGATTATGGATGGCCATATGACTCACATAAAGAATCTTGATGTCATAAGCCTTGCCAGGGACAATTATGTCATGATTGTCATTTTTCCACCACATTGTAGTCACCGAATGCAGCCACTCGATGTTTCCTTCATGAAACCACTGAATGCCTACTATGTGAGGGCTATGGAAACATTCCTCAGAAACAATCCTGGCAGGCAGGTGACCATCTACAAATTAAGTGCATTGTTTGGAGAGGGCTATCTACAGGCTGCTCTTCCAAACACAGCCATGAATGGGTTTAATAAAACAGGAATTTGCCCATTGAATAAGCATGTTTTCGGAGAAACTGACTTTTTACCTGCTCACCTCACAGATATTCCATTAAATGGTGAACAGGAAGAGGAAGATCCGGACGACCCAGTTGCCCCTCCAATCATGACTACTGAGAATGAGACCTGAATTGGAAGTAGCTGATGAACCAGAACACCCAAGTACTGTGCCTGAACCTGTAGCACCAAATGTGACTCGGAACCTGTTCAGGCCAGGTAGTTTACCCCAGGAAATAATTCCCTTGCCATAGGTGACCACAACTACACGAAAGAAGAGACCCAGGTCTCAAGGACGAGCTCTTATTGTGACAGCATCCCCATATAATAAGGAGCTAGAGTAAGAAATTCAGGAAAAAAATAAAAAAGAACTCACTCGAGCAAAGAAGAGCAAAGAGGGAGAAGCAAAGAAGAAACCAGAAACTCTAGCATCCAAAAAATAACTTAACAAAAGCATGATAAAACAAAAAACAACACAGCAAACAAAGGCTGGACCAACCTGGAGTCATGAAAATGAGAGTGAGGGAGATTCAACTGTCTGTTTGTATCCCCGTAAGGGGCGCGGCGATTTGCCATCCTGGCCGCCGTGCTGACGGGACTCAGTCCCCCGTCCGGCCTCAGCTTGGCCTCTCTTCCTTCCTTTAAAACACTTGTTTCCTCTCTTTTCATACAACCTCTCCCACAACTTTCTCTGGTCAGCCTCTAATTGGCCAGGGTAGATGCTGACCTTCTTCTCGGCCAACCGTCCTGGATCGGGGCTGAGGGGGGAGGGGACAATGTTCCCTAACCCCTGAGCTCCGGTCTGGGGTGGTTGTTTTTTAACAACCTGCTTCATCCCCAGCCATACCTTCCTCACATCCCTTTTCCTCTCGTCTTCAAAATCCATCTTTTTTACGCCGTGTCTAAGGTGGAGCCGCCATGCCGATGGACTGCCAGGCCACCAGGCGGGAGGGGTGGTCCCAAATGGCGGCGCCTGGCTCTGCCGGGTCTGCAAGCACCTCTTGCAGTGCGGGCAACTGCGAGAGGTGGTGAGCTGTTGCGTCCCGTGTAAATAAGAGGGTCACCATGCCCAATGATGAGTATAAAAAAAACCCAAACCCCAACTTCCCCAAGAACATCAAAGGAGCACCCCTCGGGCAGCTCCACCAAAAAAATGGAGGTTCCCCCCCTCGTGCTTGCGCAGGGGACCCTCCATACTTCATTAACCGGAGAGGAGGCTTACTTCTCTCCTACGCCTACGGGTGTAGGGGACTCCCCCTCACTCCCTTCTCTGGAGGTGCTTTATGGCACCTCCCTATTTCCAGCGGCAGTCCCTCCTTTTCTTTCTAAGGGGACTGCCAAGAAAACCAGCAGGCAGCCCATTGCCGACCGCCCCTCGTGTAAGCGGCTCGGTAGGGCAAACTCCCTTAGGGGGGAGAGGGAAGCCAGGCCCCTTTGGTCGCTTCCCTCAAAAGACCTGCTGGCAAGGATATTAAACCTTGCCGGGGTTAAGGCTTGTGCCTCCCCACAAATGACTCTTGACGCTGCCAAGGGGACCTGCGATGTCCTGGGAGGGGATGGCCAACTGGAGGCCCCTCCTGTAATAGACATGGTCCTTGAGGAGACCCAGCCTTAGAGGGTAGGGCCTTCCATGGGGGGGAATCCGGGCTCGGCGCCAAGCACCGAACCCGAGTCCGCCCCTATGCAAGGTCCCCCTCAAACGGCTGAGGGCTCCAAGGCAATACAAGGAGGGGAGGGATCTCCTCCGACAGGTGCCCCCACGACTACCAGGAACTTCTCCATTTCGGAGAGGGACCTGGATGAGGCCGGCCCATCTGGCATGGGGGCTTCTCACAGTGGAGGTGAGAAGCGGGTTCATTCCCCGCCCTCCTCTCCAAAAAAGAAAAGGACGAAAAAGACCAAAAAGACGAAGAAGACTCGGGGCTCCTCTCCATCCGCGGGGGCTACGGGGATGGATGGGTCTGCTTCCACTTTGGCAAGCGACCAAACCAAGATCGGCACATCCGGCCCCTCTGTCCCCCCGGGTACAGAGCCCCGGACGATGACAAAGACCAAAAGTGCACAGGGCGGAGCCTCGATCACATCGGGGCCCCTCATTCCGAGGTTACCTGGCGTTTTCGAGCCCGCTGGCTTCAAACGCTTCCTCGTTATTCGCTCCACTGATGGCAGCATGTTGGCCAAGGGCAACATGGTCCATCAGAGGAGAGCATTAGCTAGTGTAATTGGTAGAGAGCCGAAGGTGACCCGATTCTCGGACGGGTGCGTTCTGGTGAATGCGGCGAATCCCGCCGAGGTGGCCAAGATAAGTGCTCTTCGGACACTTCATGGCACCCCGGTGAGTGTGACGCCGCACTCTACCATGAACTTTGTGAAAGGAGTAGTTTATGCGATGGAACTCGTTGACTACTCCATTGAGGACATCACCCTAGAGCTGGCCGACCATGGGGCGGTCAAGGTCGAACGTGTGATGAGAAAACAGGGAGGGGCCTCGAGACCCACCCCTACACTCTTCGTCACGTTCGAATGTGACAAGCTCCCTGAGTCGGTGCGTGCCGGTTGGTACCGCTACCGCGTGAAGGCATTCGTGCCACTGCCGCGGCGGTGCTATTTCTGTCACCGCTTCGGTCATACGAATCGCTCATGTAGACGTGCAAAGTCCGGGTCACCCGAAGTATGTGTAAATTTCTCCAAGGTCGCACACGATAAGTCCAAATCGTGTGTGGCCAAGTGTGTCAATTGCGGAGAGCCGCACCCTGCTTCTTCGAAGCAATGTGGTGCATATCTCGTTGAGAAAGAAATCCTGGCCACTCAGGCCCAGGATCGACTCTCATTCCGCGAGGCAAAGGACTTGGTTTTATCGCGCCCGGCTCTGCCTGGGACGTCATATGCCTCAATAGTTAGAAAGGCACCCTCTGCTCCTGGCCCATCCAGGCCAACGAGCACGGTTGTTTCCGCACCCATTCGGAGCCCTTCTGCGGGCTCTACCCAACCTGGGCGCTCCCCTGGTAAAGCTGGCGGCAAAAAGGGTTCATACCCTGCCCCGGCTAAAACCAGGGCTCCCCCCTCTTCCCTCAGCGTGACCGTTTCCCGCAAGGCGAAACGGCCACGCGCCTCCACCGAGTCGTTAGACTCACAGGAGGCAACACCCCTGAAGATGGTCGCTAATCCATCTTCCGGGGTTTCTAAAGCTGTTCCCCGAAAGGAGGACAGCAACAAAGGAGCTTCGGCCCCTTCGCCCACGCCCCGAGGTGGAGCAAGTGGCTCGGAGACGGTGGTTCATCGAAAAGACGGCCCCCCGCCTCCGAAGCCGCAACGCCCACCCAGAGGTTTCGAGGAGGAGGGAGAAAAAGAATCGCTTGCGAGCCCAACCTCCCCCAATAAGTCCTCGAAGGCGAAAGTGCCTTTAGCGCTATGTCCGGACAACAGCTCCCGGGGTTCTTCCCCCGGGAAGCGTACGGCCATTCCCATGAGGGTCTTCAATTCGAGGAGGGCCCCCGCGTCTCCTCCGAGCTAGGCCTGGAGGGGATATTCCTTCAATGGAATTGCCGTGGACTCCGGGTCAACTAGGAGGAGCTGCGGAGGCTCGTCTCGTCCCGTTCCCCGTTAGCTATTTTTTTGCAGGAGACCATGCTAGGCGCGTGCCCTCTGCCTGCCCTCCCGGGGTATAAGGGTCTTGCGCCCTTACCACCGCGGGATGGCCGGGCTGGGGGATGCGCGGTTTACACCCGGCATGATGTCTCCGTTCTTCCTTTCTCTTTAGATACCTCCTTTCAGGCAGTGGCTGTGCAGCTGCACCTGGATAGGAGGTATACTATCATTTCTGCGTACATTCCACCGTCAGCTGACTTCGACGCCGGGGACTTCCGCCGCGTCGTGGCACGGTTGCTGAGGCCCTATCTCTTGCTTGGAGATCTGAACGGCAGGCATCCTCTCTGAGGAGATTACTCCATAAATCCTAGGGGACAAGTCTTTGCCGTTCTGATCGAAGAGCTTGAGATGGGTGTCCTAAACGTGGATGAGTTTACGCATCACTGTCCGAGAACCGCTTCCTTTTCTTGCCTTGACCTATCTTTGTGCTCTTCGGATGCACAGCCTGATTTTGATTGGGGCTTGGTCGATGACCTCCATGGTAGTGATCACTTTCCCATTCAAATATCATTTTCAGGGCAACTGCCGCCTGAGAGACCACCTCGGTGGTGCTTGGCGCGGGCGCGGTGGCCTGCATTTCAGGAAATGACTGAATTCTCTATCTCAGTCGAGGAGTTTAGGTCGGTAGAGAAGGCCGTTGAGTTCTTCTCCGGCAACCTCATCGCCGTAGGCCTGACTACTATTCCTAGGGCGTCTGGCCGTTTTGCACGCCGACCACTCCCATGGTGGTCGGCCGAGTGTGAGACGGCCCTCAAACAGAAGCGTTATGCCTACATGCGCTATAAGCGCCGCCCGAACGATTTCACTGTCGCTGAATTTCGTCGGGCTAGGGCTAGGTTCCGGTATATTTCGAAGCACGCCTGCCGCTCTTCTTGGCGGGCATACGTGTCTTCACTTAACGGGAAGACCCCTTTAGCTGAGGTGTGGAAGCGAGTCAAAAGGATTCGGAGCAAGTTCTCGCAGGACCCCCCTCCCGTTCTCCAGGAGAATGGGACCGCAATCTCGGACCCCGCGTCCGTGGCGGAATCCTTAGCGACCGCTTTTTCCGCATTCTCTAGCCGTGATGCTGCTCCGCCAGCATTTAATGCACGTCGTGGTATCGCGGAAGGCCGCCGGCTGGAGTTTACATCCAGAGGCGGAGAACACTTCAACGACAAGTTTACTGTGAGTGAGTTGCGTTCCGCTCTCGCTTCGTGCGCGGACACCGCCCATGGTCCGGACGATGTCCCGTACGCCATGCTTCGACACCTGGGTGAGCGAGGTATGGCCTTTCTGTTAGATTTGTTCAACAGGATTTGGGTGAAAGGTCTTCTCCCATACTCCTGGTGAATCGCTACTGTGCTCGCCTTTCGCAAGCCGGGAAGAGATCACTCTACTCCGACCGGTTTCCGCCCAATCTCTCTAACCTCTTGCGTGTGCAAGTTGATGGAGAAATTGTTAAATGTTAGATTAGCCTATTTCCTGGACAGCGGAGGCCATCTGTCTTCCGCACAGTGCGGCTTCCGCAAGTTCCACTCCACGTCGGATGCTCTGCTCCGACTGGAAAATGCCGTCTGCGAGGCTTTCCTTCGTAGACAGCACTACGCCACGGTGTTTTTTGATCTGGAGAAGGCCTATGATACCGCATGGCGATACGGTATCATGGAGACTCTCCACACGATGGGGGCGAGGGGACGCCTCCCAATGTTTATATCTGAATTTTTGCGAGATCGTCGATTCCGAGTACGGGTGGGGGGAGCTCTCTCCGGCCCAAAGGAGCAGGAAGAGGGTGTCTCGCAGGGAAGTGTCCTCAGTGTCACACTCTTTGCCCTGAGCATCAACGGCGTCACCTCGGTGCTGCCGGAAGATGTTCTCGCTATGCTCTACGTGGACGACCTTTCGATCTCTTTTGGTGCGGCCCAGATGCCAACTCTGGAGCGTCGACTCCAACAGGCATTGAACCGCGTCTCTCGCTATGCCGAAGCGCACAGGTTTCGGTTTTCTTTGGCCAAGACTAAGGTGGTGCACTTCTGCCGCCATCCACGGCTTCACCACGACCCAGATTTGCTTCTTAATGGAGTGCGCCTGGATGTGGTTGAGTCGCACCGTTTCCTTGGTCTTGTATTCGACCGACGCCTCACCTGGGAGGCTCATATTCGCAGCCTTAGGGTCTCTTGTACCCGCGCCATGGACATTCTCCGTTCCGTGACGTTCAGCGCTTGGGGCGCTGATAGGGCTACCGCCTTACTTTTTTATCGATCCTTTGTTCGCTCGAAGCTCGACTACGGATGTGAGTTTTATGCATCCGCAGCCGAGCGTTTATTGCGGAAGGTGGATTCGATCCACCACACCGGCCTTCGCCTTGCGACCGGTGCCTTCCGCACTCCCCCCATTGAGAGCCTGTTGGTCGATGCTGGGGAGATGCCACTCGCTCTGCGCCGCGTGCAGTGCATCACTCGCCTGTACGCGCGAGCCCGGCGCCTCCCTCAGTCGCCAACAGCTCTCACTGCATCCGCAGCTGATCTCGATGGTGCCTATGCCGCCGAGAGATGCCAGTCATACCCTAAGCCCTTTGGGTTTAGGGCCAGGAAACTCCTTCGAGAGGTAGATATAGCTCTCGGGCCGGTGGCGCCCCTGGTTCTGCCCAGGACGCCACCCTGGAGGGTAACACATTTGGCTATTTGTCGCCACGCCTCTGCTCCCAAAGCTTGTACTGCGCCGGGAGTATTTCGTTTGACCTTTTTAGAGCATACATCGTGTCACGCTGGTACCGTGCCAGTGTATACGGATGGCTCCAAGTCCCAAGAGGGGGTCGGCTTCCACGCCGTATCCCCTCTGTTTGAAGTCAGCGGGGCTCTACCAGGCGCTGCGTCTGTCTTCACGGCCGAGCTGGTGGCAATACACCACTCGGTACGGGAGATTACGCGACGTGCCCGGTTCGGAGACCGGATTGTGATCTTATGCGACTCACAAAGCGCCCTGAGTGCTCTCGGGGCATTGGAATCTCCGCATCCCCTGGTTCGCGAAATCCGTGACGCCACCGTTTTGGCGAGCCGGGCAGATGTCGAGATTATCTTCTGCTGGGTTCCTGGACATGTAGGAATTGCGGGGAATTAGCGCGCCGATGAGGGCGCCAAAGAGTCCGCGAGGACTCTGCGACCGGACCAGCGTTTCGCTCTTCCTCAAACTGACTACATGGCAGGAATACGGGCAGCTCTTCGGACTGCTTGGCAAAGAAGATGGGAGATGGTCGAAAGGAACTTAAAGTTGCGTGCCATTGCGCCGCGACTGTTCCCATGGACCTATCCCCCAATGCCGCGGCGGCTTCAGGTTGCTTTCTGTCGTCTCCGAATCAGCCACACTCGTGTGACGCATCGCTATTTGATGGAGCGCTCGCCTGCGCTCTATTGCAACAACTGCGTCGTCCCCCAGACTGTTCGGCACATTCTTGTCGAATGTCCCAGTCTGGGTGATCTTCGCGCACGACATCTGTCCCGGTACCGGGATGGGTGGGTTCGCTACCGCCTGTCCCTTGTACTCGGGACGAGTGCGTGTACTTTGACTGGTGGACTTATTGACTTTTGGGGGGAGGCCGGCCTTCTCCCTTTCATTTAACCCGGTTCAATTGTTTTTGTTTTTGTTATTGTTTTTTGTTATTGCTTTGTTATTGTTATTGTTATTTCTTTTTATTGTTTCCTGTTTAATTTTTTAAAGTAGCCTAGAACTAGGCTGTTTGTTTACCGCAACTTATGCCTTAGTCGGCAGTCGCCAGATAGCCCCTAAAAAAAAAACAAAAAATGTCTGTTTGTATTGCAATGACATATTTGTTTTTTTTCTGAGAAGTGCAGGGTGGGTTTGTTGTGCCATTTGCAAGAGATGGGCACATGAGCAATGTGCAGGAATGCAAGATGATGAAGAGGTTTTTGCGTTTGAACTATGCAGGTAATGATCAGTTTCTCTATATTATGATATAGAGCTATGAAGAACCCATACAGGGGTAGAATGGGCAATGTACAGGGGTACAAGATGATGAGAAAAATGGTTTTCTACGTCATTTGTGCCAGTAAAGATATGTTTCTTTGTTTTAAAGTTGAAGATTATGGCAAACATTTAGAGGGGTAATATGGACCGCTGGGGTCCTTCTTACCCCGTCGTATTTTATTTTGGTGGCATTAAAATAGTTTTTTTGAACATTCTGTATTTCAATCTTTTCTTCCAAAAACCATGACTAGTGTGCATATTGTAATCATAACACATCAAAGCACCACCACAACACCTAAAACATCACAAAATTATATAAATGTGTTTTCTAGACTCGTTCTTTTGTTAAGTAGTCCTTCTTACCCCCACCTTCCTCTATATTTTGTTATAAATCCTTGCTTTATTTATTCATTCCCAAACTATTTCCCGTATTTCAATCTTTTCCTCCAAAAACCATGACTAGGGTGCGTATTGTAATCATAACGCACCAAAGCACCACCACAACCCCTAAAACATCACAAAATTATATAAATGTGGTTTCTAGACTCTTTCTTTTGTTAAGTAGTCCGTCTTACCCCACCTTCCCCTATATTTTGTTATAAATCCTTGCTTTATTTATGCATTCCCAAACTATTTCCGATAAAAGTCGTTAAGCATAAAGTCGCCATTCGCTGATAACTGCAATATATTAACCTCTGTTGTTTGTATATGTCTTCCTTTATTTAATTTTTTCGTTATATAGCCTACCAATGATCCGACCGCTTTAGTATTCGGTCGTTATAAGAGCTTTAACCTGTACTACTAATACTATAATAGTAAACAACATTTGTAACTCAGAACTCACTCACCTTTAATTAATCTCACAAAAGATGGTTGCTCCATGGTTGATAGGGGATGCACACCATGTATGATAAAATCTGCAATCAGCTTATCAACAACAGGTTGTTTGACCTAAGTATTCACTGCAAAACACTCCGGTAATGTATTTATTTTAACACCGCTGTATGAAGGATCATCGTCTAATACTGAACATTTTCTTTTTGAATCTTTTCTTTGAGCTGTCACGTAGTTATCCGCTTTTTGTACCAAAGTAGGATGGTTTCTCTGTTGATAAATGTACATCAGATAATTGAAGAACATTTGTTTCACGTTAAATTGAATCAGTATATACTATAAATAAATGTGTTGGAAAAGGAAGCAGGTAGGTTCGTGCATGGTAAACCTACGCTACTTAACACCATCGTCAGCTACTAGCAATTTTGCCATTTTTTAAAAATAAGAAATAGTGAAACTTGTCAATTCAATTAAGTATCATATAATTAGCTTTAATAAATTTTTACCTTCAAATGAATGCGTAGATTGGAAGTAGCATTGCTCGCCGCAGAGATTTCGCCATTGCATGATATACATACACACTTCACTTTTTTATCGTCGGAAGATTTCCCTCTAAAAAAATTACCCTCTAGTAAAGGTTGACTATAATTACATGATTCTTTATCTTCCTCGTCTTTATTATTGTCTAATCTCTCCATTTCATACTCTTTCGAAGAAACTGAAGTTGTTATGCAGCAGTTGAAATAACGCTGAGCGTTCTCACTATACAACCGAACACAACTGTGACCATCTGTTAACTGAATTTGAACTGATGCAAGCAATCTTCTCTCACCGGCTCACGCAGTCAACCCGTTGTGTCATACAAGTTGCGACAAGCTAAAACATGTATTGCACGTTCTTAACAGCTATATAAACCTATTATCAGTAAAGTAATTAAAAACTTTAAAAAGTTATGGAGGGGACATATCCTTATTATCCTATTTTATTTATTTATCCATATTATTCTTGCATTTCACTTGGTTTGTTGTCTTCCTCGAAATTTTCTTCTTTTCTTGAGTAAATTTCCTTTAAATTGGCCCTTCAAACATTTTTCTTTATTTTTCATTGAGTTGCTGATTTCTTTTCTTGCAGCAGCTTGTCTTCCTCGAATCCATTTTCTTTCTTCTTTAGTTGGCCTTTCAAACATTTTTCTTCCATTTTCCTTGACTTCCGTATTCTTCTTGGCTGGGTTGGTCCTTAATCTTCGTTTTCATTTCTTGATGCATCTTCATTTTTCTTCCATTTATCTTGAGTTGGTGATTTATTGGTCCTTCTTGTTGAGTTAGTCCTTCAAGCCGTTTTCTTTCTTGGGTGATCTTCATAAAAGCTTTTAGACTCTTTAGTTTCGAACGCGGTACCTGTTGATTTAAATGCCAATACTCTAGCCATACGACTGGCTTTACTCCGTTTTTGCTTGGTAATTTTATCGGCCATTTATATTATCGAGTTAGAAGGAATTTTATCTCTACATTCGCACCCCAACAAAGTATTTAAATACATGATTTCAAATGTATTTACAAATACAATTTTAAATACATAAATATATTTAAATACAAAGTATTAAAATACTGCCCACCTCTGTGGTCTTTTGATACAGAGCACTAGGCAAGATTGAAATATTTTTTTAATGACGCTAACAAGAAAAATTGTTGCAAAGTTATAGGTAATATTATTTGTTTAAAATTGGGCTCTGTTAAAATTAAATTTTATGTTTGTAGGGATAACAAGATGTTTTAATCCACTACAACAGTTTCAAGAAACAAACTCTCAACAATTGACTGTAAATATAATTATCAAATTAATCTTGATCGATTAGATTTGTAATACTGAGCCTCGTAGTAACCGGAGGATAGGTCCCGAAATTTGACTGCACAGGACAAAAAGTCGCATACTATAGGATGTCTTGATTTTCCACGAAAGTTCACGGAAACTAAATAATTTTTAATTTTTATGGATGATTAAATTAATGTTTCTTTAAGACATATTCAAACAAAATTTATGTAGACTTATTTTTAACTAACATGTGTGAAATAAACGAACTCACAAAAAAACAATCTTTAGAAGTTAATATGGTTAATCGATCCTTGTGTGCCCTGAACCGCAATGATTCCTTCTTCTATTTACTGATGTACGTACGCGCTGGCATTTTAATCCAAAATAATGCCATATCTAGTCTACATTAAACATGTTTTGAAGAATAGCATCCTTAAGATATTATGCTTTTAAATTTAGTCAAATATGTGGGTACATCGTCGCATTTGCACTTGCCGCTTCTGCATAGAGATGCAATTTTTTAAGTGTCAAAGCCCCTTTGGTGACTGAAAAATTAAGACAACTGCGTTTTTCCGTCATTCTTTGAGTTTTTATTTCTTCGCATTGTCCTGTATTAAACAAAAGCTAAGGGGTGCACCCTTTCTTTTTTCTGTGATCCAGGTGTACAAGTGTGTTTTGGTAATGTGGATCACTGAAGCCCGAGGGCATACGTTTGCAGCAATGTCCGATGATACATATTTAGAACATTCCCTTAGATTATGTTCGTTTTTTTTTATTATTCTTACAGTAGGTCCTGCTAAATTCATAGATTTAGAGACCTCATTATTTTCATTCCGTTTTCAAATTCCTAAAAGACTGCTATTTTTACTTTTAATATTATTTTTTTAATTATGGATGCACTCTGTGCTGTTTTTTCTTTTCACTTTTGAGGGTTATTTAAACTTAAAAGAGTTACTTCTTGGTAAAAGGCAATACATTACACTTGCGATCACTGACTAAAGACTGCAGCTATTCATATCCATATCGGAGGAATGAAAAGACGAGTGAAATGCGCGTTGTAGGAGTAATTAGCGTGTAGTAATATGTATTGTTGATTTAAAAAAAAAACCTGTTATAGCGCGCCGAGAGGTTTAAAAGCTATGGTTGAATGAGTCTTTTAGAGACTCAGGATGCCTCTGTTGACACGGCGCTCGCCAAGGGTGATCTGACGATGCAGGAAGCCGTTCGAAACTCGCTTTATGCTACTTTCGTTCTTTATTTTTTCAATCTCCTCGTGAATCTACAATGGTGCCCAGTCTCAGGTATAGAGTGTGGTGCCTTGGATAACGTTACAAAGGGACGTTCGTCTTCATTTCTTCAAATAAACTGCTTCTAGGAGGTGTGTGTGTGCGTGTGTCTGTATGTAGCATGCAGTTTAAAAACTTCGTATGAATCAATCTTTTTGAGAATCAGGATGGCTCAGTCGGTACACAGCTCGTCAAGGGTCATTTGGCGACGCAGGAAGCCGTGTGTAACTCGCTAATTTCGTTTTTTTTTTTAATTTTAATCGTCCCTCTATCTTGCTTAGATGAAAATTTACAGTGCCAAACATGATTCAAAGGACCCCGGAACTGGTGATTTTGGCTAATTCCAAGACAAAATTTAAAGCTCAATGCAACATTGCTTCCAAAGAACCTAGAGCAAAATATTTGCGATTTTAAGTTTAAAATTATTTTAAGGAAAATGTACAGAAACATTTGAAAATAAGCATAAGTTGCTTTTAAACAGGTCAACAGAGACGTACGCTTCCCATGATCATCTGCAAGTCTCTTTAAAACAACGAAGTAGAACTGATCCGTGTGGTTCATCTTTATGATGAGGGTGACAGGTGCGGTATACCGGGTAATTGCGCGGTTCTTAGCACGAATTGCCTCAATAGACTAAGGAAACCCCGAGAGTGGATGTGCTAGATTAGAAAGGCGTCTTCATCAACCGTACCGAAATCAGCATCCTCTGTGGTTCAAGGATGGTCGCCTGGCCGAGACAACACTGGAAGATTGAAAGAGAATGACCTCCACCGACTTCCAACGTGACGAGTAAAGCTCATCACTACACCCCATTCCTGGAAAACACTAGACTCAGGCTGTTGCACGACAGTGGTCAGGCCCGGGGATCTTCACCCCTCGCCTCCTCCTCCTCTTTTTCCCCCCATCATACGGAGACATCGAACAGAACCTTGAACCCCTCATTCCAGCTGTGACCCCAAGCTTGCATCATCTGTACCTCATCCAACAAATGACACAAGCTACGGTGGAACCCACTTCAATCACTAGATAACTACACACCCCAGTGGACCTGAAACAATGCAGTCACCTCGACCAACAACTCCCTCCACATCTTCCAATTCCATACAAATGACATCAAAGACAAATAGCAAACCCTAGAAACATGCCTATAGCCGTGATACAGGAATCTCATCTATCTCCCAACACAAACCATTACACAACTACACCACAAAATGAACAAAACTACATATAACATATATATCCCTCCCTCTTCATACCAACATTGCCCAATAGGCTTCTTACCAAGCTACCCCCAACAATCACAACTCTCCAACCTTTCTTGGGGAGATTTTAGTGCCCACCATTCCACCTGGCTAACTTCAAACAACAAGAGGCACCACAACCATCGAACATCCTCAACAAGAGAAACAATTCAACACAACGAGAACCCAAACTCACCCGACGTAACCGTCTGCTCTGCATCACATCTGGCAAACCTTCCATTCACTACACTGACCACTTCTCAATTCTCACCTCATTCGAATTAACCCAACCCATCCACAGCTCTAACAAAAAGACTAAAAAGCTGAATGGAGTGAATTCACATCCCAAATAAAAAATGCGCCTTCTAAAATTCACAATCAAGCAATTCCCCTCCTTCTACCAGGACCCCTCACACATTTCAAAACTAGCAAGAAACACCCCTAGAAGACAAGTAAACATTTCAACTGTACCGCGTTCACATCAACAATACTTACAATCAACCACAAAAATAACTACTCACAATTCTGGCGAATAAAAAAATACACAACCAACCTCTCCCCATCCACACACCACTCCTCACCAGAGATCACAAAATATCTAGCCCAACCTGCTAATGACACACTACTCCCAAATTAGCCAGCTACCAACTGACCGCTAGAACAGAACGATCAAACACTAACGCAAACTACACTAAGACCAAAAACAGCAACCACCTTTCATCCCCAAGGAACTGCACTCATCAAATCCATCAAGACCTCACAAGCAAAAGACCAGACATGCACTTAAACACCGTATGCATATCCGCGCACTCACAAACATGTTCAATCATTCCTGGTTGCACATTATTTCCCCACCTGGAAACATGCATACACCATCGCTATCCTCAAACTAAAGCCACCAAACCTTCCCACTTCATCCAGACCCATCTCACTCCTCTCAAAAAACTAATCCTTAACAAGATCAAACTAATCACACCACTTTCACAGCTTCAGAGAACATCAAACCACAACCAAATTACTCACTGTAGCAGCTAACATCTTTGCAAGCTCCTACAAAGTTCGTAAAGAGGCAGTTGGCAATTTCCCGTCTGAGAAAATTATGCATCTCGCCACAAAATCCATTTTGTATGACCTTTGATACCAATACAGTTACCTCAAAATCAAAGTACGACTCCTCTCAACCACCAACCAATCAAAACCTTTGTACAACCCAATTCGAAATTAACCAATCAGAATAGACTTTCCCGTTTCCGGAGCGCATTTTAACGAACACTTTTATTTCATCAGCGCTCCATCAAGGTCAGTAAAAATTAGCTCCTTAATTAATCATCAGTGTATATAAAGGTCTAAAAATATTGAATGTGTAATTCCTTCCTTTAAATTCCAGTTCCCCTGATTTTATAACTTCAAAGAAGGCGTGGCAGGACTATACTATATTTTATATAATTCCCCACATACATAGCTTAGTTCGTGACTATATTTTATTTAAACCATATTTTATATCTTATTCACTATAATATCCACCTTATATAGCTTATTCCTCTTAACATTATAATCATCGGCCATTTCCCTATATTCAATATATATACCTTATTTCATTAAAATACACATTATATTAATTAACCGTATTATCAAATTCAATAATTAGCCAGATTACATTATTTATTGTTCAATAAATCTTGTTAAATTTATGCGTCAGCGATTTTGAGACCTTCCCGGCTGAATTAGTTATCCTGACTCAGGTTTTCTCTTTCAACTAATTTTTATCTTTAAATTCATATAGCAAGGTTTAATGGCTGCTATCTAGGTAAGTTTGTCATTAAACCAATCATCACCTAAGCTAGACTGACCTCCCAACAAATCACATCCTGGAAAGGTTCACCCCAAACGGTCACCCGCTACGCACAGTGATGGTAGCAATTGACATCCGCAAGGCTTCGACACATTACCCCGCTACACCTCATACAAAAGATACTTGAAGCTCCACCTGAGCATATACACTAATCTAACCATCGCATCCCAAGCGACCACTACGCGAACAGCATCTAAGACATCTCCAAAAGCTGGATAACACTTAATGTCCACCTCCCCCTAAAAAAATCAAATCACCCTCCTCCAAGCACGAGTACATCAGACGCCCGCATATCACGCTAGAAGGCCAACCCCTCCCACTTACTGGGCATCACCATGGATCCAGTCATGATTTTTGACACACGCAACATGAAACCAATTTCGGGCAAAAGAAACACAACATACTAAACAAGCGATTCATCCCCACCAAGCCTAAATTACGCATCACCAGTTCTTTACATCGCAACTGGCTGCACAAAAGGCCCTCCTATACCCCCAAATCCACCAATTTACTAACAAGACATGGTGGGCACACAATTCTTTAGTAAGTTGCGCCACCCCACAACACAATGCAACACTTACTTGACCCGCGTAGCAATCATAAGACAGGTAAACAATGACCTACTTCAACGCGTCTCACCCTAGAACGCCGAACCTGAGTCTCTCTGGACCACCCCTTTCTACACAAATACAAAAGTAGACTAGACCCTGTTTGACCCCGCCAACTCACAGAGGATCTCACTCATCTGAACCTCATGACGAAATTCCCGAGTGCTGCTCTCCATAGGTGCCATACATGTCTTACAACAATTAAGTTAAGGTCAAGTACCAAAATCTTCCTAGAGAAATCCAGCAGTGCTTCATTAGAAACGAAGGAAAGTGGGCAAGCCGACGTGAGGATTACAAGATTGCCGAGGAAAGTCGCCCAACTGAGGGTTACGGAGAGTCAGAAGGACGGTCGTGATTGATCACGGGAAGATGCCTGCTCTGCCTCAGCCAGATTTACCCCATAGCTAAGGTCTTAAGGACCTGAAGAGCACCCAGGATTAGTTTCTGGGGACAATAAGACTGAGAGGAGGTTAGAAATTCAATGCCGACTCGTTTCGCCTATAAAACAAAGCAATTCCAATCGGCAAATGTAGGAAAGACGAGAAAAAAGTAGGAGAATCTAAATTTAAAATTTACTACTTCCTCAGAGTACGAGGAGCGGTCAATAAGTTTTGCGATTCGGTAGGGCAAAACAGAGTAAGGGGGATGGCTGTTTGTATGGGTGTTAGTACAAGTTATGACAAGTCAGGACCTGCAGCCGCACGCTCCTGCCTCGTCTATTTAAGAAGCAGTAGCTGATCGCAGATCGTCAGTCACAAATTTTTCAACAATGGAGTAGGTTGAGCACCGCGCAGTGATCAAACTTTTGACCAAGAAAGGCAAGAATGCAAAAGAGATCCATGAACGCATGGTTGCAGTGTACACCGACACAACCCTTTCCTATGCAACCATTGATCGCTGGAATAGGGAGTTCCGCCATGGTCGTGAGTGCCTTGAAGATGACCCCCGTCCGACGTAACCAACGAGGACAAAGCTAAAAAATCGACGGGTGAAGATCGAAGAAATCAAGCGAGAACTTGGAATATCACATGGAAGTGTTATCAACATCATCCACGACAATTTGGCCATGACCAAGGTCTCTGCCCGTTGGGTCGTTAGAAACCTCACGCCCCATGATCGACTTCAACGTCGTCAAAGTTCGGAGGAGCTGCTGCTCCTGTGCAACCAAGACTCGGCGGGATTCGAGTCATGCATAGTGACAGGTGATGAAACGTGGGTCCATCACTGGGATCCCGAGACCAAGCTCGAAAGCATGGCATGGAAGCACAGGGGCTCTCCGACCCCCAAGTTCTGGACCCAACCCTCAGCCGGGAAGATCATGGCCACCATCTTCTGGGATTCTGAGGGTGTTGATGGTGGACTATGCACCTCGTGGAAGGACCATCACAGGCCAATATTACGCCGAGGAACTGGCTGGGTTGAAGAAGTGCATCCGTCAGAAGCGGCGCGGCAAGTTGACACGCGGTGTCCTGCTGCTCCACGACAATGCCCCTGTCCACAAGGCTAGAGTTGCACAAGCTGCCCTGCCCGAGTGCGGATTCGAGGAGCTCAACCATCTCCCCTACAGTCCAGATCTGGCCCCAAGCGACTTTTTATTCCGCCAGCTCAAGGCTGCACTGCGTGGACGCCGGTTTGGGGACGATGATGTCCAGCTCGCCGTCCACGAGTGGATTGAACAGCAGTCGGGAATTCGAAGCCTCAGGAACAAGTGGCGCAAGTGCATTGAAGTCGAGGGTAGTTATCCAAATGGAAAACTTATTGACCGCCCCTCGTAACTACCCTCGACTTCATTGCACTTGCGCCACTTGTCGCCGAGGCTTTAAATTCCCGACAACTGTTCAATCCACTCCTGGACGGCGAGCTGGACATCATCGTCCCCAAAACTGCGTCCACGCAGTGCAACCTTGTTTGTTCCTGAATCGTCGATAGGGTTCGGGGAGGTCGATAACTGAGGGAGAGAGCAAGGCGACGGGGTTAGTGTGTATGAATGAATGCGTTGCAGAGGAGGAAGGGGGATAGCAGGTATTAGTGAGTAGGCCATGTTCTTGCAAGGGGATTTGCCGTTTTACATTTTTTTTTTCATACACAATATCACAAATAAGGTCCGACTCCCATGATTAGACATTTCGTCCCCGGTAAGATACAAACATGACTGGCACCCACCCACCTAGCACGCTGCAGCGGGAAACCCTGTTGAGCCCGACAAATATGTCGTGCTGTGCTTCGAATTTGGACAAGACCCACCCGAGCGGATAATGAAACAAAGATCAGTACAACTGCTGTCGAGTCCGAGGGCAAATCTTTGTTTGCGGGTGTGGTGTATTTTTTTACACCAACCAGCGATCAGGTAGGAACCTTGGTACGCCGAGCGATGTCGACTCAACTACACAGGCAGGATTCTTTGGAACAAAGCCTGTCTTGTGCTGTCACGAAGGAAGAGGAATTATATCTGTTGTTAATGATAACGTGTGATGACTTGGTGTAAGATCTACCTACACTGTGGGTCTAAGTACAACACGTCCACCAAACAGCGATCAAGCAACATACCCATTATCTCGCTGTTTGAACTGAAACCATCGAAACAGTAGGGAGAAAAAGATGAAAAATAAAATAAATCAATGACAAGGTGGAGATGGGGGGGCATAATAAAGGTTTCCTTGGTCAGAGGCAATCCCATGAAAGAATGCGGGCAAGGGTTGTGGTTTGAAGGGTTGGGTTAGGACATTAATGCAGAGCTTGGGGCGGTAAGGGTCGCGACATCGGGCGAGTAGTAGACGTTCTGACCCAGGTCGTTTATCATTATAGAAAACTAGTTAGGTTTTTCCATACACTGAATATTTAGTAAATGGAGGCCACGCTTGTGTTAGAACTTTTACAATAACAGCCACACCATATAACCCGCTCTATTCGAGGATTAGGAATATAGTAGCCAAATATTTACATTCCACATACCCGGACAGGAGGGCATCAGCTATCACAAAACGCTGCCGAGAACAAGAAGCGTTCATGGTGACCAGTATTAAGAGGGAAAAAAAAAAAAAAAAAAGAGTATAAAACAAAACAACCCTATATTATACTTAAGTTGGGAGCTTGTTTAGTAGCTAACCCAAGAAATGATCAACATGCTTGGATAAGGTTATTGCATGGACCAAATACTAAAAAGTTCGTTTTTCTTAAAGTAACTACCAATGGACTGCAGCATCCTTAAATGAGGGTACACTTTTGACCCCTTGTGATTCTTTCCACGCACAACATGAGCTACATCACACAGGAACCACTTCTTCTTAATCACTCAATACGAGTTCTTGTTAGCTAATGGATAATTCGTTGCAGTTCCAATTCCTAGGTACCTGCTTCAAACCCAGCAAGAGTAGACAAAATTTCAGCCTGAGGGAATTGACAGCTGACATTTTATCACGCCTAAAGCAAACCACAACAGCAATCACTTTTTACCGTCTTCACACAATTGTCCATTCTGCAACCTGCAGAAAGGCTATCTTAACCCAACCCCACAGAGCGAAGGGTTCCCTGTCAAACTACCTCCCCAAAGAAGCCAGGTTACCGGTGTCCTCAAGCTTGTCAACAATTTTCATTCTGATCCTTATGCAAATTTATCCCAAGATTTGAAAAGGGTCGGATTTTTTCCCATGCGACCATCTACCTCATTGACCCCAAGATGTGGATATGAGGATAATTGAAAGAAAAGGTCATGAAACAAAGTGAGTAAGTAAAGTTTCCTTATAAAATCAGACTTACAATTACAGGTGCATCCATTGATGCAGGTGTATGAATGAGACCCAATAAGATTGATGGGTTTGTGAGTTGACCTGGACTAAAGATTACAAACCCCCTCAAAAAGATTAAATAAATTATTTTAACGACGTCTTAATAAATAATCTCAATATTAACAATGGAATATCCTCATGTGGAGAATATAGAATATAAAACATACTGGGTATATCCATAAAATATACCCCAAATAATATCCATCTTTATTTTTGCAAATCCACAATGCAATTACAAGTAAAATTTTATTAAAAAAATCCTATTTTGAATAAACATTCAAACTAACTTAAAAGAGCAAGGTACTCATACTACCCATTTCGCTCTGTTCTTTGACGAAGATCTCGAAGTATTGGTAGATGATGGTAACAGCCAATAGAATACCTATAGAAACATTTTATTATTAGCCGAGTTTTAAATACTGGGAACCTACTCTTATTCAAGAGGAACTATTCTTTCTTGACCCTATTCAAATTCAATCTAGTACTTACTTTTTTTCATATACTATGGCGTTATTGGATGTATGGTTGAATCAAATATACAGCTAAAACACTTTAGTTTCAGACATCAACACATTAGCACAACTCTTCAATCATTCACTCTCTCAAATCTTTTCTAAAATTATTTAAATCCGCACATCAGACATCTTCAAACCATGCACTGATCCAGAATCATCTCTTTACTCTGCAATCCCTACAAAATTAGTCTGTGTTATATAAAATGACCCCACGCCACATTCACTTACCATTTCCAGCTTATAGAGCGTAAATAAACCCACTAGATTAATGCAGAGGGCGTAGTAACAACGACAAAGTCATTAACTCATTTCCAGCACCAAATTCCTAACATGAGCTACAAAACAGTTGAAATTGCCCAGACAAGACGATATGCTAGCTTATGCTAGCCGAGTCGCGGTACCGGGTTCGATTCCGAATGAGCGGGCACAAACGCCAGATCTGCCTATCGATTGTTGGACGCGCTGTGCTCACTCCGTTTTCGGGGGAAGGGGGGGTAGATCTTACACCTCATACATACCCAATCACAACACTGCTTTCTTTCCTCTCCCGCCTTCACAGCACAACACACACACAATCTCTGCTCCAGGGAATCCTGCCGATGGGCATCTATATCAACGTACCTCTGACGCGGAACAGGTCGTATCCCCCCTCCCCCCCGCGGTGACGAAGGCCTTCCACGCTGTTTGTCCTGGGGGGCCCTCGGGCCGGCCAGCGATTGTCATACTGACCTTATATAAATTTCATTATCCGGTCGGGGATCCTCCCAGTATCATGTAAGGATTGGCGCCGACTAAGTAACTAACTGCTATCACAATGTCAACATTACTCTTAAACTAGGCAATGGGCAGCATCATACTCAACTAATGAGACCTATGCACTAGTATCCAAAGATATACGAGGACCTGTAGTATATTTTTCGCAAACTAACCTGTGCCTGAACCGATGGCACCCAAGAAGTCTGCTAACACAGACAAAGCACCGATACAAAGACCTCCAAACGCAGCTGCGGTGGGGATGTACCGATTAAGTTCGTGGATCATGGACTTCTCTCGATGTCCTCTCATTACCATTTGCTGGTCTTTCAGCTGCTTGGCTACCTGGAGAGAGAAGGGGGGCGGGGTTAGATTGAGGATTAAAGGACGGGAATCGGCAAAAGCCCCTTCAACCTAAGATGCTGCAGCAGGAGGCACTACAGTAGACTTGCTTGCTCTTTTGCCTGGGACTGGAGAAATTTTACAGTTATTTACTCAAAAGTAAGAAGAGCTTTCGCTAGCCCAGTGGGGCCTTTGGTGCCTTCAGGCTCAATAGCGATTCTCATTTTTTTCTTTGTTTCATTATCCAGATGGGGGGGAATTTTGTCCAAGATGAGACTGATGAGTGGAACTTATCCTACTCAAAAGTAATAAGCAAAAACCCTCCCAAAATGGGATTATTAATATACCAAAAGCCTTTAGGAAAATTCTGGGCCTTAAACTTTGACTACTTTCCCACAAAGTGGAGCTGGCAGCCAGGTTGCCAAATGAACGTCAAGATTTATTTGTGGCAGCGGTAACCACATAAAAGCCTTCACACATTAGGGTGAGGTTATCTGCATAGGTGTGCCATTTGACATGCTGGGCAGGGTGGGCTATATTAAGTTAGAGGGTTTTGTCAAAGAAACGGAAGACATTCGGTTCCCACAGAGGAAAACCTAGGTCCTTGCGCTGACTGAACATGTGTATAGAACAATAACAGAGATGATGAAAAAGCACTTGAAAACTGGGAGGCTCAAAGACCCTCCAGTAGGTTCACAATGAGCGGCCCTATGGTCCTGCTCTTTATCTTTCATCGACTACTCCTGGTCTTATTGAGGAGAATCTGGGAAAATGCATGTCAGGCCACCACCGAACTAGAGAGGAAACTAACTACTTGGAGCAAATAGGGAAGTCCCTTTACCCATAAACTCCCTCCTCGGTACCAAGAATGTGACGGACCCACTCAGGTATAAGTGCTGTAGCTTTCTTCACAACTCCCTGCACCAATGTAGGACGAGGTTGTACTAATCTATTTTTAAGACTTGGATAGCTTGTGCAGCCAGTAAAAAGAAGTGAGAGCTCTATCTTGCATCGAGTTGCACAAACATAACCCACCTATCAAAAGCTACCACTCAGAGTAGATTAAGGATGATGTTCACACCAGTTTCATGTACATTCTAACGGAAAGTACCTAGATTACAATTGTTAAAGATGGCATATGAATGACTCAAATAAGCAGCCAAAGTTTGGGAGGAATTCCTTAAATTTTTCTAGTCAACAAGGCAGGATCTGTCATTTGACAAACTCAGAGGATACATTCGAGTTTTAGTTGGCCTACAGCCAACAAGGCAGGATTGCCGAACTATAGTTACACTGGTCCAGCTCCCTACTTGAAAAAAAAAGATGAAAGACATTAAACCCAGACACCCTCTCTTGCAACCTGAAAACTCGGCAAATCTTATTCTATCCTGGTCCCCTCTTGATTAACTCAGAACCTCTGGAGAAGACCACATGCTGCAATATCATTGCTGAATGCTGCCTGGTTTGATGAAGAGAACTACAGTTTGTGTGTGTGTGACAATTAAGCAAGAAAACAAACAAGGCACACCCTTTATAAGGAGTAAAGCCTTATGCACCAAAGAATGGTTGCAGGGAAGGGGCTATTGGGGGTGTAAAACACACAATTGAGCTCAAGGCCCATTAAGGCTGGTTTCTTGTCAACGGTTGGACCTACGCAGCATTCGCCTTTTATGTACTATTCATTCATTCTTGTCAACTGTGGGCATTGTTTATACTGTAAAGTCCAGGTTCTCCAAACTTAGTTTGAAACTATTTAGGGAACATTGAGAGGTTGTGTTGCACCTCCAGATGCTAGGAGTAACAGTCTACATTGGGCATACTTTTGTGTGCCCACCAAAGCGAAAGAGCGACTGAGACCCAAATAAGAGAGCAGCACCAGAAACAGCCAGTCAACTTACATCTTTTGCAGAAGAGCCAGATACATCAATCCACGTCTTGGAGAAGAAAGCACACGACCCCAGCATGAAGCAGATGTAAATCATAGCATGGATGGGGTCCTCGAGGATATGACCAAGAGACTCAGGAGGGGACATATAATAGCAGAGGCCTCCCACAGGGTAGGATGCTCTACCAGGACCCCCAGATCCAGAATCTGCCCAGACACCAAGCAAACTTACAAAGAAGTTTCCTTGAAATTTTACTGCTAACATCTGAAGATAAAAAGAAAATTACAAATTATGAATAATTATCACCTCAGTAATTAGGGGTGAAACAATGACATATGAAGGAAAAGTAAAAAGTTACACATCTTCACAAATTACAACTTCAAGTCTGGATAAACTAAGGCTTTCTTTTGGGGTGGGTGGGAATAGTCTCTCTCTCTCTCTTTGGGGTTGTGGAGTATTATTAACATTGGTTCCAAATTGAGGATTACAACAGAGAGAGAGAGAGAGAAAAAAAAAGAGAGAAAAAGGGAGAAAGAGAGGGAAAGAGGGAGAAAGAGAGAGAAAGAGAGAAAAGGAGGGAAAGAGAGGGAAAGAGAGAGAGAGATGTACAATTGAACCAAACTTACTTGAGAGATTACATACAAGTTGGAAACAAGAGCTGACTGAAGTATGATCGGGATATTGGAAGTGTAAAATAGTTTTATTGGGTATGAAGAATACTGGCCCCTGTAGCGGGCAGATTTGATTGGGAGGTCGACACGGAAGCCCTGAAAATTTAGTAAAAAAAGTATTTTAAATCTATGTTTGCTTTATATTCAACCACTTTCCGACAGTGGGGGGTTGGTGTGCAACAAGAACACTTGCACATTATACCCAAAGGACAAAGCTTTCGGGTATGTGCCTTCAAAGTCCAGCATTTGCTAACTAGGCTTAGTCACAATTTATGATACATGCTGAAGGATGCTATGGACATTTTGTACACCCCACATAGAAGTGAAAAATTATATAACACAAAGTAGTCTTATTATTGATCATTAAAGCATTATTTCTTACTTGGAAGTATATCACTATAGCAAAGATGAGAACAGTCGCAAACAGGTTGGTTAAATTTGGCAGATTCTGTCTGTAGAATGCTTCACGCAGAGCCCGAACCTATAAAGAAATAGTAATAAGGAAATCAATCATTCTCATTCTAAATACCACTATCTTAAACTTTTCTTGAACAAAGGCAAAACAATGAAGACAACTTTGGTTATAGCCAGAGGAACCCAAAAGAAGAAACTACTTTATGTGTCAGTAAATGTGAGGGCATGCAACTGTTGAATTTGTTCATGGTTTACAATGAAAGCAAGTTCCCCTGCAAGGAAGATCTTGATTAACTTCACCTTATCTTGACGGGTGGCCAAAAGATGGAAAAGGGCAATAACAGCGCCTTCAAACTCTGTTCCTCTTCCAGTATTGACAGTTGCTGGAGAGAACGCTTTCCACACAATTGTTTCACAGATATTGGTGGCAATAAAGAGTGAGATACCAGACCCCAGTCCATAACCCTGTGGATTAAATGTTCATATAAAAATCAACCCAAAATGGCCTGGAATCATCATGACCATTCCCAATTATGCACACATACCTTTTGCAACAACTCGTCTAGAAGAAGAACAATCAAACCAGCTACAAATAACTGTATGATGATCAGAAGGCAAACACCTGCCCCCAACTCTGAAGGTTCGCCGTACATTCCAGTCATGACATAGACAATGGATTGACCAATGGTAATCACCATGCCAAACAATTTTTGAGCACCATTAAACAAGGCTCGATCCTTAGGAGTGTCACCAACCTTTAAAAAATTAAGGATAATTGAGAATAATCTGAGGAAATAAAATTAAAACTTGTTCTTTCCAATTGTATGCTCATGGTTTGAGGATTAAAGGCTATTATAGATGAATGGCCACTTTTTAAGAGAGCTCACCTCTATAATTTTAGCACCAGCCAGCAACTGCATAATTAAACTGGATGTGACAATAGGCGATATACCCAGTTCCATCAGTGTCCCCCTGTTACTTGCTAAGATCACACGAATCCAGTAAAATGGATCAGCCGAGTCTGAACTCATAATACCAAAAAGGGGAATCTGCAAAAGAAAAATTCTTAGAAATAAAAAATACATCTTCCATTACATTATTCAAGTCACTCTAACCTATTCAGGTCCAAGAATGGGTCATTTTAAAAGACAAACTAAATAAAATCATTAAATTTAGAGCTGCTGATTAACACTAGTCCATCATACACGGCTTCTTCAACAACTAAAACTAACTCCCCCTTCCATTTATGTGGAATTAGGAACAAAGCCAACCATTATTTTGTCCATGAAAAAGGCCATTCATCGTGGTGCAAAATCTACTCTAAGATTATAGCAAGAGAAAGGAATAAAAAGGAGGAGACCTGAGAGAACAATTGAAGCTACATATATAAGAGGTGAAGCAAGTGGTAAAGAGAAGCAGTGATGAGGGACTACTCAATGAGTGGGTTCAGTTCATATATATATATATATATAAGCGTCCATCTGGAAACTGCCTACCTACAAGAGCATAAGTTACTGTAATAAATTTAAAGACTAATACCAGGGTACAAGTAACATGCAAGAAGATCACCCACAGACCCAAACTGAGATATTCAACAAGAATGTGCCAAACAGCAAACAGCCCTGGGGACAACATAGTTGTGTCAGTAAGGTGCAGGGGAGTGCCCCACCCCAAGTTTGCCCAATTCAGACAACTGAAAACGACCTGAAGTGGTAGCAGCATTAGGGGGATGGGGTCTATAGGAACAGTCGCAATGCAATAAGTGGGAACTGAGGTCACTGGTGCAAACATTACAAATGAGAAATCCCAGGAACCCATCCAGTATGGGGGTACAAATGGCATGTCAGGTGTATGGTCCCATAGGGAGCACTAATAATCCAGCAGCAGGCCTACAAAAGTGAAAATGTTGTGCAGTGAAGACAGGAAGGGAATGATCGTGCGATTGTCCTTATGCACATGATAACATGCAGAGGTAAGTTAATGTATCCACTTACATGTACTGGAAATGAAACTATGCTTTGACGCTAGAAATCCAACACTGTGTACTATGCTAGCAAGAGCTCCAGACCAATGGGCTAAAGGAGGGTAACAAAAGGCAGATTTATTTCCATGCCCAGAAGGAAGCTAAAGGCCAGCCACCTAATTTTCAAACGAAGCCCAACTGACCCAATGGTGTGAAATCAACTATACCAAGTGTAATTAATTTGTAAAGTATAAAGACTAAAATTCATGTAACTGGGAGAGTACAGGGTGCATCATTTTGAATAGCTCTTTCTTTATTAGATTAATAATGAGACATTAAAGTGCCAAAGCAAATGTAAAAGCAAGCTGTAATTGTTAGCATAAAAGCTCAGCATAATGATAGAGATATTGCTCACTTTAAGTTGCCTGATCCTTCATTGCTAAAGTTAGAAAAGACCTGGAAGCTGCTGTCAGGGATCAAACATTAGCAGAAAAATGCAAAACGCATCCAAAGGGTTCTAATACCATCAGAACCCAACTATTTGCACAAAAAATATAGGAAACAATTCTAGAAAACCAAGAAAGTAGATCAGTCCTTGAAAAGGACTTCAAGGTTTCACAGTGCACCATAGAAGAGTTTTGCATGAAGATATTCATTACAAGTTGTATGTGATGCAGAGTACAGTTTATATCAGGCAAGATAAAAGAATAGTTTGATCCATGCAAAGCACTTTATCTTCATGTTGAAACAAAGAAGCTGGAATGCTTTGGTTTTTCTCCCATGAGAAAAACTGACCAGGACCAAAAGGTAAATCCAAGGAATGATGGAAGGTTATGCAGTTCCAAGCAAGGGTACAACTGTAATGCATACCAAGTTTTCTGTGATGGTTCAGGGAGTCATTAGTTGTGAGGGAGATGTCATACCCCACCCCCTCACTTTATTTCACAGGGCTTCAGAGAAAGTTGCGAGGCCCTAGAGTATGCACCAGAAGATCTTAAATCATCCAACAAGACTGCACTATCTCAAAATGCTAGAAAGACCCAAACTTGGATGAGTGCCAATTTCATGGACATGTTTTTGCAGCTTACTCAGCCTTAATCTATGTATGTGGCATCGTCGAGAGGCCAATCAATATCCCCATACACCATTCAATCTCTCAAGTCCATATAACAGACTAATTCTGACATTAATAAAGATAATATGATTCAGGCATGTCAACACTTCACAACCCAAATTGATGCAGTCATTGAGGGTAATGTTTGATTCATTAAATAGGCATATTATAAAGATTCAAGATTATTTGTACTGATTTTTATTTAAATACAGCTTTTCTCTGATGTGCTATGCATCTTTTTATACATTCCTACAAATGACCTCAAAATACCAATAGAGCCTCTAAAGACTCCAATAAGGGACTTACTTACCTGACAACACACAAGGAAAATAAATAGTGTAATTGCTGTCCATAGTACTTTTTCCCGAAACTGAATTCTCCTTTCAGGCTTTTGAATTTCCGGCAAAACAGCACAGAATGGCTTTATTACTTCAAGGAATTTGACTGAAAAATAAAAAAATAAGAACATAAGAAAAGGAGTATACAAAGCAGCTCCTATTTTCATCACCTAGTTCAGTCCCACCTACCACCCTCATCCATAAATCTATGAGCCTATTCATCTACCACTTTATGTGTGAACCAAGTTCTACCAATCTCTATCATAAACCTAAACTAATCCAGCTTAAATCCACTGCTACATGCCCTATCATGTTCACTAAAAATAAGAACCTTACCTACGTCTCCACTATTATAACCTTTTACTCACTAAGACTTTAATCAAGTCCCATTGAACTTGTCTCCTAATCTTTTCACCATAAGCTTAAGCTCTCAACTGCTGAACCATCTTAGTCATCTTTCTTTACACAGAATAAAACCAACCAATATCTATCCATTAATAGGCAGTAAATTGCACAGCATAGTCAAGATGAGGCCTAAATGCCAGGTAGTTTCAGTATATCAGAGTGCCTCTCAATAAATCTCAATACCCTATTAGCTCTATTCATAGCACTTATGCATTGCTTTCTAGGTTGAAAGTCTGAACTTACCAAGAGACCTGCTTCTTTCACATTTTGACCTTACTAAAACGCTCCCATTCAGTTTAAATTATTCAATGGAGTACACCTACATATACCAAGTAAACTTGTTTATGTTAAATTCCACTTCTCAGCCCAATGTGACAGTATGGTCAATTCATTTTGTAATAGCTCAGCATCAGTCAAACCTTATAATCCTACCTTAGTATCATCAGCAAACATGCTCAGGTTGCTACTTATACCCAAGTCAAGATGATTAGTAAAAATCAACAACAACAACAGCCCTAACACTAACCCCTGAAGAACCTCAATGGTAACATTCCCCAACTCAAATTTAATCCCATCTGTACTAACTCTTTGCTGTCTGTCACTAAGCCACAACTGAATCCACCTAAAAATGCTTCCATTAATCCCCTTTACTTTATTCAAATCGTGTGGCAGTATGTCAAAATCCTTCCTAAAATCCAAATATACAATATGGTAATTCTTATTTCTATCTGCAACATCATAGACCTCTCTATAAAAAGAGTAAATTAGTAGAACAGGATTTGCCCCAAATAATGCTGTGTTGAGATTCCTTAATCCAATTAATCTTTATCTCAGTGATCCCTAATAGATCATAACATAATTTCACAGATGACAAAAGCCCACTCGGGCCTACCAAAGGTCATCCGTATCCATCAAATCCCACCCACATAATGTATCCATAGGATTTTGTCAGATCATAACATAACATACATCTACAATATACAATTTAAACAATCCATAGGATTATGTCAGACCATGCATCTACAATATATAATTTAAAGCCTCCATAGGAGTGTCAAAAACAAAATCAAAGTCCCCCCCCCCAATATACCATAAAAAGAAACTGCATCCACAGGAATGAGTCAAGAAACATACCCCCATACCAAAAAGTAACAAGTTAACCCTCCATCCCCATATAATCATCCAATCAGCGCTTGAAAACATTCAAGTTTGGGCTGTTTACAGTCTCAGGTGGCAAACTATTCCAATAATCCACCACTCTGTTAGTAAAAAAAATATTTTCTAACATCCTGTCGGCATCTCTGTTTTTTAATCTTTAAGTGGTGAACTCAAATAACTTGTCGAAATCCAATTTATCCATCCCAGGAAAGATTCCAAAAAGTTCAATCATATATCCCCTCATACACCTTCCTTCAAATGAGAACACATTTAATACCCCCAGTCTATCCTCATATTCAAGGTGCTTCAGGGACTGTATCATTTTTGTTGCCCTCCTTTGTACTGACTCTAATAAGTTTATATCATGTCTAAAATGTGGTGACCATGCTTGTATACAGTACTCTAAATGTGGCCTGACATAAGAGTTGTATAGTTTAAGGATGACCTCCTTACTCTTGTAGCTAACATTTCTTTTAATGTAACCTAGCACCCTATTTGCTCTATTTTTTGCCTCAATACACTGCTTTGAAAACTTCAGTGACCTATCTACTACTACACCTAAGTCCTTCTCATCTTCAACTGAATTAAGCCAATACCCATCCATCTCATAGCTAAATTCCCTATTATCTCTCTCCATGTTAATAACTTTGCATTTATTAAGGTTAAAAGTCATCTGCCACTTCTGAGCCCAAGCTAACAACTTATTTAAGTCACCCTGCACTTTAAAGCTACCCTCAACCTCTTTGAATACAGCTGCCAATTTAGTGTCATCAGCAAAAATTGACACTTTGCAATTTACACCTTGCCCAAGATCATTTACATAGATTATAAATAATAAAGGACCTAAAACTGATCCCTGAGGTACGCCACTAATAACATTCCTCCACTCTGACCTCACTCCATTCAGTACAACTCTGTTTCCTATCTTTCAGCCATTCAGTTGTCCAATTTAAAACTTTCCCATATATTCCATGCAGTTTTAATTTATAAAAGTCTTTTATGTGGAACCTTATCAAAAGCTTTGCAGAAATCTAAGTAGATCACATTACAAATATTTATATAATTTTGTAAAAGTTAGGAGTATCCTAAAATTTGTCCAGCGCATTGGGATATTACCCTAGTATTGCATCCTGTGTCTTCAAAGAGTGAAGCTTTAGCGGACTGTGAGAGGAATCCTTGAGGCGAGTGCTCTTCCCAGTCCAGCCCTGAAACGGAGGGCATTACCTGCCTCGCTTGCCACCTGCATTGGCTGACGAGCCTGTCCTCCCCCTTTTTTTATTGACTACTACTACTAACCCCCCCCCCAGAGCACAAGTGATAGTCCCGTGCCCCTTCTCGTTAAGGTGATTTTTTTTTGTTGTGTGGACCTTGTTTGGGTTGTGTAAATTTGTTCTCTGCGCCTGTCATTTTATTTTGTTTTCAGTTGGAGAAGTTTAATTTGTATAGAGTATTTATTTGAATGTGCACCGATGTTTATTTTTGGGGGTAAATATAAACTGTAATTACCAGTATTTTTTTTTAAAGTAAAGGACTGTATATCAAATCGTATCAATTTTTCCTCAGGGTTTTCAAGGTCCATAAATTCTAGGATAAGGTTGGAACGCAGGGTTAGTGTTGCTTTCAGCCCGCTACAACATCAACTTTCTCTCCCCCATCTAATTCTTTAGTTAGATAATCTATAAAATCCAGTAAATTAGTTAAACACGATCTACCTTTTCTAAACTTAGCTGAGCATCATTAATTAACCTAACCTGCAACTCTCTAGATGATCAGAAATTCCCTTCTTAACTATCTTCAAGAATTTTACAGACTATAGAATTAAGCTTACCGGTCTAAAGTTATTTGGGTCCTCTTTGCTTCCCTTTTTAACAATTGGCACTACATTTGCCAATTTCCAATCATTTGGTATTTCTCCAGACTCTAGTGATCTAATAAATATCTTCTCAAGAGCTACCGCAATACTTTCTACACGTTATTTGAATATCCTAGAATGAATGTTGTCAGGGCCAGATGCCTTAATAGTATTTAACTGCATTATAAGCCCTTTAATTTCTTCTCTGTCTATATTAATAGAATTTATCACTACTTCCCTTGACCTAGAATTACCATCAATCAATCTGACTGGTTTCTCTTCTCTGAATACTGAAGCAAAATTATCATTAAGGACCTCTACTATTTCCTCATCAGATTCTTTCAAAACCCCTTCATATTTAATAGGCCCTATTTTATGACTGTTAGATTTATTATTGATTCTATAATAGCTAAAGAATTTTTTAGGATCTATTATTATTTTTAGCTATATTAATTTCTGCTGTCCTTTTGGTCTTCTTAATAATCTTATTTAGTTCATTTCTGGTTGACCTATAATGGTTTAAATTATCTAAACTACTCTCACTTTGTAATCTCTGGTATGCCCCTTTTTTCTCTGAAACTTTATTAGCTATTTCTTGATTCCACCATAATGGTTTCCTACATTTCTTTCTAATAGACTTCATTGGAATACACTGTCCCTGAACCATGTTTAATATAGTCTTAAAAATATCCCACATCTCATAAGTATTCTTTCCATGGAATTCTATATCCCACCTAATCTGATTTAGCATGCTGTGTAATTTATCGTAATCTCCCCTATAAAAATTTGGAATTTTTGTGGAGTTTGTCATTGTTCTACCCTTAACTATTTGCAAATTAAACCGAACCATCTGATGATCACTGTTTCCTAATGATTCCCCTACACTCAATCCTTGAACTAAGTGATCATCATTTGAAAGAATTAGATCTAATATATTGGCACCCCTTGTTGGCTTATTAACAAATTGGGTCAAAAAGTTATCCTCAAAACACTCCATAAACTTACAACTTGCTCTATCTCTTCCTATCATATTTTCCCAGTCTACAGAAGTTAAATTAAAGTCACCAAGAATAACTATCTTCTTTGCATCCTTTACTTATTTCCCTAATCATTAACTCATTGATACAATCAGTCTGTCCAGGTGGTCTATAAAAAGCTCCCAAGTGTATTTTCCTATTTTTACCAACCTTAATATCTATCCATAATGATTCACCTTCTCTTTGCTTTATATAGTTATTTAGATTTGAAGAAATGCTATTTCTGATATAATCAACCCACCACCAGTTCTATCTCTCTTTTGACTAATGTACATAGTGTAACCGTCTAGTTCAAATTCATTGACATTATCATTAAATATATTTTCATTAACCCATGATTCAACTATACATATTATATCTATATCTTCATGAATGATATAACTAAATAATTCATCCCTCTTATTTCTAAGACTATGAACATTTGTGTAAAAACAACTCAGCCCACCTATCCCTGAAGCCCCTGAGGGCCTCTCTCCTTCCCCAACCCTGTACTCTTGTATTTCCCTGACCACTATCACTACTCAAGTAATTTAACCCTAAAGCACTTCCATTAGCCTGCCTACCTTCTACAAATCTGTGTTTGCTTCCTTTCTCTGCCTCACTTTGAGCCATTAAATTTCTCTGACCACTATCAAAACCTAGTTTCCAGCCTCTAAAGACCTAATAACATTATCTAATTCCCACCAAAAAAAAACTCAACCCCATCTCAGCTCAGATGGAGTCCAACCATCACATACAAACCCTTATTCCCATAAAACCCACTCCAAACAGCAATCCTGACTCCTTGCACAAACCTTTCACATATTCATTCAACCCCATTGCACGAGACAACCATTCCATCCCCACATCCATTCTCGGAAGCACACCTGAAACGCCCTTTACTCTACTTTCACACATCCTTTTATACCGCTGTCGTAACTCACGAGTACCCACCTTCTTTAAATTGTTTACTCTGACATGTGTAATCACAACTGCTTCCCTCTCACACCCAGACACCAGCCTATCATACCTCTCACACACATCATTTACACCAGTACCTGGCAGACAAACTCTCACTCCCTTCCATTTACTTTCACTCAACTTCCTATCTAAATACCTAATCTGAGAGTCACCCATCACAATCACCTCAGTCATTCTCCTATTCTCTCTAGAATTACTCCATGACATCATCTTTGAAATGCCACCACACAACCTAATTTACACTAGCTCCTTTGTTTTTAATGTTACTGTTAATTTTTCTTTCCTGAAAAATGATGTAGAAGGTTAGGGGGAATATCAGTATTTAGGTATGTTTAGTAATACAAGCAGCTGGCGATTTAGTGGTATTAATCTGTTTAGATAACCTGCCACCTCTAACCTTATACATGACTGCTCAGAATGTAAAAAAATTCACATTGCACAATTTGTTGGTATTAATCTGTAGAATTACCAAATCTAAACATCCTCAAATATCCTGGTACCCCTCACCTTATAAATCATTGCTAGGAATGTAAAAACTGTGTTTATAATCTTAATGCTAGTTACTCTTATTTTCCAATAACAATGCAGAAGGTTAGGGGTATATGCTATTTAGGAGTGTTTGGTATAATTTTATGATAAAAAAAAGAAATGAATAAACTTCAATTTATCCTCACACTAATTAGATAGTCTTTTTGCATTTCAAGATGACATCATGGAAGAATTCTCATAACCCTCTCACCATTTAAATATTACTCCTAGGACACAAATGCAACAATACAAAGTATTACCTGATTTAATTAGCCAAAATGTGTGCACCACTTATTCAAAATTACTGTTGATTTAACTATAATGCAGCTTGTTTAAAGAAGATTCTTAAATAATTTCTTTAAATGGTTCATGCTGCCCTGCTGTATAATTTCAAATTTTGGAAGCAAATAAAAATAAAATAGCTACCTACTACAGACTGCATTTAGCATAAGTTTAGGCAGTTATTTCTCCTAATAGTGTACATTATTTATCGAATTCTGTTTATTTTTGGCTGTTGGAAGCAAAAATGTAGTAAAATAAAGTAGGAATAAGATTTTGACTGGGTAAATGAAGGAAGATCTACTGCCCAACAGAGATTGCGCTTTTTCCAATAATAACATAACATAACATAACATAATTACACGGATGACAAAAGCCACAAGGGCCTATCAAAGGTCATCCGCCTCCGTCAAAACCCGCCCACAAAAAGCACCATCACCAGGGGAAGACAAAATCAAAGTCCCCCACAATATAATATAACGGATGACAAAAGCCACAAGGGCTCATCATAGGTCATCCGAGTCAAGCGGCCTCTTTTTCAAGGCACCCAAACTCCCAGGAAAACTACATCCAGAGGATTGCATCCAGAAACAAGGGTATCACCAATCAAGGCTTGTCAAGAACTAAATCATGCAGCTATAGATATATACAAACAATATTAATATATACAAAACTTAGGAACCATCACAACCTTCCCTTCCCATAAACTCATCCAACCTACTCTTAAATACATTTAGATTTGGACTACCTACTACCCTCTGCGGCAATTTGTTCCAGAAGTCTACCACTCTATTGGTGAAAAAATATTTTCTTAAATCCAACCTACACCCTTGCTTTTTAATTTTCAAGTGGTGACCTCTAGTCCGATTTCCATCATCTAACTCAAAAAACTTGCTAACATCCAATTTATCTATCCCGGAAAAAATTTTAAAGAGCTCAATCATATCCCCTCTCACACACCTCCTTTCGAACGAGAACATATTTAATACCCTCAGTCTATCTTCATATTCAAGGTGCCTCAGGGAAGGAATAATCTTTGTTGCCCTCCGTTGCACTGACTCAAGAAGGTTAATATCGTGTTTAAAATGTGGGGACCATGCCTGTATACAGTACTCTAGATGTGGCCTAACATAAGAGTTATAGAGTTTAAGAATAACCTCCTTACTTTTGTAACTGACATTTCTCTTAATAAAACCCAGCACTCTATTTGCCCTATTTCTTGCTTCAATACACTGCTTAGAAAACCTTAATGACTTATCTATTACTACTCCTAGATCTTTCTCATCCTCTACTGAGCTCAGCCAATGCCCATCCATTTCATAGTTAAATTCTCTATTATCTTTTCCCATGTTAATAACTTTGCACTTATCAAGGTTGAAAGTCATTTGCCACTTATGTGCCCAGGATAACAATTTATTTAAGTCCCCCTGCACTTTAAAATTATCATCAATATCTTTAACTACAGCTGCTAATTTGGTATCATCCGCAAAAATTGACACTTTATTATTAACTGCCTCCCCAAGATCGTTTATATAGATGACAAATAATAATGGACCGAGAACTGATCCCTGAGGAACCCCACTTTCCAAATATGCTTCACCTAAATGTCTCAAGTGTGTGTATGTGGGGTGGAGGGGGTGGCTGCTGCATGCACCCCCTACAAAAAATATAGGGGTGTGTAGCCCCCAACCTCCATGATTTTTACAAAAAGTAAAAAGAAAGCAACTAATATAAGAGCGGTCGCAGGGAGATGAAGTCCAATTTGAAATCTTTTTTTGTTGCCACTGCAGTTTGTTTTTCTTTTTTATATTCTATAGTTTTGCCCCACTTTTTACAGGGTTTACAGTAAAAGGCTAGCATCTGTCCGAATGTGGCCTTAAACGCACTAACGTAAAATTTGCAGTTTTTCGCCTTTTTAAATCCTTTAATCCGATTTAGCACAGCCAGCACATGCCATTATTTACCTTGAATCCAGGTCAATGGGTACCCTCTTGGGTAATGAGAGCGTACTGTTGTTTTTAGTTGTATGCAGAACGGATTTTTCAATATGTGAATATATAACTGTGTAGGTCTTTGTGGTTTTTCCATTCTCTTTCTAATCTTGACTTAAACATGTTTACAGTTTTGCTGGTTACAGTTTCTGTTGAGTTTGTTCCATACTGAAGTGACTCTTGTCGGGAAGAAATTGGCTCTTGGACCGGATGAGGGTAACACCTCAGATTCGGGGTGCTGTTAGTCGGCTACAATTTTGGGCTACAATATATCTCTTATGACATCAGACGGTAGCGTCAGATGTAAACGATCACGGCGTAATATTTTTTTCGTATATGAGTATATACTGGGGGACTGCGCCCCCCAGACCCCCTCCCCAATTGATTGAAACTGAGGATCATCGCAGGGTGGTCCCCCTGCAGTGATATCTCTCTCACGAGCAGTCCCCTTGAATTTAATGGGGTTTTTTTTTCTCCCCAACAGCTTTTTACTGGCAGAAAAACCTAACCTAATAACAAACAATTCTTACTTTTATAGGTTTCTCGATTAGTTTATGCGCCTCTAGATAATCTAAAAGTTTTTCGCGATTATACAAAGTAAAGCCGAATTTGAATAACAAAGAAGCACATGGAGAGCACGAAAACATAACAAAAGAAAAACATTTGCAAAACGGGTCCCTATTTATAAGCTACGATGTTGCCAGTAAGAAGCTGTTATCGTTCGCAGTAAACAAAAAACAATAAGACATCAAGAAACCTTACCTAACTTAGAAAAAAAACTATAAACAGCAGAGCGCAGATATTTAGTAAATAATAGACTAAAAGTTACAAATCCCCCACACAGCAAAAAAAATATAACGCAGTGATTGGTCACATCTGACGCTACTGTCTGACGTCATAAGAGATATGCTGTAGCCCAAAATAGTAGCCGACTAACAGCGCCATCTACTGTGCGCCCCAAATCTGAAGTATTACCCAGATGAGCTCTGCACTTGGTACTTAAAGCAGTGTCGTCTTGTGTTAGTCGAGAGACCTGGAGTATACATTGACCTGTCGCACAGCTTACAGTGGTTTCCTATTTGCAGTTTGTTGTGTCCATGTGAAATCTTATATAGTTGTATAACATCTGACCTCTGTCTTCTAAAGTGTAGGGTAGGTAGATTAGTTTATACCATATAAACTAAAAATAAAGACAGCCGCGAATTGTTTGAAATATATGGGGATCAAACAAAATGCCATTGGGTAATCAGCAAAAGATGTATACACAGATCGCATCCAAATCTAAAACAGCCAGTTCTGGGTGGTTGCACCCAGCAACTTAAAAAAACCCCCTCTTAATATTCCTAATTTAACATAAAATAATTTCACAGATGACAAAAGCCACAAGGGCCTATCAAAGGTCATCCGCATCTGTCAAAACCCACCCACAAACTGTATCCATAGGATTGTGTCAGATCATGCATTTGAATGCAAAAGTCAAGGGGACATTTGGACTTTACACTGTTCATAGTTGCCCACAGCAGCGCCCGAAATCAGGGGCCACTAATCTTAACAATGACCAAAAATAACATTGAACATCAATTTTAAAATTAAAAAACATTTATGTCTTTGGAAATTACAAAATCATATTTGTTAAAACAAATCTTAACCAGCAAAAAGTTTTGTGTATGGGGCATATCAACATTTTGATATCAATGTATATATTACAGCTGCATGCATTACTTTTTGACAAGATTTGATTGGCAATGTAGTTTAATGGTTCTTTAGTAGTAGTATTCAGGATGCAGTTTATGGGTATGATGGGTACTTCTTGCAGAGGAACTTTGACTCGGATGAGATACGTTTGTGATGGGTTGAATTATGTTTATAGCACCTTAAAATACTAAAGATAATTATTTGTGAAAGCGATTTAGGACCAAATTCCCGTTGGTTCCGGTTGGACTAATAAACCTAAAAAATGGAAACATAAAAGGATACTCACTTCCCATTTTATAAAGCTAACATAGAAAACGGCTGTAAAACCAACTGATATGGTATGCCTTCCAGTACGGAGCTTTCACAATACAATGCAGCGTTGCCAATAGTGACCGGCGAAATAAATTGCTTAAGTATTTAAAGTTTTCAAATAAAACTTTCTAGCCACTCATATCATATGCAATCTTGATTATTTGAAAATTAAAAACTATTTAACTCTACTAAAAAATACTGTCCCTAGATATGAATTAATTTTGCCCTTCCACGTCATCCACATTCAGATGAAAACCCATCCAATTTTCACGACGTTCTACAAATGTCAGAGCGAAATTTAAAAAATCACAACCAATGCCATCACAGCTAATTTAGAGCTGTCGTTTTAAAACTTTTTTTTTTACTAGGTTATGAAAAAGCAAATATTTTTATTTAAAAACTCATACACTTATGGGAAAATAAAATTAATTTCAAAGGTATGTATTTATACTACAAAAAAAATTACAATTGACAATAAATCCGCAGGGGTACGTCTATTCAAAGGGAACGGATTTTACATATCTTTTCGAAGTAAGGAGGAATTTTCTCGAGTAAATTGACTGTATAATAAATTAAGTGCATTTTGAAAAAATGTTTTAAATATTATAATTAGATTAAAATTATATAACTAAATTCTTTCATAAAATATATAATATTAAATAGAGGGAGCAATAATAAACTCCGAAAATATATGAGCCTACAAGATTCGGTTAGCAAATATTTACATTGGGAAAAAATAACTCGTAGTAAAAAATATTAATATACACATAAAAATATTTCGCTTCAGTTTCGTGGTTTCTTTAAAATAACATCGTTCCAAGACCTCCTCCCATCATATCTTTTTGTTCTTTGACGAAAATTTCAAAGTACTGGTAGATTATGGTGACGGCCAACAGAATTCCTAAAATAAAAATAATTGAATAAACTAATAACTAATTCGAATATTTTTGTACCGACACATTATCACGCAACGTATCCAAATTGATTTTTATTTTTTTGTAAATCAGCTTTGATTCAAATTTGAAATAAAATGTTTTGAAGTGAAAAAAAATAACTAAACTTACCTGTGCCTGAGCCAATGGCTCCCAAAAAGTCTGCAGTGACAGATAGAGCACCTATACATAAGCCACCAAAGGCAGCAGCAGTTGGGATATACCGATTGAGCTCCTTGATCATGGAAGCATCTCGATGTCCAGCCATAACCATGTTTTGCTCTTTCAGCTGCTTTGCAACCTATGATAATGTTATAATAGTTCATGTTAACAATGGAAGAAATTAGATTTTATAAAATTAAATATAAAAGTAGGGGGAGCATAGGGATTATAATTTCAAGGGTAAAGTTTGTTTTTTGTACTTTACATCATTATTCCGAAGTATTAATCCTGCGCTTTCTCTCACTTATACCTGCACTCTTTTTATATCTATCTAAGCGAAATACTCGTAATGAATTATATATTTTGCCTTCATGGGGAAGAGCAACAAATATTTGTTAGCGAATGGGTCTTGCGCTTATAGCACATCATCTAATATTATACAGAGCTGGGCAAGGGAGTTCCTGCGTGCTTGCGTACGTACTCACCGGCTTTTTAGGAACGTACCTCCCGAAATTTTAAAGCGTTCCTGCGTTCCGAGCGTTACAGTAAAATACAGTGGAATGCAGTAAAATAGTTTAAATACTAAATAAGTCTAATACTTAAATGATATGTTTGAGTTGCGGAATAGTTTTTTTGATGCGCACAGTAGTGTTTTTGAGAAACGTAGTTTTTTTATTTTATCAATTTTTTTTTAAGAGACGTTTTAATAGTTTGGAAGCGCTAACGTAGGAACGCTCTGAGCGAAAAAAATTAAGGAACGCTATTCCAGGAAAACACTAACCGCGGCAGGAGGAACGCAGGAACGCTAACGCTCGACCGAAAATCGAGGAACGCGCCCAGCTCCTCTAATCTACTAATATATATATATATATATATATATATATATATATATATATATATATATATATATATATATATATATATATATATATATAAGTGAATTAATTCTTTTAATATATCATGCAATCCCTACAAAAATCGAATCACATTTTGGTGATGAAAATTCAATTTCCAGACTACTTTAGCTATTAGTACATTACTACATTGTTACCATCCTTTCTTAAATTAATACCCAATCCTACGGACATTATTCTTCCATTGTCACTTAAGTTCATTTACCACCAAGTGGCTATTTTAAAGTCTTAATAATCACACTATTACTTAGCTCAACCGAGTCAATTTATCTTAATCTTTACCGAAAGATACAGTATTAAATTACCCAAGTTCATCCAAATTAAGCACCTTCAAAATCATTACGAAACCCAAAGAATTTTCTCATTTTCTTACATCTAATAAACAAATATTAGTCCTTTAAGTTCCATATTAATTAATCAAATTTCCAATACATTTTGCATGGCGAATTGAACGATATCTTGGTCTGAGTGAAATAGGTGTCTGCTTAAATGAAGTGAGTATGCCTTTGGATGCATTGGTGTGCATGTAGTTTGTAATTCTTGTGGTTTTGAAAGAAGAGCAAATGTGTATCAATACAGCGTATGTTATACCAGGAGTGCAAATGTGACTTTAGAAGATGAGGTGAGTCACTTGTATGATAAATGTAAGAGGTTAAGTGAATTGGTGCATGAAATGAGAAGGGATGCCAGTGTACGCAAAAGTGTGTGGATCTGAACAAGAGGGTGGAAGATAGGCCTGGACTAGTGACTAAAGAGAAAGAAGCGAGTGATGTAAGTGAGAATGAATGGTATGTGAATATGGATAGAATGGATAAGTTAAGACAGGTTAAGTGTGCGAGTATGAGAGACATGAAAACTGTTAAGTTGACTAACAGATTTGATGCCATTAGAAAGGAAGAGGCTGAAAGGGATTTGTCTGATGTGGTTGTGGCAGAATGTGGAACAAGTGGTAGTTTGAATGATAATAGGAGGGAGGTTAAAACTAGGCCTAGATGAACTAGAGATTACTGAGGTGCCTGTGATGGGTGACTCTCAGATTAGATATTTAGATATGAAGTTTAGTGCGAACAAATAGAAAGGGCTGAGGTTGTTTTTTTTTGCCGGGTGCTGGTGTAAATGATGTGTCTGGGAACTATGATCGACTGGTATCTGGGTGTGAGGGAGATGCAGCTGCGATTACGTATGTGGGAGTAAATTATGTAAAGAAGGTAGGTTCATGTGAGTTACGACAAATGCGCAAAAGGTTGATTGAAAAGAGGAGTGAAAGTTGAGTGAAAGGCGATGTTTAAAGTGTGCTCCCGAGATTGGATATGGGAATGGAATGGTTGTCTCGTGCACTTGGACTGAATGAATATGTGAATGGTCTGTCTGAAGAGTCGGGATTGGTTTTTGTGGATATTTGGAATGGGTTTTATGGAAATGAAGAATTGTATGCAATGGGTGCACTCTATCTAAGCTGGGCTGTGATTGATGTATTGTGACTAGGTAATGATAGTGGTCAGGAAAATATAAGAGACAGGGTGTGGTAGGGAAATGAGACAGATGCAGAGGAGATAGAGTGGAAGTTATACAGGCTAAAAGAGGTGCTTCAGGAAAAGAAGGGTTGAGTTGTCTTTATACCAATGCGCGTGGTCTTAGAAATGAGAAGGATGAGTTATTTATTTATATTAATGATGAAGATATAGATATGTGTAATCGAATCATGAGTTAATGAAAATAAATTTAATGACAATGTGAGTGAATTTGAACCACAGGGTTACGATATGTACTGTAACAGCTCTGCAGCTACAATATATATATATATATATATATATATATATATATATATATATATATATATATATATATATATATATATATATATATATATATAATGAAAATTAATGCAATATTGCAAGAAAAGATGAGGAATTAAACCACATTCTCCGAAGACAATTTAATTCAGAACAGTTTGGGTGTATCTCACACCCTTTTTCAACTGACACTGGATGGAAAATATTTGAAAATGCTTACATACATAACACAGTCAGGTCGTGAAAGACCCCCTCTTTGTTTTTTTCTTCCCCCAATCCTCTACTTGTGTCTAATCAGATAGGGAGGGGGGGGGGGTAGGCCTAAACATATTGAAGGGCTGACCTTTCGCTATTTTGTTTATTTCCTTTCGTATTACAGGATTAAAAGAAAATTGACCCTCAGATAGATTTAAATTAGGAACTGACGATATCAAGCTCGATTCTACGATTCTTCTCTTAACATAGTTAGCCGATTTAAATACCATTTTACTTCCATTGAAATCGATCAAATGATTCAAATCTCTAACATGACAAAATATTCCACTGCTTTGACCTCCCACTCTAATATCTCTTTTGTGTTCATACAATCTCTGGTCTAGATTTCTCCCCGTTTCATCTATATAAACTTTGTGATAATCGTTGCATGGTATTGCATATACTCCTATGTTAAACCAATTGATGATGGCCAAGAAAACCGGAGAACATCATAACATAGGAGTATATGCAATACCATGCAACGATTGCCACAAAGTTTATATAAGGGAAACGGGGAGAAATCTAGACAAGAGATTGTATGAACACAAAAGAGATATCAGAGTGGGCAGTCAAAGCAGTGGAATATTTTGTCATGTTAGAGATTTGAATCATTCGATCGATTTCAATGGAAGTAAAATGGTATTTAAATCGGCTAACTATGTTAAGAGAAGAATCGTAGAATCGAGCTTGATATCGTTAGTTCCTAATTTAAATCTATCTGAGGGTCAATTTTCTTTTAATCCTGTAATACGAAAGGAAATAAACAACATAGCGAAATGTCAGCCCTTTAATATGTTTAGGCCTACCCCCCCCCTTATTAGCCACAAGTAGGAGATTGGGGAAAAAAAGAAAAAGAGGGGATCTTTCACGACCTGACTGTGTTATGTATGTAAGCATTTTCAAATATTTTCCATCCAGTGTCAGTTGAAAAAGGGTGTGAGATACACCGAAACTGTTCTGAATTAAATTGTCTTCGGAAAAAGTGGTTTTTCTTCCTCATATATATATATATATATATATATATATATATATATATATATATATATATATAATTTTTAATTTATATATATTTGTAAAAAAAGCGAGATCAAAAACAATTGGCAACATTTTGGGCAACATTTACACGCACGTACTTATGCTTCCAAATATTCCGCATGGGAGACAAAATTTTCACTCGTTGTCTCGCCATCATCAAGTTATCAAGGACAGTTAAATTCTTTCTCCATTTAATCCTTAGGTTTTACAAACAAAAAAACCTGTCTAATTCCTTATATTTCCTTTCCAGACTCTCATACATTTTCCCTTTTAACCCATCCTGATTTTAATTAGTTACAATTACATTTACCTACAATTCGTGATTCTATTAGCTACCATTACAATTACTCCCAAATTATACTTTCATCATACAAATTATTTATTTCGTGGTTCCTGATTCTAATTAGATACAAATTACATTTTCCTCATTACCATTCACACAAGTTGCCTAGCAAAATATTATTATAATTACCATTTAACTAATTCTTCTTTTCATTATTGCCCATTGTTATTATTCCCATCTTCGTAATTTTGACTAATTATCTCCGTACTTTCATTCACAACGAACTATATATATATATATATATATATATATATATATATATATATATATATATATATATATATATATATATATATATATATATACATATATTGTAACTTATCTAAATTTGTGTTAATTCAACCTAATCAAAATATTCTACATAAATAATTCCTTGTAATCTATAATAATAATATATATTGTTATAAATCCTTGCTTTATATATTTATTTCCAAACTATTTCCCGTAAAAGTCGTTACGCCTAAAATCGCTATTAGCCGAGAACTGGAATTTTCTTCAGAATAATTTGTCAATAATTCTCTCATTAACATTTATAGAGTATAAGTTAGTGTTTATTGTGCTATCTAGGCTAAAGTTTTATGTATACGCACTTCTATACCTTATAGTACATTATCCAAAGGAGATATAGGACTGGGGGTGGGTTCATTATTTTTATCAGACATAGCATTGCTTAAAATCTAAATAATTCTCTTAAACAATGAGAAGTTGAGTCACTGTAGATATATATTAGGGTCAGTAAAAATAGGATAATACACTTCGGGGCCTTTTGCGGACCACCTGAACAGATTGCTAGTATTGATGAGTTAATGATGAGGGAGATAAATAAAGGATGTGAAGTAGATAGTTATTATTGGTGACTTTAATTTAAATTCTGTGGACGGGGAAAATATGATAGGAAGGGATAGAGAAAGTTGTAAGTTTATAGAATGCTTTGAGGATAATTTTTTTACTCAATTTGTTAATAAACTAACAAGGCGTGTCAATATATTAGATCTGGTTCTTTCAAATGATGATCACTTGGCTCAGGAATTGACTGTCGAGGAAGCATTGGAAAATATGGATCATCAGATGGTTCCTTTTAACTTGGGATTATGAAAATGTAGAACATCAACAAACACTATGAAAACTCAAAATTTTCATATGACCGATTATGATAAACTACAGAACTTGCTAAATCATGCCAAGTGTGATATAGAATTCAGTGGTAAGAAAACTTGTGAAAAATGGGACACTTTTAAGACTATATTAAACATAGTCCAGAAGCAGTATATTCCAATGAGGGCCATTAGGAAAAATTGTAGAAAGCCATTGTGGTGGAATCAGGAGATAGTTAAGAAGATTTCTGAGAAGAAAAGTACGCATCAGAGATTACAGGAAGAAGTTAAGTCGATAATCAAAATCATTATAGGTTGACCAGTAATGAGCAAAATAAGATTATTAACAAGACCAAATGGGCTTCAGAAATTAATTTAGCTCAAAATAATAATAAAGATCCAAGTAAATTCTTTAGCTATTATAAAACCAATACCAAATCGGACAGTGATAAATTATGGCCTATTAAATATGAAGGGGTTTTGAAAGAATTTGATGAGGAAATAGTAGAGGTTCTTAATGATCATATTTTTTCAGTAGTTACAGAAAAGTATCCTGATAGCTTAATTGATGATAAGTCTAGATCAAGGGAACTGGTGTTGAATTCCATTAATCTAGATAGGGAAATAATTAAAGAGCTTATATTGGAGTTAAATACTAGTAAGGCATCTGGCCCAGACAAAATTCATTCTCGGTTACTTAAAAAAAGGTGCAGATAGTATTGCAGTAGCTCTTGATAATATATATACTAGATCACTAGAGTTTGGACAAATACCTACTGATTGGAAAATAGCGAATGTAGGGCAAATTTTTAAGAAGGGAAATAAGGAGGACCTAAATAACTTTAGACCAGTAAGCTTAACTTCTGAACATCGAGAGAAGGGTAGGTTAATAAATGATGCTCAGTATGGATTTAGAAGAATTAGATCATGTATACCAAATTTAGTGGATTTAATGGATTTTGTTGTAGGGCTCGTTCTATAAAATAGGTAGGCTTTTCTGGCACCAAATTGCAGGATTTAATAGGCTCAGTGAGGAACTCCACAAATGGACGTTCGGTGAATTTATCAAATCCTAAAAATTGCTGTGTATGTAAATTAAGGAAATAATATGACAAGTCTAATAAATAAAAAAAAACAAAGAGAATTAAGAAATTAAACTATATTGTCATGGGTTAGCCGAGATTATAATGTTTGTGTTATTATGATTAATAAAAATGAGTCGTACGTTGGTACTTCCAGTGATCGGTCTCTAGGAGCGCTTTTCTTATCTTTATTCTATTGAATGAATAAAAAGGGGAGTTCTCTCTTTAATATATTAAATAGTGCCAACGCAACTCGTTCAAGGATAATTTAAACACTTCAACAAAAATAGACTTTTACTGTACATTAATCAACTCCAACAAAAATTAATATATACACATACAAAATACAACGTAAAAATGTTTCGTAAGTCCCCTTACCCACACTCGGTTTCAGGTTGTTTTAAGGGAGAACAATTTACTTTAAAAAAAAATCGTCTTTAATATATACACAATACTCTAAGTTAATGCACGGGGACATAAGGATAGAATTGATTACTCACATAAGGTATTTTATCTAGAAATCCAAACAAAATACCTTCACTCGAATTTAGTCCGGAGAGGCGTCGTGAGTGTAGTTTATTTGCTTCTCAATAGATGGCGTTATTTCGAACGAGGAGTGGACGAGTGACGTCACGCAGAATAGAATCAAAACAAACACCGATGAGGAGGCTATGTTTCGGACGCTTATGACCTTGAAACGGGTTTTTTTAGATGAGGGTTACACATAGTTGTATGCTTTTCTAGCGATTTGTTTGAGCTTATAGAGCTTCTCTTTTAGGTGAGAAATCTATCTAGTTTATGGTTCAAACTCAGATAGGGTAAGATCACTTGACGATCTTTGGTAATCCAACTGTGCCGATGGTACTTGGAGGCAAGATCTCTTGACGATCTTTGGTAATCGAACTGTGCGATGGTGCTTGGCGGTAAGATCACTTGACGATCTTTGGTAATCGAACTGTGCCGATGGTACTTGGAGGTAAGATCTCTTGACGATCTTTGGAAATCGAACTGTGCCGATTATGCATAGTGCAATCTGTTATTGCCCCCCTCAGCCCCCCCAAAGAAAGTTCTTCTTAACTTGCTGGAGGACTTCTCTCCCGGCAAGTTCTTCTCGATGTCGTGATGAAAACGAAAAAGTCTTCTTTTTCTCCTGCCGAACAGTTTTATACTCGAATTACTCCCGCGGGGTAATGGGAGGTGAGAGGGGAAAGTAAGGTGAGACTCGCGGGTGCCATGCCTTCTGGGTGTCTGATATTTCTCTTCCTCGACATTTTGAAATTAGGGAAACGGGATCTCTTATTGATTCGAAAGAAGTGGGTATCAATTCCGCCGACTTTTGCCGCCGTGGCGCTCTTATAATTTTTTCTTTGCCCCCTTTCCTACTCCCCTCTATCTACAGTAGATGCTCACAGTTGTGTTCGGTTGTATAGTGAGAGCGCTCATCGTTATTTCAACTGCTGCATGGTAACTTCAGCTTCGAAAGCGTGTGGAATGGAGAGATTAAACAATAAGAAAGACGAGGAAGATAAAAAATCATGTAATTATAGTCATCATTTACTAGATGGTATTTTTTTTTTAGAATGAAAGCTTCCGACGGAAAAAAGTGAAGTTTATATGTACATCATGCAATGGCGAAATCTCTGCGGCGAGCAATGCTACTTCCAATCTACGCATTCATTTAAAGGTAAGAATTTAATAAAGCTAATTATATGATACTTAATTGAATTGACAAGTTTCACTATTTCTTATTTTTTAAAAAAATGGCAAAATTGCTAGTAGCTAAGGATGATGCTAAGTAGCGTAGATGTACCATGCACGAACCTACATGCTTCCCTTTGTAACACCTTTATTTATATTATATGCCGATTCGATTTAAGGTGAATTATGGCAACGTGAAACAAATGTCCTTCAATTATCTGATCTGGTACATTTATCAATAGAGAAAGCATCCTGCTTTGGTGCAAAAAGCGGATTACTACGTAACAGCTCAAAGAAAAGATTCAAAAAGAAAATGTTCAGTATTAAAAGATGGTCCTCATGCAACGGTGTTAAAGAAAAGACATTACCGGAGTGTTTTGCGGTTAATACTAAGAGGGTCAATCTGTTATTGATAAACTGATTTCAGATTTTATCATACATGGTGTGCTTTCTCTACAACCATGGAGTAACCAGCTTTTGTGAGATTAATTAAAGGTGAGTGAGTTCTGAATTACAAATGTTGTTTACAATTATAGTATTAGTAGGACAGGTTAAGCTCTTGTAACGATCGAATACTAAAGCGTTCGGATCATTGGTCACTACGTAGGCTATATAATGAAGTTAAATAAAGGAAGACATATACAAACAAGAGGTTAATATATTGCAATAATTTCATGAGAATCCACATACATATAATCTTGAAGCGCGTTATCATTTACTTGAAGATATTATTGAATAAATCTTTTTCAGGAATAATTAGTATAATTATTGATCAATTATATGTAGTTAGTAGATGAATTCCTATAACGATATATTTCGTTATAGTAGCAATACCTGTATATCATCATGTCAAAACAAGCATACCCGCCCGGCAAAAATGTACGAAATAAGGCTAGATAATGTATATATTCCTAACAATACTGAAAGTCAATATTTTACTATGTAATTCTGAATATAAAGGACTAATAATATATTTATGAATTAATGTACCAGTCCTATATAGCTATAGGATATTCATATACCTACATTTTATATATAAAATTTTATATGCATACCATATATTTTCTTTTCACTGTGAAAATAAATTTCCTTCACAATAATCACACATTCCACTACAGCAGGTCATTTCAAGGCGGATGCTAGGCCGAAATATTATATAAGAGAAAGTGACAAGAACTCTACTGAAGAATAAACTAGACAGCACCTCTTACTTATGTCTTACTGCAGATATTTGGTCAACTCGTCACCGTAGTTTTTGAGGCGTTACAGATCATCAGGTATGTTAAGATTTTGCTCTAAATGAAATAAGAAATTGAAAATTTCTTTACAGTTAAGGAATTATCAGCCTTTGGCTGAAAGCAGACCTATTTGTTAGTGGGATTTATCTCGATTATATTAATATATAAAATTTATGGAAACATTTATAAGACAAACATTGGACTGTTATTTCTTTTTTTTTCAGCTTGAGGAAGCTGCTTTTGTCTGTCACAGTAGAGTATAGGGATGTTGTCACTTCAAAGGAGAACATAACTACATCAAGATTGCTGAACATATGGAGAATATCATCAATGAATACGATATCCCCCTGCAGAAAATCACGAGCACCGTCACTGATAAGGGCTCTTATTTTGTTAAAGCGTTTAAGGAATTTGCAGTCATTGCTGCAAATGTGTCCACAGATTCAGAAGATGGAATCTAGGTAGGTGAAGAAGATCAGGGTGAGCACGAGCTGGAGGATAGTTTCTTAATGAGAAGTGCCTTAGATCAGGAATAAGACCTTTTGCCTGACCGATGCAGCTTTAGCCTACCAAAGCATGTGTGCTGTGCTTCACACACACTCAGACTCGTCACCACAACTGATGAAAAAAAGGCACTGAAAATATCTCCTTTTGCAAATATCAATCATGCTGCGATGGAAAAATGCTCAGCATTATGGAACAAAACGGTCGTCCAAAATCAGCAGAGATTATCAAAACTGTTATCAACTGCTCATTAAAGGTGCCTTGCATTACAAGGTAGAACTCTCTGTTTGATGCATTCTCATTACTTTTAAAACACAAGGACAAATTACATCAACTCATGACGTCCCTTGAACCTCCAGTGTTCACAAATCACGAAATTGAAATTCTTGGGGAGTATGTCTAAGTTTTGGCTCCTATGGAGAATTGCTCCCTACCTTGCTCAATGTGGAGAAAAAGCTGAAGAGCCTTCAGTCACGTTCTCTGAAATTTTGCCAACCTCTTCTAAGTGCAGTCACTAAGAGCTTTGGAAAGCGCAACTAATCTTATTTCACCTTGACAAATGAATCCAACGTTACAGATGCCATTATTGCATCAACAAGCCATCCATTCTTCAAACTCCGCTGGTTAGATATCAGTATTTCATGGGACAGTTCAAGCCACCAAGACTCTGTTAAAAATATTATGATTCAAGTGATTGAGAATTTAGCAGAGGGACCCGAAGCTGAATCATCGTTCTCTTGACTGTCTGCCTCTGCCGACGAAAGTTTCTGCTAAATAAGAGGTGAGGGTAACGTTTGGGATTGTAAAATTTTTGGCTGTAGATGGAACAGTAGGAGGTATAACAAAAACACTATCGGGTACATCTGAAGCATTTGGATTCATAGGGGAAGGTGTAGACGAGCAGTGTTCAGGGTGAATAGGATTGTTAAATGCATGTTTCATGCGTCCAGTGAGACTGTATCCTGCTTGAGGGCACGCTATCGGGCAAAGAATTTTGGCTTGGAAATAACGAGAAATGGTTCGTCATAAACCTGTGTTCCGTTGAGTGTGTTGAGTCCCAACAAACAAAAACAGGAACAATTTATAATTGCTTTTAGCACAAAAGCACCACGATTTGCAGGCACTCTAGGGGCGGTTGGACTGTCTTCCACCATCGGCCGTACTAAGTTGTGGCCATATGAAACAAAATCTAGAGAAGAAGGTAGAGATCGGTCAGAATAAGAAAAGAATTGACTGGAAAGACAAAGGTGTACAGCATAAACTAACTACTAACTATAGAGCAGAGCAAGATAAGTCTTCTTTTTCCTTTAGAGATGAACGAATCACCGGCAGAATAATAGGCAGATGGTGCATCCATGAAATACTTGCGTGCGGCGAGGGAAGCTTGTGCAATACAAGCGAAATAAGCCAATAGCTGACAAAAGATCTTGTCAATATAGCGATTCGAATTCGCATCTGCGATCGGTCATCGTTGGCGAAGGAACACCAAAGCGCGAGATCTACCCGCAATGAATGCTTGAGTAACAGTGGAAGCTCTAATGTTTAGGATATCCAGAGGCTCTGGCTAACGAGTAAAACGATTTATTATGGTCAGAAGATAGTTACAGGCTTGAGAATTGGATAGAGGGTTTTTTATTTTTTTTATTTTAAGAGCTCATCTGGCCACTGCCTACTTGGGCATTAGTCGCCGAATTAAAAACTGTCTAGTACTAGGCTACTTTAAAATAAGATTAAAAACACACAAAAAAAAACCAACACTAAAAATAAATAAAGAAGTAAAAGGCAACGAGCAGGAACGTGCGACCTATAAAGAAAACAAAAAAAACTAGTTCAATAAAAGGGAGAAGGCAGGCCTCCCCCCCAAAAGTCTACAAGTCCACCAGTCAATGTGCACGCACTCGTCTCGAGAACAAGGGACAGGCCGTAGCGACCCTGCCCATCCCAGTACCTGGACAGGTATCGTGCGCGAAGATCGCCCAGACTGGAACAACAACAAGAATGTGCTGAACAGTCTGGGGTACAACGCCGTCTTCACAGTAGGGCGGTGGCGAGCGCGCCATCAAATGGCGGTGCGTCCAGCGAGTGTGTTCAGTTCGGAGACGACAGAAAGCAACCTGAAGGCTTCACGGCATTGGGGGGTAGGTCCATGGGAACAGTCGTAGGGCAATGGAAGGCAACTTTAAGTTCTCTTCAACTGTCTCCCATCTTCTTTGCTAAGCAGCCCGAAGAGCTGCCCGTATTCCTGCCATGTAGTCGGTGTGAGGAAGAGCGAAACGCTGGTCCAGTCGCAGAGTCTTAGCGGACTCTTTGGCGCCCATATCGGCGCGCTCATTCCCGCAATTCCTACATGACCAGGAACCCAGCAGAAGATAATCTCGACATCCGTCCGGCTCGAAAAAACCGTGGCGTCACGAATATCGTGAACAAGGGGATGCGGAGATTCCAATGCCCCGAGAGCACTCAGGGCGCTTTGTGAGTCGCTATAGATCACAATCCCGTCTCCAAACCGGGCACGTCGCGTAATCTCCCGTACCGAGTGGTGTATTGCTACCAGCTCGGCCGTGAAGACAGCCGCAGCGCCTGGCAGAGCCCCGCTGACTTCAAACAGAAAGGATACGGCATGGAAACCGACCCCCTCTTCGGACTTGGAGCCATCCGTATACACTGGCACGGTTCCAGCGTGACACGAGGTGTGCTCCAAAGAGGTGGAACGCAATACTCCCAGGGCTGTACAAGCTTTGGGAGCAGAGGCGTGGCGACAAATAACCAAATGTGGCACCCTCCAGGGTGGCGTCCTGGGCAGAACCAGGGGCGCCACCGGCCCGAGAGATATACCTAGCACTCGAAGAGGTTTGCTGGCCATAAACCCAAAGGGCTTAGGGTATAACTGGCTTCTCTCGGCGGCATAGGCACCGTCGAAATCAGCTGCGGATGCAGTGAGAGCTGTTGGCGACTGAGGCGCCGGGCTCCGTGTAGAGGCGAGTAATGCACTGCACACGGAGTAAAGCGAGTGGCATCATCCCAGCATCGACAAGTAGGCTCTAAATGGGGAAAGTGCGGAAGGCACCGGTCACGAGGTAAAGGCCAGGGTGGTGGATCGAGTCCACCTTACACAATACACGCTCGGCTGCGCATGCATAAAACTCGTATCCGTAGTCGAGCTTCGAACGAACAAAGGATCGATAAAAAAGTAAGGCAGTAGCCCTATCAGCGCCCCAAGCGCTGAACGTCACGGAACGGAAAATATCCATGGCGAAGGTACAAGAAACCTTAAGGCTGCAAATATGAGCCTCCCAGGTGAGGCGTCGGTCAAATACAAGACCAAGGAAACGGTACGATTTAACCACTTACAGGCGGACCCATTTAAGAAACAAGCCTGGGTCAGGGTAGAGCCGTGGATGGTGGCAGAAATGCACCACCTTAGTCTTGGCCAAGGAAAACAGAAACCTGTGCGCTTCGGCATAGCGAGAGACGCAGTTCAATGCCTGTTGGAGTCGACGCTCCAGAGTTGGCATCTGGGCCGTGCCAAAACAGATCGCAAGGTCACCCACGTAGAGCGTAGCGAGAACATCTTCCGGCAGCACTGAGGTGATGCCGTTGATGTTCAGGGCAAAGAGTGTGACACTGAGGACACTTCCCTGCGGGACACCCTCTCCCTGCTCCATTGGGCCGGAGAGGGCTGCCCCTAACCGTACAGGAAATCGAAGATCTCGCAAAAATTCAGATATAAATATTGGGAGGCGTCCCCTCGCCGCCATCGTGTGCAAAGTCTCCATGATACCGTATCGCCATGCGGAATCATAGGCTTTCTCCAGATCGAAAAACACCGTGGCGTAGTGCTGTCTACGAAGGAAGGCCTCGCACACGGCATTTTCCAATCGGAGCAGAGCCTCCCACGTGAAGTGGAACTTGCGGAAGCTCCACTGTGCAGAAGACAGATGGCCTCCGCTGTTCAGAAAAAAATCTAATCTAACATTTACCAATTTCTCCATCAGCTTACACACGCAAGAGGTTAGAGAGATTGGGCGGAAACCGGCCGGAGTTGAGTGATCTCTCCCCGGTTTGCGGAGGAAAGAGACCCTCCACCCAGATCCTATTGAACAAATCTAACAGAAACGCCATGCTTAGCTCACCCAGGTGCCGAAGCATGGCGTAATGGACATCGTCCGGACCATGGGCGGTATCCGCGCACGAAGCAAGAGCGAAACGCAACTCACTCACAGTAAACCTGTTGTTGTAGGGTTCTCCGCCTCTAGAGGTAAAGTCCAGTCGGCGGCCTTCCGCGACAGCACGTGCATTGAATGCTGGCGGAGCTGTATCTCGGCTAGAGAATGTGGAGAAAGCGGTCGCGAAGGATTCCGCCACGGACGCGGGGTCCGAGATTGCGGTCCCATTCTCCTGGAGAACGGGAGGGGGGTCCTGCGAGAACTTGCCCCGAATCCTTTTGACTCGCTTCCAAACCTCTTCTAAAGGGGTCTTCCCGTTAAGTGAAGACACGTATGCACGCCAAGAAGAGCGGCAGGCGTGCTTCGAAATATACCGGAACCTAGCCCTAGCCCGACAGAATTCAGCGACACTGAAATCGTTCGGGCGGCGCTTATAGCGCATGTAGGCATAACGCTTCTGTTTGAGGGCCATCTCACACTCGGCAACCACCATAGGAGTGGTCGGCGTGCAAAACGGCCAGACGTCCTAGGAATAGTAGTCAGGCCAACGGCGATGAGGTTGCCGGAGAACTCAAAGGCCTCATCTACCGACCTAAACTCCTCGACTGAGATAGAGAATTCAGTCCTTTCCTGAAATGCAGGTCACCGCGCATGCGCCAAGCACCACCGAGGTGGGCTCTCAGGCGGCAGTTGCCCTGAAAATGATATTTGAATGGGAAAGTGATCACTACCATGGAGGTCATCGACCAAGCCCCAATCAAAATCAGGCTGTGCATCCGAAGAGCACAAAGATACGTCAAGGCAAGAAAATGAAGCGGTTCTCGGACAGTGATGCGGAAACTCATCCACGTTTAGGACACCCATCTCAAGCTCTTCGAACAGATCGGAAGGGACTTGTACCCTGGGATTTATTGAGTAGTCTCCCGAGAGAGGATGTCTGCCGTTCAGATCCCCAAGCAAGAGAAAGGGCCTGGGCAACCGTGCAACGACGCGGGGAAGTCCCCCGCGTCGAAATTAGCTGACGGTGGAATGTACGCAGAAATAACAGTACACCTCCTATCCAGCTGAAGCTGCACAACCACTGCCTGAAAGGAAGTATCTAAAGTAAAAAAAAGCACGGAGACATCATGCCGGGTGTAAACCGCGCATCCCCCATCCCGGCCATCTCGTGGTGGTGGGGTCGCAAAACCCTTATACCCCAGGTAGGGCGGGCAGAAGGCACACGCCAAGCATGGTCTCCTGCAAAACGATAGCTAACGGGGAACGGGACAAGACGAGCCTCCGCAGCTCCTCCCAGTTGGCCCGGTGTCCACGGCAATTCCATTGAAAGGATATGCCTTCCAGGCCTAGCTCAGAGGAGACGCGGGGCAAATCTCGAACAGAAGACCCTCACTGGAATGGCCGTACGCTTCCTAGAGGCAAAATCCTGGGCGCGGTTGTCCGGGCAATGCGTTGAAGGCTCTGTCGCCTTCGAGGAATTATTGGGGGAAGTTGGGCTCGCCATGCGAATCTTTTCCTCCCTCCGCCTCGAAACCTTACGCGGGCGTTGCGGCTTCGAAGGCGAAGGGCTTTCTTTTCGAGGATCCACCATCTCCGAGCCACTCAGCCGACCACAAGGCGTGGGCGAAGAAGCCGAAGCTCCTTGGTTGCTGTCCTCCTTTCAGGTGACAGCTTTAGGAACCCCGGAAGATGGCCTGGCGACCAACTTTAGGGGTGTTGCCTCGCGTGAGTCTAACGACTCAGTGGAGGCGCGTGGCCGTTTCGCCTTACGGGAAACGGTCACGCTGGGGGAAGGGGGGCAGGCCAGGTTTTAGCCGGGGCTGGGTGTGAACCCTTTGTGCCGCCAGCTTTACCAGGGGAGCGCCCGGGTTGAGTGAACCCACAGAAGGGCTCCGAATGGGCACGGAAACAACCGTTCTCATTGGCCTGGATGGGCCAGAAGCAGAGGGTGTCTTTCTAAGCATTGAGACGTAAAGCGTCCCAGGCAGAGCTGGTTGCGCCAAGACCAACTCCTTAGCCTCGCGGAATGAGAGTTGATCCTGGGCCTGAACGACCAGAATTTCTTTCTCAACGAGATATGAACCACATTGCTTCGAAGAAGCGGGGTGCGGCTCTTTGCAATTGACACACTTGGCCACACACGATTTTGATTTATCGTGTGCAGCCTTGGAGCAATTTACACAGACTTCGGGTGACCCCGACTTTACACGTCTACAAGAACGATTCGTATGGAACGATGGCCTTTACGCGGTAGCGGTACCAACTGGCACGCACCGACTCAGGGAGCTTGTCACAGTCGAACGTGACGCAGAGTGTAGGGGTGGGTCTCGAGGCCCCTCCCTGTTTTCTCATCACATGTTCGTCCTTGACCGCCCCATGGCCGGCCAGCTCTAAGGTGATGTCCTCAATGGAGTAGTCAACGAGTTCCCTCGCATAAACTACTCCTTTCACAAAGTTCATGGTAGAGTGCGGCGTCACACTCACCGGTGCGCAATCAAGTGTACGAAGAGCACTTATCTTGGCCGCCTCGGAGGGATTCGCCGCATTCGCCAGAAAGCTCCCGTCCGAGAAACGGGTCACCTTCGGCTCTGTACCAATTACACTAGCTAATGCTCTCCTCTGATGGATCATGTTGCCCTTGGCCAACATGGTGCCATCAGTGGATCGAATAACGAGATAGCGTTTGAAGCCAGCGGGCCCGAAAACGCTAGGTAACCTCTGAATGAGGGGCCCCGATGTTATCGAGGCAACCGCCCTGCGCACTTTTAGTCTTAGTCGGGGGCTCCGCACCCGGGGGGGTAGAGGGGCCGGATGTGCCGATCTTGGCTTGGTCGCTTACCGTAGCAGCAGACACATCCGTCCCCGCAGATGGAGAGGAGCCCCGAGTCTTCTTGGTCTTTTTCCTCTTCTTTTTCTTTTTTGGAGAGGGCAGGGAATGAACCCGCTACTCCCCTCCGCCGACAGGAGCCCCCAGCTCAGATGGACCGACCTCAGCTAGGTCCTTCTCCAAAATGGATAAGGTCCTGGCAGTCGTAGGAGATCACTCCCCTCTAGGTACTGCCTCGGAGACCCTAGCCGTTTGAGGAGGACCTTGCATAGGGGCGGATTCGGGTTCGGTGCTTGGCGCCATGCCCGGATTCCCTCCATGGAAGGCCCTACCGTCTGAGGCTGGGTTGCCTCAAGGACCATGTCTATCTCAGGAGGGGCTTCCAGTTGACCACCCCCTCCCAAGACATCGCAGGTCCCGTTGGCAGCGTCACCAGTCATGTGTTGGGGAGGCACAGACCTTGACCCCGGCAAGGTTCAATATTCTGGCCATCAGGTCTTTTGAGGGAAGCGACCGAAGGGGCCTGGCTTCCCTCTTCCTATCTAGCCGCTTCACTGGGGAGCGGTCGGCTATGAGCTGCCTTCTGGCTTTCTTGGCAGTCCTATTGGAAAGAAAAGGGGGGACTGCCGCTGGAAAAAGGGAGGTGCCTGAAAGCACCTCCAGAGAAGGGGGTGAGGGGGAGTCCCCTACACCCGTAGGCGTAAGAGAGGAGTAAGCCTCCTCTCCGGTTAGAGAAATATGGAGGGTCCACTGCGCAAGCACACGAGGGGGGGGGAAACCCTCCATTTTTTTCCTTGGAGCTGCCCGAGGGCGGCTCCTTCAATGGAACAGGGTAAGTTGAGGATTGATTTTTTATTTGTTCATCATTGGGCATGGTGACCCTGTATTTTATAGGGAAAGCAATAGCTCATCACCCCTCGCAGTAACCCAACCTGCAAGGGGTGCGTACAGGACTGGCAGAGCCATGTGCCGCCATTCAAGACCACCCCTCCCGCCTGGTGGCTTGGCAGTCCCTCAGCATGGCGGCTCCACCTTGAACACGGCGTAAAAATATAGATTGTGAAAAGAGAAGGAAAGGGGATGTGAGGAAGGTATGGGTAAGAATGAAGCAGGTTGTTAAAAACCAACCACCCCAGACCGGAGCTCAGGGGTTAGGGAACATTGGCCCCCTCCCCCCTCAGTCACGATCCGGGATGGTTGGCTGAGAAGAAGGTCAGCATCTACCCTGTGAAATTAGAGGCTGAGCAGAGAAAGTTTTGGGAGAGGTTGTATATAAAGCGACGAAGTAGGGGAGAAATACAGGCTATCTGAAGGAAGGGAGAGAGGCTAAGCTGAAGCCGGACCGAGCGCTGCATCCCATCAGCACGGCGGCCAGGAGGGCAAATCCCCGCGCCCATTGCGGGGCGTCAGATAAAGAACTCCGTTTTGGAGATAAGGTCAATCCTCCTAAAGAGAAAAGCCGTTCCACAGTAGCTGACAACGGAAGGGTGGTGTTGTATTTAATAAATAACTTTTTTATGTTTGGATATCTATCTTAACTTTGAAGTGTTTTATTTTAATCCTGAAAGTAACTGAACAATTCTAAATTTCCTATAAGGTCAGATTTTTTTAGGACCTCTGATAAGTTTAATTTAAGGAAGAAAGATAGGAAATTATCATGGTAAAGTAAAAGTAATATGTTGTGTAAAGGTTATGTTTTCCCTAACTTGCGGTTATAGAATGTTTTTTTAGCTTTATACATGCAGTTTTCCCTAAAATATTTCGGGTAACATAGATTGAAGTCAATCTCTTCAATTTTTTGTAAATATTTGGTCTATATAGTCAGGACTGCATATTCTGAGTGCTCTAAGATATACGGAATAAATACTGATGATTTAATATTTTTAGAATGACCTGAATAAAAATGGACATAGGCTAAATTATTTGTCGGTTTCCTGAAAATAGAAAACCAAATATTTATACTTATTCACGTGTTACCCCTCGTGATTTTTACCCATATATATATATATATATATATATATATATATATATATATATATATATATATATATATATATATATATATATATATATATATATATATATATATATATATATATATATATATATATATATATATATATATATATATATATATATATTTAAGGTTTGGAAACAAAAAAAAGGGCTATAGCTGGATCAGGACTGTACAGTACAGGGGATGTGAGATCAACTCCTAAGGAAATTTTCGAGTTATCGGGATGAAAGGAGACTCTTGTGTGAAGTTTTCCGGGGCGCTTCTCAGCTATACCCTAATGAAATTTTCTCAAAAGACTTTCGTAATAAGAAGCATTGATACTTCTTCACTCTTTGAGAAGTAGGAGAGGGATGGGTAAATTCACATTAAGATTTAGCTATAAGAGGGTAGCAAGGTCAAACAGAGAGGCAAGAAAGAGTCAAGAACAGAGCCAAAAGGGTTAAAACGATTAACGGATACAGCGATATTCTAAAGAGGGAGATTAGGAAGACACGAGAAGTAAATTGAAACGAAGGGGAGAGGGACAAGAAGAGAGGAAGAGAAATAAAATAATGTTAATACAAAATCAATGCAATAATTAAATTGACACATCGGGTTCTCCTAAAAAGGAAAATTGCAAAAAAAAAAGGAATATAAGTCAAAGCTAATTTCTTTAAGAATGAGTTTTTTCATAACATCATAAATTTGAAAAAGGGCAGGGGAAATGTTATAGTTATTAAGTTAGCATATACATGAACATTCAACAAGGTTTCTTTTAATTGAGTCATTTGAGTGAAAAATAAATGTTGCTGGATTCCAATTAATTAAGTGGTTATTTTCGGACATATGCACAAAAACCACATTATTATTTACAGCTCTCCTAACATTGTATTTATGAAATTATCTGTTCACCTTAATCAGCATAAATACAATGTTAGGAGAGCTGTAAATAAATGGTGAAGTTCAGAAAATCTATTTTTATATATCTTCTATGACTCTATATTTTAACAACGTGATATTTTGACAGGGGGAAAATTTAATTTAGAGTTCCTTTTTAAAATATTATAATTGGCGAAGTTTAGAAAATTTAAAAAAATTTAACCATGGCTGTTTTTTTTAAGATTTTAAATTTTAATCTTAGTAGCAAAGTGCAAGCTCCCCCTTACGGGGGGGATGGGGGGAGTGACAAAGCCATTGCTTGGTTATACTGTTTTTGTTTGTTTTCAGAGGGTCTTAATTGCATTTTTTTTATCATTCAGTGATGTCTAATTGATTGCCATAAGAACTATTAGTTAATGCACCAAAGAATACTCCACTTAGAAATTCATTATTTGTTAATATTAAGACTAATATGAACTGCTCCAATCTCCCCGTTACTCATCATTTTCACACACCTGTGTCTCTCTCCTACTAGTAATTTTCTCAGTACTCTATTCATAACGACTTTAAACAATCACAGCGACATCACATACTCTTGTACATCTCCACGCACATATATCTAATGATTCATTCCGACCCTTTTTCACTCAAACGCATGGTTTACTTCCATAATAAATAGTAACACATCAACTAATACTTTACTACTCATTCAGTCTATTCTTAGAACATGGCAGAGCGCTTTCCTACCAACACAACCGTACGCTTTATCCAAGTCCATAAACCTGATATGCAAATTACCCATCTTATCTATGCTTCAATACAATGAACCCAGAATCTTTATCCACCCCTATCTGCTGTAACACCCCCCTCCCCCGCTATTATTCTATCTGTTATCTTCCTGACATACTCAATCCTATATTTTTTTAAACTGCCTACGACACTCAACAGAATTATTCACATACAGTTGTTAATTTCACCTTTCGACTATTTCATATTATATGTACAGGAATCACATTGCTTTCATTTTCCATTAGACAGGCAAGGTTGCAAAGACCTTACAACACAGGCACCGAATCCATCCTATTACACATTCACCACCTTTTCATAGCATTTCATTACTATACCTTCCATTCCAGCTGCCGTTCCATTTTTCAGACCTGCCATAGTGCTAACAAACTCATGCATATTTATCGGTACCATACTTTGATACAACACCCCTACATTTATTTCCTATCGTACTCCAAAAATATACAGTTCGTCAAAGTACTCTCAATATATATTTTTAATATCCTCATTACACGCAAGTACTATTCCAATTCTTATAGGCGTTTCTCGATTCTAAGAGTCAATGCATGATCCGATCTGGATTATCATTCACTTTCTTGCCGAAAATTTCATTCACTACTCTTATTGTGATTTATCACACGTTTCATTGCCCTTTTCGACGTCATGTATAGATTCCTTGACATATCTCTGGTATGCTTATCGATATGCACGATGAAGTATTGTGTGTAAGTACGTCTCCGATTTTGTCTCCATTACAAGTTACATATCATCAATCTACAATTCAGCATTGTACTTTTCCCTTCCACTTACAGCACACCCACATATATATTTTGCATTATTCATCCTATTAAATTTGTTCTGAATTTGCTCTATCCCCTTATTCACACATACTTCCTCGATCCTACTCTCAACCACTCTCGCATGTTCTCTCATCTTTCGCTGATAAAAGATTCTCACCTCTGAATATACCTTCCTTTCCACCTTCCTGATGTCTTTTCAATCACACACAAATCATTTCAACCGTACACAGCACCCCTGAGTGGTTAGATATGCCTATACACTACCGAGCAAAATAAGAGAACGATTTTCTTTTATTAAAATATTTTCAAAAATATGTGGGTAAATTAAATTTTCATGGTACATGAAGACATGCATTTAATATATTTTATAAAGATTTCCTATGATATAATCGTATATTCAAGAAATTATACTAAACAAACTAACAAAATAAAATATCGACACGTGCAAAATAAGAAGGATATTTTCATGAACATTCTAGGGTTTTTTTTAAATCATTTGGCAACATTTTGCTCAGTAGGTAAGAACTATAAATTCACGTATTGCAGAAATGCCACACGTGAAAGTGATTCCTGAGCTCTGCCAGAGAATTGTTTGCTTGAAGACTTCGGGGAGGACTCTTTCTGGGATTTCAAGAGAGGAAGGAAGGTCCAAGAGTGTGATTTCAGGCGCTCTTAAGTTATACCCTGAAAACAAAACCTATAAATCTCCTGCAAAAGTAGGTCAAACCCGCATAACCACCGTTTGAGAAGATGGAGCTATTAGACGGGTAAGGGAATCGATACCCCACCCTCAAAATTGAGCCACTGGTCTGTAGGCACAACGTCCTGGCAGTGGAGGAGAGATAGCCCGACCACTTAACCTCCTCCCCTCTCGCCCCTCGTCTCGAAGAGAAGCTGAACGGCCGCCCCAGACCACATAAGGCACTAATCAGCTCAGGTCGGACCCATGACCCTAACATGGGTTAAAAGAGCAAGATTTCCCCTAAGAGTTGATATTCAATTTCACCGCATATGCGAAATTAGAGGAGCGTCGTCTTAAAGCCAGAAGGTCCCTTAGGGCTAGCTGAATGACGCTCTGAGAAAAACCGTTAGAGGAGGAGACTTAATGCAGCCTGTCCACGCATCCCCACCCCCAGTGGGGTGGCGAAATATAAAATCAAATAACTTTGGAAAAACGGGGTAGATTACGTTAGTCATCAAGGCGACGGAGACCGGCAAGAGGCCCGGCTACCAACAAAAGGGACGCTGAAGAAGCTCATCGGGAGTAGATCGTTAGAGAGATCTAGACAGCGAAGACCGGCAAACGAACGAGAGAAACTAAGAAGAAGCTCCTCCTCGAGCCAGTTCCTGGTGGTCACACCGAACTTTAAGTTAACTTGATTTAAGAAGCAAGTTTAACTAACTCTCATCAGAGAAACCCCCTATCCTGGTGTATCCCAAAATACAGAGATAGTCCTCGTCCTTGAGGAATACCCCTAAGTGAACTCCTTCAAGCACTTCCCTGAGTCAAAGGATTCACGTATTGGCTCATCGCTCGCCAGTGCGAATTATTCCCAGAGGAACCCGAAGAGTAGAACATTTCTTTCCTGTCCCGTGGTGAGATCATTTCCTCCCGAAGGCGTGCGTCTTCCCTTCTGTCTTCTGTCACACGCTTCGAGGTCCTCTGTGGCTGTAAAGCATTCCTCCTTCTGCCCATCTGGACGCTGATCCATGCGTCGTCCCGGAAACAACATTCTTGAGGTGACAACAATTGAGTTCAAGGTCAGTCTCAAATCCGATTCTCGTGGAATCTCGTAAGATATTTAAACCCCTGGTATCTGTTTCGTTGAGGTCAGTTGCATTTAACATTAAAGTGAGCTGTGGGTCAACCAATACTATAAATTCAAGTATGTAATTTAGAAAGCATCATTTAAAAATTTGTTTAATTCATTTATGTGTATTTAGTTTGTTAAATTTCATTGGATCATGTTTTTAATTAAAGGTTTAGTTTTCTTAGAAACAATTTTTTAATTCAATCCTCGAAACGCTGAGCAAGGCACTAGGAACCCTCAAAGATTAACGTAATGATAATAATATTAATAATCAGAATATAATCAAATATAGCACTCTTAGAGATAAAACGTAATCAAGGAGTTTTGAAGTACGTAACCAACCCATACGTAAGAACACCATCCATCAACTCGGTCCTTCCTATACAACGACAAGACGCTTTTCTATAAATGATCCTTTCGGAACTGCAGCAGGAATTTCTCAAAAATTAAGACCAATATTGGCAAAGAAATGAGCTTTTTTACAGTGTTCCGTCGCCTCAATGCATCTGGTTCAAAAGCTCGTTCTCTAGCAATTAAACCAATCATCAGTAAGAAGAAACAGAAGGTGAGACTCAAATATGTTGAAGCTCATGTTGTTTAGAGGGATGAAGGTTGGAAGAGAATTCATTTCAGCGACGAAAGTAAATTTATTTTAGTTGGATCTGATGGCAGACGCGTTGTTAGATGCGCTGCAGGTGACAGACTTAACTTTAAATGTGTTAAAAAGTCTGCCATGCATAGAGGAGGTAGGATCATTGCATGGGGGGCTGTTTCCGTCTGAAGAATTTAGTCCGCTAGTGCGTATAATTGGAACGATAAATGCGAATATGTATCTGAACTTCGTACAACAAAAGGTTATACCTTCACTCCGAGCATCTCTGAACCAGCCAGCATTATTTATGCAGGACAACGCGCCATGCCATACTGCAGAGCGAGTAAAATACTGTTTCGAACAAGGAGATATCGAAGTAATGAAATGGCCTGCTCAGAACCCGAACCTGAACCAAATTGAGAACCTCTGCAAGATCATTGGAGACAAAGTTCGAGACCAGTAGCCTTCAACAGTGACGGATTTATGAACAAAAAATTGAGAAAGAATGGAACAAAATAACACTAGAAATTTGCACGAAACTGGTGAGGTCCTGTGGTCGTCGTTGTGCCGAAGTAATCGAAAACAAAGGTATAAATACCTCATATTAAGTGTTTTAAGTTTCATCGTTGTCAAATCTTGCTTTGTTTCTAGTATATTTGCTTGCTAAGCAATTCTCTGAATGATCGTTCTCTTATTATGCACGAGTCAATATTTTATTTTGTTAGTTTATTTAATATAATTTCTTGAATATATGATTGTATCATATGAAATCTTCATAAAATATATTAAATACATGACTTTATATACCATGGAAATTTCATTTACCTACTCAGCATATTTTTGAAAATATTTTAATAAAGGAAAATCGTTCTCTTATTTTTTGGGGTAGTTTACTCATACCTCTAACGCCAATCCCATCTTTAAACATTCTTTCTCACCATTATCAGATTAATCGTACTCTTGCATTTTCCTTATTATCTCCACCCAACCCAAGCGGATTATGGAATTTTCCTTACTGAAAGAATATGTCCATACATGACACACAAGTTTCTTCTCAGCACATTAACATTCCATTTTTCTTTCTTTTCAGGGGCAACAAAACTAAAAATTATTCCATCTCTCTTCCTGACACCTATTCATCTGTTCATTTCTCCTCTGATCATCAACACAATACCATTGCAGTGCATTTTCCTCTCAACCTCAATTTTTTGATGGCAGGGCTCATATACAACAACTACGCACAAATTTACCCTCGTCAATCGCACCTACACCGAAATAATACCAGATATAACACATTAATACTCAACCATTGCATCATACCACTCCATTTTTAGCCCTACCACCCTCATCTGCACCTAATTATACGCCATCCTGCATCAACCCTTCATTCTCTTTCATGTCCATCTCACATCGGTCAAGCACCTGGTATCTCACTCTTTGAGACGCATACCCCAACTCTTCCCTCTTTCCTCTGCCAAACATGTGTAGGGGTCGAAAATGTATTAGAGAAATTCCTTCTAACTCTATACTATAAATAGCCGATAAAATTACCAACCAAAAAACGGACTAAAGCCGGTCGTGAGGCTAGAGTATTGGCGTTCGAAACTCAAGAGTCCAAAAACTTTTATGAAGAAATCTCAAGAAAGAAAACGGAAGAAAACATTCAAAGGACTAACTCAACAAGGATCAAGAAGGACCAAGAAATCATCAACTCAAGATAAATTGAAGAAATCTCATGAAGATGCATCAAGAAAGGAAAAACGAAGATTAACGACCAACACAGCCAAGAAGGAAAGCACCTGCATCGAGGAAACCAAGTGACAAGATGAATATTGATAAATAAATAAAAGGGGATAATAAGGAACCCCCCATAACTGGTGACCCTCAAAAGCCGAACAATCTTCTGATCTTCGTTACACCTGCACCTACCCTTCTGCTAGAGATTTAAGAAAAAGTGCTGCTGGGAACTTCGGAGACCCGGGAAGGAGAAGCTATTACTCATTGATTAGAGACGACTTCGTTCGCTCTCCTCAATCCCACTAAATTAGCTCAACTCATCCCGCAGAATCGGAGGCTGTAGGAGGGAGAGCTACTACTCCTCGATTAAGAAATCCAAGACTAGTCTCTCCCCAATCCTCACATTCGCTCTGCTTTATAGAAAGGGACCTGTGTAGGGGTGCGAAAATGCATCAGAGAAATTCCTTCCAACTCGATAATATAAATAGCCGATAAAATTACGAACCAAAGGACGGACTAAAGCCGGTCGTGAGGCTAGAGTATTGGCGTTTAAATCTAACGGTACCGCGTTCGAAACTCAACAGTCCCCAAAAAACTTTTATGAAGATCTGTCAAGAAAGAAAAGGGAAGAAAACGGCTTGAAGGACTAACTCAACAAGAAGCACCAAGAAATCATCAACTCAAGATAAAATGGAAGAAAATGAAGATGCATCAAGAAAGAAAAACGAAGATTAAGGACCAACCCAGCCAAGAAGAATAGGAAATCAAGAAACAGTGAAGACAAATGTTTCACCACAAGAAGAAGAAAATTCGAGGAAGCTGCATTGACAAAATCAAATGAGAAAGCAAGAAGAATCGATAAAGAGGAAATTAAAAGAAAAGCAAGAATAATATTGATAAATAAATAACAGAGGGGATAAGAAGGATATGCCCCCACCCATACACCTTTCTCCACTTACACACCTGATCAATTCGCAAGTTGACGTGAATTAAACAGATTAATTGAACAATGGTCAACATCAGATCAGCCTATTATCGAAATACCTTTGTGTACTCGGACAAAGAATTTGGCGTCGAGGCTACCTAGGTATGCCTCCCATATCCTGGCTCAGTGCCCTTTTACCACACGATATTTTTTTTCCATCGATCAAGTGATGATGCGTACTTAATATAAGATTTCAATACTTCAACTGTAACTGCTTTCCCACAACAACAGAAACACTACAAACTACCTAACACTTTACGCCATATCATTACAAAGCCATTCCTCGTGTTCCAACGCCGAATTACCCCCTTCGGAGTGATAGGGGGTGAAATGTAGGTGCAGCGTCACATAGTGCTTCATATAAAAGGTATTTAATATTTCCTACTAACATCTTTAGCAGAACTTCCCGAAACGTCGATATAAAAAGTATGTAATATTTCCTACTTACATCTCTAGCAGAACTTCCCGAAACGTCGTTATAAAAAGTAGGTAATCTTTAGCAGAATTGCCCGAAACGTCGATATAAAAAGCAAGTAATATTTCCTACTTACATCTCTAGCAGAACTTCTCGAAACCTCAATATAAAAAGTAAGTAATCTTTAACAGAACTTCCCAAAACGTCGTTATAAAAAGTAGGCAATATTTAGCAGAACTGCTCGAAACGTCGATATAAAAAGTATGTAATATTTCCTACTTACATCTTTAGCAGAACTTCCCGAAACGTCGATCCAGGTTTTGGAGAAAAAGGCGCAAGACCCCAACATGAAGAAGATGTAGATAATTGCGTGTATCGGGTCGTAGAGGGCGTGGGTGAGGGACTCAGGTGCTGACATGTAGTAACAAAGGCCACCTACGGGCTGTGAATAACGCCCGGATTCCGCCCACACACCGAGCAGATTGACCAAGAAATTTCCACTGAATTTAGACGACAATGCCTGTATTGAAAACAAAGTGAAGAAGAATAGCAATAAACAAAGATTGAACGCAAGCGGAGAAGAGGGCGCATTTAGCCTCCTTAAACAATGAGAGCTAATATTATCATTGGTGGTATTCTTACTTCCTTAATCTCTTTGTGATTTGCGACATCCTCTTAATAATCATCATTATCTTCCTAATAATAATAACAATACAGTTCTCTGTCTCTATCGCAGGACAAGTAGTAGTTTCAGGAGAGTTGTGCTCCCATCCTCCCAGTTCCAGAAGCTTTAACTAATCTTTTGACTACTCGAGCTCTGTCCTTTCTACCTATCTTTACTTCCACTAACTTCACCAAACTAAGAACTTCCTCACAAACCCCAAACTCCCCCTCCCCCCGCCCTCTGCACTTATTGGTGTGATTAATAGCGACATTCCGCCAATCCAATTAGCCAAGCCCCCACCTCTAACTTTAATTATCTTCTCTTTTTAAACCAATACAAGCGATCCCTGAGTTACGGGCGACCCGATCGAGGTTGTTTTTACATACGAACGAGCTCTCATAATGGCAATATAGGAGTTATATAGAATGACTCCTAGGAACGGACGTGGAACTAGTTCCTTGCGTGCATGAAAACAATCCCCCCCCCCAGGCGTCACCCGGTCGTCGGCCCTGAGCGTATCCCTGCCAGATACATTCAGTTGTGAATTCAACTTTATTACTATTAAGGATCTCCTTTATGTAAAAAAAAATAGACTAAATCCCTTCACGGATCATCAAGACAAATCTCTTTTTTAAATTAGAAATTTACTTTTAACTCCACAAGATATTTACGGGCATTTATAAGCCAAATTTTATGTTCTAGGTAGGGTCCAAGAATTCTAGGGACTTTCTTACGCCTGGCAGCAAACGACTCGTTTTCATTTTAATGATCGTGCAGTATGAAATAAAAAAAAGTAGATCCTTTATAGCCCAGTTTTTTTGTTTTTTTTTGGGGGGGGGGTAATGCATTCCGGGAGGTGTTAAAGACGCTCGCAGGAACGTACCTCAGTGATAACTCGGGGACAAGCTGTAATTCAAATATTGGCTATAATTCTACACAAAGTTGCCCCATATAAAACACCCTGGAATAAGGCACCATGCGTGTGAAGCCGCTAGAATGGTAAGTCGCGTCCCTGAATTTCCTTCTCTCGGGTGCGCTATACGAAACGGCGCTGTACTCATTTCGAGGGATGGCGGTTATTGACGATGATAAGTGGTTTAATATTGCAAAAAGACCAGGGTTATTGTTTTTTATGAAAGGGTAAACAAATTGGAGATGTTAGGGGAGGTGAAAATACCTGTGAAATGAAGTACAGGTTGGAAACAAGTGCAGACTGCAGAATGATGGGGGTATTCGATGTGTAGAAAAGCTTGATGGGGTAGGATGTGTATTGACCGCGATATCTTGCAGACTTGATCGGCAAATCCACTCGGAAACCCTGAAAAAATGATCAAACAATAAAACAGGACATTAAATGGCATTTTTTTTTAAATTGAGAAGAGAAATGTAACCAACGAGGGCATTTTTAATATAGAAATAAATGAAAAGAGAGAGATGAAGAAAAGGGCGATAAGAACTACAATCGAAAATCTCCAACATCTCTTAAGGAGGTATTTGTTAAAGACGAAAGTTCTCGGAATCTCACATTTTTTCATTGTATCCTTAAATACTGAGGCCAGTAGGGATATGTGCTTGCTCTAGGAAGAAGTTCGCATAAAGACCACAATAACTTAATGAACTTAAAAAATTAATTAGTGACTAAGTTTAGTTTAAGGGAAAACAAGGTGGCAGCCGCCCAATCTTAATGGATTCTCACTGGCAGCACTGATAAAACGGAGTTGCCCCAAATAAAAATGGGGAAAAGCAAAGGATTAAAAGAAAACACCACAACACACACAGACGCACACTTTCTACAAACAAGGGTGGCGCGGGAAATAAACAAATGACATGCGCCAGCCGAACGGGAGGGCGCAAGGAAAAAGATAAAACAAACCTAAACACAAAAATGGAAAGACAATTTTTAAAAGGGATAAAATGCCACTTCGTGATAGAAATCTAAGGAGGGAGGACGACCGAAGGGAGTCCTGTGTTAAAATAAAGTGAAGTCGACTCCAGAAAGGGTAGGGAAGCAAGAATTTCGAAGAGAAGCAAGGCGGGGACAAACTACTAAGATGTGAGCCACAGACAGCTCGCCACCGCAAAAGGGACAACCAGGGGCAACTCGGCCTCCACCCGAAACTAAATAGCCATGGGTGAGTCACGTGTGCCCAATTCGCAACCTGCAAAGAGCAACCTCCCAAGACCGGAGTCGCTGAGAGCTACATGACCAGGGACGGACAGAGCATTTAATAAGGGACAGCTTAAAAGGGGGGAACGAATCACACTCTCTCTGCCACAAAAGAAAGATATACGCCCTGATTACGGGGTAGGAATCCCTAAAGGGCAGAGGGGCGGCATCCGGCACCTCGAGGGCGGCCGAACGGGCCAGTCGATCGTCCTCCTCGTTGCCTGGGACTCCAACAGAACGCCACCCGGTAACGGGAGGCAATTCTGACCAGCCAGGAACGAATCCGTAAAACCAAAGGGTGGGTGGACGTAAAAGAACGAACCACCTCCAAAGCAGGCTGGGAATCGCTAAAAACAATAAAATCTGAAGAATTGAGGGATAAAATCAAATTAAAAGCCAAAAGAATGGCCGTCAACTCTGCGGTAAAAACGGATGCTACAGGAGGGAGAGCGGACCGAAGGGACTCCGTGGAGGGCATCGCGGCCGCGCCAACACCGAGGTCCGACTTCGAGCCGTCAGTATAGATGGAACGCTGGTGCGCATGAGAACACGCATGTTCAAGAAACAGGTACTTTAATAGACAGGGATCAGTAGACCCTTTCTCGAAATGCCATAAAGCAGTACAGACCTCAGGAAGGCGAACGCTCCAACACGGAGACGACGGGAATGAGAGGGGCAATACCCCGGGAACACCCAGGGAGGCAAGATGGTTCCCAACCCCGAGTCCCAGAGGCCGGGGTAGAGATGGCCGCCGATCAAAAGATGCCGAAGAGGACGGGGCAAAAAGGCACTCATGGACTGCGGAAAAAGGGTACTGCTGAACACGAAACAGGGTTTCGTAGGCACATCTGCAGCCGGTGATATTGCAAGGGAAGCACGTCACCCTCCACAAAAAGGCTAGAGATAGGCGATGTGCGAAAGGCTCCACTACTAAGACGGGCACCAAGCGAACGAACAGTCAAGTAACTTCAAGGCCGAAGGAGACGCTGAAGAGTACACCTGGCTACGCTAGTCCAGCCGGGATTGAACCAGCGCCAAATAAAGCGACCACAAGGTGCGCCTATCACTACTCGAAGTGGTGTGGGATAAAACCCGAAGTAAATCCATAGCCTTCGAACAAGAAGCCCTCAAGCGACTCAAATGGAGTACCCAAGTGAGCTTGCTATCAAGCGTTAAACCCAAGAACTTAACAACTGGCACATACTCAATCGCTGTGCCGTCCAAGAAGAGGGGAGGAGGGGAGGACGGGGGGGGAGACGCCACGACCCCGATAAAAATGCATGGCCTTCGTTTTGGTGACCAAAAAACGGAAACTGTTGGAGACAGCACGACCCGACACGGCATCAATTGCCAGCTGTAATCGACGGACAACAGAGGCAAGCGGAGAGATGAACAAAACAACGCCAAGTCATCCACGAAGAGAGAAGCGAAAACCCCCTCCGGAAGAGTGGGCACCAGAGTATTAATGGCAACGGCGAACATGTTACACTTAAAACACACCCCTGGGAAACACCCTCCTCTTGAACCTGCAAGCCTGAGAAAGCATCCCCAATACGGACCTTAAAATTACGTGACTATAAAAACCGGTAAAAAGCCCCTCATACCCCAATAATATAACTGGCGTAAGACACAATATCTCTAGGTGGTATCGTAGGTCTTCTGAATGTCGAAGAACATCGCTAACACGTGATGCCTGGGGGGAAAAGCCCGTAAAACGGAGTCTTCCAAACGGATGAGGTAGTCAAGAGTAGTACGGCAGCTGCGAAAACCGCACTGAAATGAAGAGAGGAGCGAGTTGGACTCCAAAAACCAAGTGAGGCGAACTTGAACCATCCTCTCGAATAACTTACTGAGGCAGCTCGTAAGAGCAATCGGGCGATAGTGACTGGGGTCTAAACCGTCCCTACCGGGCTTGATAAAGGATAGAACAAACCCCAGATGCCAGGACGACGGATAAAACCCAAAGCAGGTTGCTAAAATAACTGAGTGGGGATGAAGACGACGTAAAAAGTCGTAGTGGATTAGTGGATGCAATCATCACCAGGAGAGGTAGAGCCACAGCGAGACAAAGCATTCCGCAGCTAATAGACGGAAAACAGAGCATTATAAGAGTAGGTGGCGCACGTGGTAAAATCTAAAAGGCGAGAGTCTATAGCGGCTGTCGAGGATAGCTACCGGCGTTACTCACCGAAGCAAAATGGTCAGCCAAAGCTTCGCTAACCAACCGGCCATCCGACACAAGCGAGCATCCGATATCCAGAGTGGGGATGGCATGGACAGCGTAGCGACCACGGATCTTATTGACCCGATTCCAAACCCGAGTCAACAACGTAGAAGATACGTACCCGCGCCAAGACTCACGGCGGGCACGACGGAGGGTCCTCTGGAGGATGGGATGAGCCCGGTTCCGATCGACCCTATTCGAGACGGTCGGGTTCCGCCAATAACGTGAATAGGCCAACTGAGAGGCAGAAATAACCGACGCGCAATCTCTCGACCACCAGGGGACGGTTGAGCACCCCGCAACAGGGCACCTCTGCGGAACAAAGCGCTCAGCAGCCTCGAAAATATGAGTAGTAAAATATGAGACCGCTGAATCAACGGTATCGAAGGAACCCAAGGCGGCATCGGTAAAGGAAGCCTCTCGAAACCCAACCCAATTTGCTTGCCGCAGATCCCAACGAGGCAGGGAAAGGCACGGGCCAGGAAGGGCGGCCGATAGGACAATCGGGAAGTGATTACTCCCGGAAAGGTCGTCCCGAAGAGACCACCAGAAATCGAGGAAACAGTCGGGCGAACATATTGACAAGTTTACAGCACTAAAAGAATCCGTTTGAATATGCTAAGAAGTAAAATCGCCGTAATTTAAAAGACAAAGGGAATCAGATAATAGGAGGGACTCAACCACTCCGCCCCGGGGATTACGGGTAGTATCACCCCCAAGATGGGTAGCGAGCATTAAAATCACTAAGTAATAAAAACGGAGTGGGTAACTGACTTGTGAGCTCTAAAAGGTCAGACCGACTAAAATTAAAATTCGGGAAGATGTACACAGAAAAACAGTTAAAAGCTTGGAAATAAAAACCCTCGCAACAATAGCCTGCAAGGTAGTACGGAAAGGAAGTGGCGCAGAAAATAGCGAAAAGGAAATTAAAAGAGAAGCACCACTATGGTACACGCCCCTGGCGGAGGAGAAAGAATTAAACACCCGGAAGTGCGAAAACACCGGGAAGGGGCGAATCCCAAGTTTATTTTCATGCAAACAGACCACCAAGGGCTGAACGCTAGAAAGCAAGAGCTGGAGTTCATTCTACTTTGGGAGAACCCCTTGACAATTCCACTGTAGGATGACAGACATTACTGTCGCCTCGAGACCAGCGTCGGGATTCTATTGACGGAGAACGTCGAAGGTTTTCGACTACTAGAAGACCCAGAGGGAAGAAGGGACAAATCGGGATGAGCCGGATACGCACCCGGCACGGACTTGGCAGCGTGAACGGCGGGAAGCGACAGCTGAGAGCCAGACCGAGCCCACACCGTGGACGGCTCATGGCCCGGAGGAAAAGGAAGATCGAGCAGAGACGGGTGAGAACTAAGATGCGAAGAAGATGGAACAGGGGGTGGAACATGGGCAGAGGATGAGAAGGGAACAGGGTCAGAGGGTAAGGAGGGAATTGGGTCAGATGGAGAGGAAGGAACAGGGTCAGAGGGTGAGAAAGGAACAGCGTCAGAAGGTGAGAAGGGAACAGGGTCAGAAGGAGATGAAGGAACAGGCGTAGGAGGTAAGGGAGACGGAAATGGGGTAGGAGACATCACAGACTGAACAGAAGTAAGGGGATAGGAGGAAGGAACTGGGTGAACCTCTGCCCTCACAATGGCATCGGTTATGCCAACGGGGGAGGTCAGCGAAGAGCAGGGAGGAGAAGGTATCAAAACGGATGGCGCCCCAATAGCCGACTCGGGGACCAAACTAGCTTCACCAGAGGCAGTGCGCTTGGACTCCGAACGGTGTGAAGAGGAACCCTTCAGTTTGCGCTGGGTCAAAGGAACGGGAACGGGAGGAACAGCGGGGGCAGACGCCTGGATGTACTGCCGGATATCCTCCAGCATCTCAGCTCGGTCGATCTCACGGTCCGCGACAGAGGGAAGAACATGAGAAAAGACCTAAGACAAAGGAAAGGGTCCAACGGAGGAACCGCGTGGAGGGACCGAAGGCGAAGGAGAGGGAGCAACAGAGGTATCGCGAGGAGAAGACAAAGGGGGAGTGGGACGACCGAGGCGAGGACGGCGGCAACCCGCCTCCTGGAGAACGTCAGAGAAGAAACGGCCAGAGGGGGGCGAGCTGCCCCTGCACCCTACGACGGACCTCACGGAGTCCCGAGGAGCCAGGACCTACTTCTCAAAAAGAAATACGGGACAAGAACGCGAAGCCGCGCTATGGAAACCTCCACAATTGGCACAACATTCATGATTCCCACAAGAGGAGCCATGATACACCAATGCACAGGCCACACAGCGACGACCCTGCCTACAATTGCTGCTCATATGGCCAACTGGTGGCAATTAAAACAACGTCTGAGGAGCTCGACATAACGGGACACAGGGACACGAAGATAACCAGCACGAGCACACTGGGGCAGAACCTGACCTCAAAGGTGATGATGAGCATACTCGTAGGAACCTTAGCGAGACCAACAGACTTAGAAACCCTATAAACATCCGTAACCCTCTGGGACGAAAGTTTATCCTTTAGTCTCGAGACATCATATTGCAATAATTCGTTAGAGCGAATCACTCCCTTAACAAAATTAAGGCGACGGTGGGGCACAACCGAAACTGGGGCTTCTGATGGGAGACTTCTGGGAGATAATTTTTTTATTGTTACCCATATAAAGTTGAGTATAAAAGGGGGTGCGAATTCGTGTAGCGCAGTCACTGTCTACCGTCAAGACACCTACTTGGACCGCCGACCCAACCATCATTTTAAAAATGGCCGGCCAGCCTCGAAAATTTACTGGTTAGGAAAACAAAGACCCCCACGGGCACCACCCCGATTCAGGCACCCACCAACCAACTCAGCCATGGGGTCGCGGCCCCTGACGGACAACTCTGATACACCGAAATCGCCAAACAAACGTAGATAGAAGGACGATACAGGGTGAAAGAAAATTGTGCAGAAGACGAAGTAGGGGTTAGCGGAAGAAAAAGAATGCCAAGCTGGGGCCGGACGGGGCACTATGTCCCGTCCGTACGGCGGCCAGGAGAGCAAATCGTCGTGAACCTTACGGGGAATTGGTGACTAAAATTCAAATCTCGTGGTAGTAATAAAAAAAAATGCCTGGTCTTTTTCGGAACAGGCCCCCAAGCGAATTAGACGTTCGAGGCCATTGCGAGGTTAAGGTTAGAATGCTAAGTTAAGACAATGACTTTGCAAAAATTGACACATTATGAAACTTTCATTAGCATCTTGGCGTTGCTGTTGGCTCTGTAATAAGCGTGAATTCAATTTCAGTGTTGGATTGGGAAAAGACACTTGATTAGAAGAATAAAAATATCTTTTGAGACAATCGTTTATTTCATTCACTCATGGTGCAGAGGGTTGACAACTACTGTTCTTGTGTTAAAGAGCTTAAAGCGTCAACAGAAGCCATAATTGATTGGAAAAACCTTCTGCGGGAAGTTTGCGCCAGTTCCTTGCTTCAAAACCTAACCTAAGGCTGTACTCACACTACGGGCCTCGAACACCGTAGCCTACCTTAACCTCTCGATAGCCTCAAACGTTTAATTTTCTGCAGAGCGTGTTCCGAAAAGACCCAAAATGACTAACAACAAAGTAATTATAAGTGCAGAAGGGAATGGAATAACAAAAATATCTTACTTGAAAGTAAATTACCACAGCGAAGATCAAAACTGTTGCCATTAAGTTGGTAAGATTGGGCAAATTTTGGCGATAAAATGCCTCTCGAAGAGCTTTAACCTGAAAGAAATAAGTGCAAAAAATGTATTTCAGGGTAACTAAACTCTCATTAAAAGATTAAAAGCAGATATGAAGAAGAAATTAAATTACAAATCAATTTTTGGTGAATACAACTCTATTTAATGTATTAAGGGGATACCACATTCATTTTTTCCACTTTTTATTACGTTAGATTATCATATATAAAATTAAAGCTCATTAAAAGCCCCTTTTATTTCTGCCAAATCATAATAACCTAGGGCGCCGTTTTTGTGATACAAGGGGCCTTTCAGACCCCCCCCCTCCTTGAAACCTGATATCATATAAATGGCTATAGAATTACTAAAAAATAAGCAATAAAACAAATTCACGAGCAAACTATGACAATATGATTTAGTTATTTATCATTTGAAATCAGTTTTTTTTAGTTCCATGAAAATCTGTTTTAATGGCGGACTGAAACATATATTTTTCATACATGGTCAACTATAGGTTTTGTTCTCAGTTGGATGAGGATGGGGGGGTAGGCGAATAGTTTGGGCTAAAAATATAAACCAGTTCACCGGCCCGGCTCCGGGTTTTTTTTTTAAGCAAATATTTAAAATCGCTTGGTGTAGTTTGGTGTTTTGTTCAGAAATTCACTTTAAAATTCTACGGAGAATTTCCCCGAATGTATACAATTTTGCGTTATCATAATTTTCACTGTTCTAGTCATGTTGCTAAAACAAAATATATACTATAAAAAGTGCATAAAATATGCAATAAAATGATATCAAAATCAATGGTGTAGTTTTGTTTTGTTTTTCACAAATTAACTTTAAATATTTAAGAAAATTTTACACGAATGTATACACTTTTGCATTATCTTAATTACCAATACTCATGCCATATTTCTGCCTGTAAAAACAATCTTCAGTTCTGAACACATTTCCGTCACACACAAACGAACTAATTTTACAATTTTATTACACGGTAGGGGTAATGTTAGGTTAGACAAGGCAAGTTTTTCATAATTACATCCAGAGCTTCATCAACGGGAACTTTTGTGAAAAGGCTATTGACAGTAAGACTTAACAACTGCCCATTCGATAGCTCAACCTCTTTAATTTTATTCACAAAATCACTAGAATGGATATACTATGCAGAAATATGGCATGAGTATGGGTAATCCCCTTTCCCCGATATTATGCAATCTGTTTATGGAGGATTTTGAAAAGCACCTTCTTCCCTCCATTTTACCCAATCACATAACGTGATTCCGCTATGTAGACGATATATGTGTTACATGGCCTATCAATGATAACAGATTTGATTCTTTCTTTGAAAAATTGAATAAGATCCACTCAACTATTACATTTAAAGTAGAATGAGAACTGAACAGCTCATTGCTGTTTCTGGGTGTAAAAATATCTAAAATAAACGACAAAGCATATTGTTCCCTCTACCGGAAACCAACTAATTCTAATCCTTATAATCATTATTTCTGGGCTCACGATGTATCCGTTAAAAGGTCTGTAGTTTCTTCCATGTTCCTGAGAGCATATCGCATTTGTGATCCTTGTTTCTTGCAAAACGAAATTAAGACAATCATCCAAACATTCATTGAACTGCAATATCCCCTTTGGTTCATTGACAAGTGTCACTATAAAGCCAGAACCATCTATTGCTCCCCAGCTAATTATAAGGAAAACATGTGACAAATATTAAGTTACTTTCCCATACTCCACCCAGTTAATAAATTTCAAAAAGTTGGCAAGGACCAACAACATCAATGTAGCCTTTCAGTACGAGAATACGACCAGAAATAGCTTATCCAAAAATAGATCGATCGATAAAGAACAGAGAGTTTATTTTGTTCCTTGCAAATCATGTAATGAAGTATATATATCGGTGAAAGCAGCAGATTTTCCAAGAGAATGAATGAACATAAATGCGATATGCGACGTGGTGCCCTCTCCTCGAGTTTATTTCTACATATGTACAATGAAAATCATCAAATTGATATTGATAATGATAAAATAGTTTATAAGTCTCACAATTATATACATCGACGCTTAATTGAATCGGCACTTATAAAAGAAATTCCCAACTTTAATACGTCCGACGGCTAATTTAATACAAATACCTTAATAAGCAAGAAATTCATACTTCCGCTTCTCAAAAATGCCACTACAGTCCCGCATCCTCCTCCTTAGCCCCACTGATTTGTGTGTTTGTAAGTTAAGCAACTTCTATATTTCACTTCTCTACCAGCGACTGACGATGACGGATGTTTCCGTCGAAACCTGGTTTCGCATATAAGATTAGTCCTATTACTGTGGTTTTATCCATATATATATATATATATATATATATATATATATATATATATATATATATATATATATATATATATATATATATATATATATATATATACACACACACACTCAGATACGATTCTATACTGCCCTTTCTCCTTAGCACCATTATCCAGGGGCTGGTCCAATCATTAATTTTGGTTCTGCAAATCTATTTTAGACAAACTACTTAATTTCCTGAGGTATCCGTTAGCGATTTATGGAGCCGCCTCTGTAAAGGTAAAGTGATTCTGTCACTGGATGAGCTTGATTTTCCACCTTATGTCGTGACCTAAAACATTCGAGCGTCGTGCCACATGTGCAAATAGACCTCGATTTTCTTCTAAAAGGCCTACTATATCTTCCCGAGGGAGCTTATTAAGATGCTCAATCTTCAAATGCAAGTTTTGTAGACCTTTTTCGCTATTCGTTTTTGGAAGACAATCAAAGATCCAGGCAGTCGACTCGAACTCTTTTTTTTTTAACTTTGTTCTTTCTTCCGGCTCATCGCCTTTTACAGTGGAGCTAGGGTTCTTCCTAACACCACTTGAGGGTCTTTTCTTGATCTGGACGAATGTATGTATGGAAGACAGGTCAAAAGGCTTTTGATCCCTATTGCCTGATCCCCGAGTGTGAAACATGGAGGCGGCTATGCGATGCTCTGGGCGGCTGTCTAAGGTAATCATCTTGGTCCTGTGATAGCACTAAATTTTAGGGTTACTTTAAGGGGTATTTGTCAATTTGGGCTGACCAAATTCACCCAATGATACGATCACTGTTTTTCAATAGTAGAAAGATCGTCCAGGTAGATTCACCCAACTAAAATTGCTAAAAGGTGACACGAAGAGCACAGCAGTGATATAGAACATTTGGATTGACCCCAGACCCACACGCAATTACGAGTTCTTAACATAATTGAACATTTCCGGTGTATTTTGGAGGAGAAAGTAAGGAATTCCTTTGCCCCCTCCCCCCCGCCATCATCTCTGAATGTGCTGGAACAGGTTCTGCCTCAGGAATGGATTAAAATTCTTATAGCCACTGTCCAAAACTTGTATGTTTTATTCCAAGACGTATTGAAGTAGTTATAACTATCAAAGGAGGATCGGACCAACTTGATATTAATTAATATTTGTTATATTTAACATGGTGTTTCATTTACATTATCTAACCCCCGTTTGATCATATGGATAAAATTATGCAAAACTTTCCCCTCATGTGAATGCTTAGCCCGAATGCTCCGCATATGACTTGCGTCCAGAAACCACCTAAGTAAACCTAAGCAAGTATAACTTGCCGCCCAGATCTCAAAGAAAAGTAGGATCGATTGTATTACAATAAAATACCTCGCTAACCAGTCCAATAAATTGCCTTAACTGTCTACTTACTTTGTCCTGCCTTGATGCCAAAAGATGAAAAAGGGCAATTAAGGCCCCTTCAAACTCTGTCCCTCGTCCCACATTCATAGTTGTAGGAGACAGCGCCTTCCAAACGATAGTTTCACAGATGTTAGTCGCGATGAACAAAGAAATCCCAGATCCTAACCCATACCCCTGGAAATAATGTTAGCATCAAACAATACCTTAGGAATCTGTTTAATCTATATAAGTGATATTTTCATTATATAAAAAATACATTCAATTTGAATTTAAAAAAAATAACCACCCATTATTGTCGAATTCTTGCATGGTTCCGCGGATGAAATGGTGGATTTACCTTTTGTAAAAGTTCATCCAGAAGGAGAACCAAAACACCGGCCGTTACCAATTGGATGACGATGAGGAGGCAGACGCCAGTCCCAAGCTCGGAGGGAGGCCCGTAGAGACCGGTCAAAACGTAGACCAATGCCTGTCCCAAGGTGATGACCAACCCGAAGAGCTTTTGACTCCCGTTAAAAAGGGCTCTGTCCCGGGGCGTGTCCCCAACCTAGAGCAGGTAAGATTTATTATTATTATTAGATAAATAGATGGGCGCCGGCGACACCTAGTAGGAAAATGGTCTCACATAATTATTATTACTAATATTATTGATACTATTATTATTACTATCTATATTGTTATTATATTATCATTATTTAAAAGTTAGAAATGAAAACCAACGATGGCATTTCGGCCGCAAAATTTGTGAGGCTCAAGTCAATGGTGAAGTTAAGGAAAATGAAAATGCCATGAAAGTTCCTAGACCAATCCAAAAACTTATGGCATTATGGACTGGGGCAGTAAGATGGATCCATTGTAGGGGTCCATGAACGTGTTTATTAAGAGAAGCTTACATAGATCGCAGAGTACAAATGACAAATATAACACGCAGAAAAAAAGAAGATTCTAAGTACTTGGAATCGGTTCGAGAAAGCAAGTTTGTGTCATAAACAAGATTGGGTAAAATAATACAAGTTTGGGCTAGATAAAACGAAATTGGGTCAAAGAAAACAAGTATGGGTCAGATAAAGCAAGATTGGGTTAAAGCAAACAAGTTTGGGTTGGAGAAAATAGAATTTGAGAGAGAGAACGGGGCAAAAGTAAGTGTAGATAAGAGGAAAGTATAGAGGGAGGGGGGGGGGGCTGTCACTCTTGAACATGTGCACAATTATTTATAATAATCTAGGATGCATTGTAAGTGATAGCGGGTCGGATTAAGCAGATTGCGACCACGAGATTTTAATTTGTAGGGAAGTCTCTAGAGTAGTATTTCCCGACCTGGGGACGGGCGGATTTTTAGGCTTCCTATTTTTATTTTCTATTGAGGCAAATAAAAATGACTAGCCATTAGACCGACAGAAAAATATCGCATGTGACAATTGACTTTTCTTCAAGTACTGATATAAAAATACAAATCAAAATTTATGCTATGATTGCCTTTAGTAGTTAGTGGCTATGTACTAAAATTTTGGTTGAAATTCCACAATTTTGTCGTCAGTATGATAATTCTGTTTTGAATCTGGCACACCACGTTGTTGCTCCAATGTCTCCTACTTTGTTTACCTCACCTGAATGAGGTGTGTCACTGGATTTTTTTCATTGTGTGCACTGTATGTGTTCTTCAGAATGTGATGTTACTGACTGCTAATTATTTATTATTATGAAAGAGTGAAGGGGAACGAGTCTTTGGCGTTGTTGACCAGGCGGTTGTGTCGGCTGTGTGCGAGTTGTATAGTCACGCGATGCACATCGGCGAAATTATAAATTATTATTCAATCATGATTTCTACAAGTTATAAACTGCTATTAAAGTGTCTTTACGAGTCCACAAATGTAGCCAACATTTCACAATTACTCGTTTTCAGTCGCTACATTACCGACCAAGTTTTGGTTTTTCCGGCCGTTAGAGACAGTAACGAAGGCAGCTGATGTGATGAAAGTTGTAACAGATTTCTTTTAAAAGACTGGGTTGAATTGGGGGGGGGGGAAAACTGGAAAGGCTTCGCTCAGATAGTGACAGTAATATACGTGGTTCACGTTCAGGATTTGTTGCTCTCGTGAAACAGAAGCAGTCTAGTGTGAAAGGAACGCGTTGTATGATCTACAGATAGGCTCTCGTCTCAAAGACAATTCCGCTGAACCTTCATGCAGACTTGGTTGTCATCATAAACATTGTGAACTACATGAAAGGATCAACACTCGCGTATTCCGCGACTTTTGCAAGGACATGGACACCGAACACACTGCTCTTATATTTTATATAAAATTTGATAGCTGTCGAAAGGAAATATGCTTGTTCGGGTCTTCGAACTACGGGAAGTAAACCTGTTCTTGAGTCCTACAAACAAGGTGGACATGTTTGCCTTCAACAATAGATGATTCGAAGGCCGGTTGGCTTATCTTGATGATCTCTTTGAAGATCTGAATGAATTAAAGAAAAAAAATACATTGACGAAGGAACAAGGTGATTGAGCACACCGATGCCATCAATATTTTCATAGCAAAACTTCAGCTTTGGGGAAGACAACTAAGGAGTTGAAATTGAGATCAAGACATTGCAGCTTTTCACCCCCTGAGTGTCATAGTTGGTGAGGCCACATCACGGATCCAATGAATGAATTTCCTGCACTAGACCTTGAGCATTTCTTGTTTGATGTGCGTGGAGCATACCCACATCTGAACATAGGTGGGAGTTTTCGCGATAACGATATCGGGTTATCCGATATTTTTTCGATTCATCGGTATCGCCGATACTTTTGGTTCCAAACTAGCAATAATCGATAATTTCAGTTTTTGGTTCCAGTTTAGCACAGGGGCGAGCCGCGTGCCTTGGAGGCAGAAATATGTAGGTCCGAGCTGTGAGGAAGATCCTCAAAACCTATGAGGAGATGAAGGAGAGCCTCACCGGGTAAGAAACTAAGAAACAGTATTCAAATATTCTTACTATTGTATTATAAAATAATGCTATATATAGTCAATAATCAATATTGTATTAAAATTTTAGATTTATCGGTTATCACCTTATCGAGCGATAAATTTATCCCCAGATATCGATTATCGGTTATCGCCGATAAGGTTATCATTATCGATTTATCGGTTATCGCCGATAAAGTTATCGTTATCGATTTATCGGTTATCGTGATACATTTTTTCGTTATCGCGCCCACCTATGCATCTGGGCAACAATAAATTGAAATTTCTTATTCTGTTTTCCACGACATATGTGTGTCTGATTTCTCGACTTTACTAACAATCAAACTTAAACAACGAAACAGTTTGTAAGTGGAATGGGACATGTGTTGAACACTATCCACTACCGCCCCTGACATTGATTGGCAACAACCAATTTCAGCCATCCCTGGGGAAGGAGAAAGAAAGATCTCGACTGAGAACAGTGTAAATGAACAACTTGAAAGGGGTGTCGGATGCGGGAAATGTGGACCTACTGATTAAAGTGGGGTCCGAATCACGGGTATCTACCGCCTATGGTTGCCGGAATGAGGACAACATCCAGGGACTAACCATACCCAATGTGGGTGAACTTCGTTGTAATTAAGAGTGATGTTTCCACTCGGCGAAGCAATAGTCCAGTTGGATAGAGTGGCCAGCTACCGGGTAAGATATGTTTATGGTGTGACTGAGGTTGTGACTAGAAGTGTTATGAGGTGGTATGGATATCAAGGAGGGATGTAAATATACGAGAGTGGGTGTCAGAAGGGTTGGAAGAGTGTAAAAGGTGGGTTGATTAAGAGGAGTTAGTATTTGAGAGGGAAAGGGCTGGCTGAGGAAGAATTGAGTGGTATTGTGTATGGTGTGTGTTCATGCAGAGGGTTACTTACTCTGGCCCTTCAGCACATGGTTGGACTCTAATTGGACGAGACGCTACGGTACATAGCAACCTCATCACTATGAAGGACCTTCGTCATGGATAATATGATAGGTGGCACATTGAATCTTTTCATGTGCCCCCCCCCCATCCCTGATTGTAAGAAGGTTTTTTGAGGGTGAAAATCCTAAAGTAGTAGCGGAGATATGTAAATCATAAACTACGTCACATTTCGCTAGTAGATCCTACCGCTTTTTGTCATTGTCTAGTAGGCTTGCCAACATTTTTTAACTCAGAGTCGGAGATACAGAGGCAAAAAGCTTGCTAAATGCATTTGTCGTGCAATAATTATGAGTAATTTTTCTGCTATTCTATATGACTGCGCAGCAGAGCTTCCACCCAAAAGGCTACTGGCAAGTACAGAGTTGCCAGAATGTTCAATTTTTGCATAAATCTTGCAATTTTTTAAAACTTGTTTTTAAAATTTATAATTTCAAGATTTTGAAAATCGGTATTTTAATATGATTTTTTTACAGTTAGCACTATATAAGTAATTTTGAAATAAAAAATGATGTGCTACCGTTTGTTACTATTTTATACCTCTTGCTAATTTAGCTCAGAAATTTATGGCAGCTCTATTCAGTTGCAGATCTGTTTGCGTGGTATAATTATGCTTGTTGCATATACATTATGCAACTGTAATATTTTTTTAAATTTTGCCACCAAGTGTCCAACAAAATGCTCAAAAGAAAGGCTGAATATAGGGATGATATTCGTCAATTTCATGAATGGGAAAACGAATTTCTTTTGATTCCTCGTCTGTCTCTCGCTTTCAAGATTTTTCCAAAGAAAATGATATAGGCACATTTATAAACCCTTTTCCTATTAGTGATCAACAAATAAAGATATCTCCTAATGAGAAACAGATAGAAATAATTGATTTAAAAAGTAACTCAATTTTTTTAAAAGCAAAATTCGAAAAGCTGCCTCCAGTATCAACTGGTGCTGATTTTAGAAACTTTTGGAAGATCTTGCTTGCCTTGCGAAGACTTTCCAAATCTGGTAACGTTCGCAAAGCAGAATAATTCTCTTGATAGTAAAGTTAGACTCAGATATAAAAAAATTTGCTCACGCAAAAGGCTAAAAAATCTCATTGTTTTATGTTTCATATGTTAATAGGAATTTACATAGTATATATTAACGATTTTTCCATTTTTATTCGTCATTTATATTTTTGCCGCATAAAATGGGTGGGAGAGGCAGGTAGTTTTTATAGCGTTGAAGCAAAGCTTACACTACTTGGTGAGAAACTGGCAGATGTCGAAATCTTGACATACGATTGGGTCGAAGGAAATAAGAGTCGATTAACTTGCCTGAATAATTTTGACTCCCGCCAGAAGCTGCATGATAAGACTTGATGTAACAATGGGCGAAATGCCTAGTTCCATAAGGGTTCCTCTGTTACTCGCCATGATAACTCTCATCCAATAGAACGGATCAGCGGATTCGCTGCTCACGATCCCAAATAGGGGAATCTGTGGGATAAAGAATCACCTAAACAAAATATTTCAGATTTTTTTTTTTTAGAAATTTCCGAGCAATCAACATGATTCATTGTGGCACAACGATATTAATTTTACTCTCAAACGATAATAGAAAAAATCACCTATAAAAAATAATAAGCATTAATTTAGCACCAGCAGAAATAACAACAAAGCTTATTTGGGGTAAAGTTAGGTTAGGGTAGTTTTACAACGCTGAAACTGGAAATTTCGCGGGGAAAATTAGACTAAACTGCAATATAATAATAATAATAGATATTTATAATGCGCCCTTCAGGGCTGTTAGCCCTCCCAGAGCGCAGGTTGTGTAGTGAGGGTAGAGAAAGTTTACGGGGGAGAGAAGGTAATTCTGAAGAGATGAGGCTTCAGGAGACGTTTAAAAGTAGCAAGGGATGAAGAGGATCGGACTTCGGCAGGAAGAGCATTCCAGAGTCTAAAAGCACAAAGTGAGAAGGAACGGTCACCCATCGAGCAGAGGACAGAACGAGGAGTGTTCAGGAGGGGAGCGAGGTTAGACCGGAGTGCCCGAGGAGTTTGACGACGAGAGATAAGGTGGAGCCTCGAGGTGTAGGGCCTTGTAGGTGATGAGAAGACTTGTATAGTGGGTACGGAAGCGAATAGGTAACCAGTGTAGCTCCTGTAAGAGAGGCATCGAAGGAGAGAACCTGGGGCGGCGAAGGGGGAGACGGGCAGCATAGTTTTGAACTAGTTGCAGGGGGTGAAGTGACGAAGAAGGGAGATTCACGTGAGGTGACGAAGGAATGAATAGCAGTCTCAAGGCTTCGTCGATCAAAATGGGATCGAACACGTGAGAAGTTGGGGAGGAAACCGAGGGAAGACTTACAGATACGAGAGTTGCAGGTCGAAAATAACACCAAGATTACTGATGGTATCGGAGAAGGCGACATTGGTTTCCCAAAGGTTAAGGAGGGGGGGGGGGAGAGCTTTAGATTTCTCCACCATCGAAGCGGTACCAACAAGGAGAACTTGAGTTTTATTGTGGTTAAGTTTGAGAAAGTTGGGAGACAGCCATTCGTTTATGGAGGTGTAGGCTGAGAGGAGCTTGGTAATTGATTGAGAGAAGGACATAGGGGATGAGGAAAGGTATATCTAAGTGTCATCAGCATAGAGGTGGAAGGACAGGCCCAAATCGCGAAGAAGGGAGCCAAGAGGAAGTAAGTAGATGCGAAAGAGGGGACCAAGTACTGAGCCCTCAGGCCCCCATAATGAATGGGCGCGGGCTCGGAAATAACACCCATTTTGAATTAAGAAATAAATCCCGAATTTCCTTTGAAAGAATGTAATCTGGAATATTTATGTACATACTGTTCACTGGAGAAAGTTTAATCGTTTTTCTATTCCGTCCTTAGCTCTCTACCTCGAAATACTACGTAAAATCAGAACCGTTTTAATTGAGATACAAAAATAACGGAAAATCAGAAAATAATCATGTCTCTATGTACGCAGGAGAAAGGGCTGTACCGTGACATAGGCCGATAAAATATATGTAGAGGATAGATAAAACTAGAAAATGACCCTCTGTAACCACGGGCTCGGCCATTATAACCACTCGTTGGATCCAATGTCATAGCAACTATAGCCTAAGCCTAGATCAGGGATACGGCACCGTAGCTATAGAGCTTCAAGCGCGCCCCCTGCAGAAAAAATCAAAAGAAAATGAGAAACTTCTTACCTGGCAACAGACCAAAAATATGAATAGTGTAACAGCTGTCCATAGTACTTTTTCTCTGAATTGTACTTTTCTCTCCGGCTTCTGAATTTCGGGAATAAGAGCACAGAAAGGCTTCACAAATTCTAACACTTTGACTGCAAATATGTAAAAGGATCATCAGTATTATATTTTCAATTGCAAAGTACTTAAGTACATAATTCGGGAGAAGCAGGTAAAATTAAATACAATTAGAACCTCAAATAGAGAAAAAGGACGACGGAAATTAATCGTATTCATTTATTATTTTTTTAAAGAGCAGTAAAAAAAAGTTCAGCTGAAAATGTCTACCATAGTACAAAACCTGAGGCAAGGATGAGCCAATTAGCTTAAAGAACCAACAAGTACATAGAAAGCAAGTATCACAAACAACATTGGGTCGGCCAGGGCGTATGTGAGCCTATTACATCAACAGGTATGGCTTTCAAGTCCATAATGCAGGATATGTGGCCCTAGTCTTGTATAATATAACTAAATTTATATTTTCTTTTTTTCCGATCCAAGAATTCAATAAGACCTCTTTTTACTAGACGGGCAAGTCAGTTTTGGCAAAAGTACCAAATATTTGGATTCAAACCTCTTTATTTTAGTCTACGTACCAATAATTTTTAGGTAATTATTTAAAATTAATCATTATAAAAAATACTTTTAAATAACTTTATAATATTCAATCCAAATCACGACACAAGCCAAGGTAACTGATTTTTTTTAGAACATTGTTAATAGATAATTAATAGATAATATGAATGTAGACCTCGTCAATGGGCAGAGACCATCGAATTTATCAAAAAATCTCGAGAATGGACAGGTGTGTTTAACTTGATGGAAACTTTTGTTGGATAGTTAGTTGTTCTGAATGAAATTCAAAACACTCGATTACCATACCTTAGCAAGAATTGATTGCTATTAGGGTAAAATACAATTAATTATTTAAGAGTAGGGGGTCAGGTAAAAAAAGGTACGTTTCCGAAGGTATCAATGAACTTTAACCACATTAAAAATAAATGAAAACGAATTGCGATATTAAGTAAACCTGAACCAACCTCCCATTTTGAAACAGACGTTAAGCACAAAGTCATGAGACTAGAAATTACTTCTTTCGCTCTTCTTGGTCTTTTGGTGATATCTGAGATGATAAGAGATTTCGAATACCGACACGATAATGAAAACGTATCATGTGTACATATATTTTGCATACAATCTTTACACGTGGTACAATGTGGCTGATTTGAAAAAAAATTAGCAACATTTCGAATATAGATTTTATTTTATTTCATTATTTGATACATATCTTCATCATTACTACTTTAATTAACAAATGAAAGGCATTCGAACATTATTCAAGTCCTCTTTCAATTCGTTAAGAATATAATAGGATGGTGTGTAAGTGTCTTCTGCAAGGTGACAACCAGTGACGTGTCGATAATTAAAAATCAGGCCGCTAGGTGGCGCGGTGACGTCATAACCATACTCTTTTGAACTTCCTATCAACACCGGATGCATAACTAATTACTTCATTAATCGTTCTATAAAAGCAATACTTAAATGTCCATAAAATAGAAAATTAAATAGAAAATAAATAATTTTCAAACAGTCAAGTTTAAATCGCCCCATCTTAAATGGTTGAATAAGGTTAACAGAAAAATAATTTTCGATTAGCAAAGAGAAAGGGGAAATTACGTAACTCATTAGCAAATGGGAGAAAGACTAATAAATAAAAAGTCGGAAAAAATAGAGAAAATGGATATTAATAAAATGAAAATAAATGCAGACATTTGTATTGAAAAAAAAAGAAACGAGGGGAGACAGACAAATGGAAGACAAAGATAGCTAAATAGAATAGGAGGTACTGTCATCTATCAATATTCCAATACGGGCTCTACGGTGAAACTCAAAAGTAAAAATGAAAAAAAAGTAAGAATGTTGTAATTATGTAGGTTATAACGAAATGATTACAATTTCCATTTTTAAATAACATTTTAAAGTTATAATTATCACCAAGTATTTGTAATTTGATTTTAAAACGCTAATTTTAAGTATGTTCAAATTGTGGTACGCATTTGTATTTTCTCTCTTAAATTACTGCTTCTTATTACTACCATTTATTACTTTAATTACTAGGCGATGCACCGTGAAGCCTATTGCACCTTGTCCTTGAAGCGCTTCCCACCCTCTCGGCCCTAGAGCCACAGGCGGCTAATTTCGCAGGCCAGTCGCCAACCAGTCTTCGTCCATTCATGCCTATTCGGGGTGGAGGTGGATTTTGACATGTCTGCATTATTCCCACCCTTTCCTTTTTCTACTGTCCTCCTCTTTATTTTCCTTAGCTATCATTTGACGCACCCGCAAGTGTAGCACGGGCAACGTGGTTGCTGGTATCTGAATGATTGTGCCCTCCGGGCCTCAATGCCTACAGGAGGATATGCGGATATATAGCTTTTACACATGTTCACTTTCTCTAGCTTTACTAATTTCTTTACAAATATCTCTACAAATGTGCTACGGGAGATGTCCTCGTTGTTATTGCTCTTCAAATTTGACCCCCCCACACACCTCCAATTAATACTCCTTATTTAAAACATTAAATTGCATTTTAGTATTATGGTAGAGGAACAATAACCTCACATTTTCGCTAAGTGCTTTTGTTAAGAATCGGCTGAAAGAAGATGGAAATTTATCCCACACAATCAGTCCCCCCCCCCCTTTCCCCCACGGCTTAAAATCGCGTATCTTCGATTGTTCCTTTCGGGCCTCAGCCAAAGACGCTTTGGCCTCCAGGTCGGTCTATTCATATTTCCATTTTTCGCTGACACTTGATTAATTATTAGAGTACCAGGAAAGTTCGTGCAGCTTAGGGAAAAAAATCATTTAAGTAGTTAGCATTGTGCTCTACAGCCTATTCCTAGTTAATAGTGTGAGTAGGCTAGCCTAGTCCTAGTAAAAAGCCTGAGTAGGCGAGCCTAGTCCTAGTTAATAGCGTGAGTAGGCCAGCCTAGTCTTAGTTAATAGCGTGAGTAGGCAAGCCTAGTCGTAGTTAATAGCGTGAGTGGGCTATCCTAGTTCTAGTTAATAGTTATAGTAGGCAAGCCTAGTCTTAGTTAATAGCGTGAGTAGGCCAGACTAGTACTAGTTAATAGCGTGAGTGGGCTAGCCTAGTCCTAGTTGATAGCGTGAGTAGGCCAGCTTAGTCTTAATTAATAGCGTGAGTAGGACAGTCTAGTCCTAGTTAATAGCGTGAGTGGGTAAGCCTAGTCCTAGTTAATAGTGTAAGTGGGCTAGCCTAGTCTTTGTTAATAGCGTGAGTAGGCTACCCTAGTCCTACCTAATAGCGTGAGTAGGCCAGCCTAGTCCTAATTAATAGCGTGAGTGGGCTAGCCTAGTCCTAGTTAATAGCGTGAGTGGGCTAACCTAATTCTAGTTGATAGCGTGAGTGGGTCAGCCTACTCCTAGTTGATAGCGTGAGTGGGTTAGCCTAGTCCTACTTAATAGCGTCAGTGGGCTAGCCTAGTCCTAGTTAATAGCGTGAGTGGGCTAGCCTAGTCCTAGTTAATAACGTGAGTGGGCTAGCCTAGTCCTAGTTAATAGCGTGAGTGGGCTAGCCTAGTCCTAGTCAATAGCGTCAGTGGGCTAGTCTAGTCCTAATTAATAGCGTGATTAGGCTAGCTTAGTCCTACTTATACCAATAGTGGGCTAGCCTAGACCTCAATTGTAAATAACTTGCACGCTCACTTGTGTGAGCGTGCATGAACGCATGTAAGGCAAGGGAGGAAAGCTTTGATGGTTTCCTCCCTTAGTAGATCCCCCCCCCCACTCCCCCTCTCTCTATGGCCCATTTTTAGTGATCGAAGACTGAGCCTATGGTTTATGGCCGCGCAATCAATTATGGATCCAAGTGGTTTATTGTGGGCACATAAAATTACGCGTTTCGGAACTTGCACGCCTGCCTTCATCGTGTCCCCCATCCCCTAAATATCCGCCAACTTCCCCCTTCCCGGTTCCTTAAAACCCCTCTTGCAGGAGCGACGAACGGCCACTCTAGATCAGATGTTGGATTGAGAAATTACCGTATGAACTCCTCGCAAACTATTGGACTCTGGGGACGACCGTTCTGAAGCTTGAAGAAAGAATCAAACTCAAAACTCTCAAACTCTTGGACTCGGCCGGACAAAACTTCGGAAGTGTGCGGCACCGTGAACGACTCCAACTCGCAAGTAGGTCCTCTCCCGGGTTCTCCGGCCAAGGTACGAGGGGCGGTCAATAAGTTTTGCGAATCGGTAGGGCAAAACAGAGGAAGGGGAATGGCTGTTTGTGGGGGTGTTATGACAAGTCAAGACCTGCAGCCGCACGCTCCTGCCTCGTCTATTTAAGAAGCAGTAGCTGATCACAGATCGTAAGTCACAAATATTTAAACAATGGAGAAGGTTGAACACCGCGCACTGATAAAATTTTTGACCAAGGAGGGCAAGAATGCAAAAGAGATCCATGAACGCATGGTAGCAGTGTACACCAACACCGCACCTTCCTATGTAACCATTGCTCGCTGTAATAGGGAGTTCCGCCATGGTCGTGAGTCCCCTGAAGATGACCCCCGTCCAGGACGCCCGTCAGACGTGACACACGAGAACAATGTGGCCCGTGTGGAGAGGATGATCCTCGAAAATCGACGGGTGAAGGTCGAAGAAATCGAGCGAGAACTTGGAATATCACATGGAAGTGTTATCAACATCATCTACGACAATTTGGCCATGACCAAGGTCTCTCTGCCCGTTAGGTCCCTAGAAATCTCACGCCCCATGATCGATTTCAACGTCGTCAAAGTCCACAAGGCCAGAGTTGCACAAGCTGCCCTCCGCGAGTGCGGATTCGAGGAGCTCAACCATTCCCCCTACAGTCCAGATCTGGCCCCTAGCGACTACTTTTTATTCTGCCAGCTCAAGGCTGCACTGCGTGGACGCCGGTTTGGGGACGATGAAGATGTCCAGCTCGACGTCCAAGAGTGAATTGAACAGCAGTCGAGAGATTTCTGGTTGTGGGGAATTCGAATCCTCATATCTCGTTTCCTTATATCCGAATTGCAAAACTTATTAACCGCCCCTCTTAATATTTTATCCCCTATTTCTCGCATGGGTTCTGAGAGTTCCCTCGAATTCCCATCAAACCCTCTATCTCTCTTTTGGCACCCTATCTCGCCTAAATTCATTTAACCTTGGGTCTTTCAAACTTTTAACTTTCTATATTTTTTTGAACCATCAAACATCTCTCAAACCCTCAAACTACCTTTAAACTAACTTCTAACTAACCGGGGCATTCGGAACTAAATATCGTTCGAACAAGTTCTCTGGAGAGACAACTAGAACTTTCCAAATCAATCGCAGACGAACGTCTCTCACTTAAGCGCTACCACCTTGCTTAGCCCTGACATTCTTTCGGGGGTAATAATTCTAACAAACCAGGGAGAAGTGCGTTGTTAGCTCGAAATATTTTTCCACAACAATTATTGTTTTCAAAGAATTATGCTTTCTTTTTTCAATACAATAAAATGGGGAAAAAATTGTAGATGGTGACAAAATAAATGATTAAATGTACTTTTTTTTGCTTAAGTGTCAGGAATTTTCCGGATGCCTAATATTTATTACAAGGTTTCCCTTTATAGGAATTAAAGGAAACTTCTCTCTTCTTGTCCCCGGCAAGGGGGCGCTCAGTGGACTGTTATGCTTGGCACCTAGACCAGGGCTACACCCTCCCGCCCCAGTGACTATCGAACTAGTTTGAGACTACGTGAGCTTTATTACTTGAAGACTTCTCTATGGTATTCCCCTTTTTGCAACTTTCTTTACAAGCCGCTTCTTACCTATTGGCCCTGGCAGGGGTTTAATTCTGCAAGTTAGTCGCCGATAAGCGTTCGTCCACTCATCCTTGATCGAAATTGGAGGTGGGGGGTGCCAGGCCCTTCCCTTGGCTCTGGTGTGTGTGTGTGTGTGTGTGTGTGTGTGTGTGTGTGTGTGTGTGTGGTATTTGACATGCCTGATTTCTTCCCACATTCCCACTTATACTCCCCCTATCTTTCGTTTTATTCCTATCTCCCAAGGGGCTGGTATGTGTAGTTTGGGAACCATGCTGCAGTAGACATCTGTAAAATTGCGTGCCCCCCTGCCCCAATTACAACGGAATAAGATCTGCGGCTTGACTCTGTATCTTTACGCCTTTTCGCTTCCTCACAAAAGGGTAGATGCTATGGCTAGGGTATAATGCCCCTGCCCCAGCTGAAACATGGAGGAACTCCGCCCCCCCCCCTCCGTCCCCTAGTGCCCAGTTGTGTACCCTCTATACCCAAATGCCTGCGAGAGGACCTGCTTCTATAAACCTTCCACACATTTTCAATTCCCTCAACTTCACTACTTTCTTTATAGGTTTCCTGATATAAACTTAATACGAATGAGGGGGGGGGGGGATTCGTTGATTTTCGTTTTAAATTTTGAGGAAAAAGGGGGTGGGAGTAAATGCTCGGATAGTTTTCAAAAGGTATTCTTGTAGAAAATTTGCCTGTAGATTTTCTGTACATTTGTCTGTACATTTAAAGAGGTATTAAAAGAAGCGAATTTTAATTGGTATTCGAATCCCCACCTGTGTAACTCCTCAGAAAACAAGGTAATTTAGCCAAAGAACCATTACAGGTACTTGGTTTAGGTTGGGATATTAGAAACTACCGGGTGTCCCAGAAAAAAAGTTAACCTTACTTTGAATTAGCATAACTCAAAAACTATTGGAGAATTTTTGGTCTTGCCGAAAGTGTTTTATTTACCAACTATTTATCTGTCGATTCTGGAAATTTCATTAAATTACCTGTTATGATATTGATACACTAATGGGTTTAGTGGAGGCTATCAAAAATATATTTGCGCAAGGAAGTAAAATAATGAAGCGAAGCCTAGGTAGGCTAGGCCACCGTGCACTTTCAAGAGAAGCATAGGCAGCCTAGGTCTTTGTGCGATTTTCCAAGCATAGCTTAGGCCATTTTACAGTGGATTTTCAGCCACCCTGGAGTATGGTCTCGTCATTATTGCTTACTAAGCAAATGAAAGCGTTTCTGTGTAAAAGTTTACTTCCATAGAACCTTTTTAATCATGCAGTTAACAAAAGATCAACGCGTATTTGTAGTCACAAACTTTATTAAGACTGGCAGTATTAAACAAGTACAAGATTCATTTGAACAACGTTTTCTAGGTCGGCACGCACCAAGCAAGCCCACACTTTGGAAAAAGGTTCGCAAATACCAACATGAAGGAACACCCTTAAATCTAAATAAAAGTCGTTCGGGTCGTATGAGAACCATAAGAACAACAGAAAATATCGAAAATGTTCAGATGACACTTCTTCAAAATCCACATGTATCAGTCAGAAAGAATGGATTACAATGGTCAAAGTCATCATTTAACCGAATTATTAAACATGACTTAAAATGGCATCCCTATAAGATGCATGCAAGACACCAGCTTCTTGAAACTGATTTTCCTTTTAGACAATTTGTCGAATGGCCTCCCCATAAACTTGCTCGTTTCTTGGAAAACATTGTGATTGGTGACGAGGCAGCCTTTTTCATGAATGGAAAGGTAAATAGCCATAACATTCGGCAATATGCGCCGCTCAACCACCTCCCCAGCATTCAACTTTGACACACGTATTTGTCAGCAGAAAGTGTCTCTGTGGATCGGAATATGCGGGAATGGCTATCTTGTCGGCCCATTGTTTTACGAGTATAACTTGAATGGTGCTGCCTACCTGAGCATGATCAACGAAAGGATCTCTCCGGAACTCCGCCAGATTTACGGCAATCAATTCAATCGACTTTGGTGGATTCAGGACGGCGCACCAGCTCATAGACAGCTTGCTGTAAGAACAAAACTAAGAGAAACGTTTGACAACCGCATTGTCACGCTAAATCATGCAATTGAATAGCCCTCAAGATCCCCTGACCTAACACCATGTGATTATTTCTTATGGGGATATCTAAAGAATAAAGTGTATTCTACTCTACCACAAAGCATCAACCAGTTAAGAGATAGTATCACACGTGAAGTCAATAGACTTAAGGAAAATCACAAGTTAATCAAAAAAGAATGTTCAATAAATGCGATCAAAGGCGCAACTGTGCTTGGAAAGAAATGGAAGACATGTGGAAGGAAATGATACTTAGAAAATTAAAAAATGAATTTGTATTACCCATATGAAGAGGTGTTTTTGTTAAAAATGGATTTAAATATATTTGTTAATTTTAAAGTTCGAAGTTTCATTATTTTACTTCCTTGCGTCAACATAATTTTGATAGCCTGCACTAAACCCATTAGTGTATCAATACCGTAAAAGGGAATTTAATGAAATTTCCAGAATCGACAGATAAATAGTTGGTAAATTTGTTTTGTTTTACAGGACTCAAAAATCTCCAATAGGTTTTGAGTTATACTAATTCAAAGTACGGTTAACTTTTTTTCTGGGACACCTTGTATCAATGTTTTTTTTGTTTTATTTTCAAATCGACAAATCCCCTTTACAGCCAAAAGTAAAGGAGAGGTTTTAAGAGTCATGGCGGCTGTTTACGACCTCGTAGGCTATATTTTCCCAATTACTATTGATACAAAGTTGTTTATGAAAGATCTATGGGAGAAAAACTGTTGTGATAAGCTTGTGGACTCTTGAGTCCTAAACAATAAGGGATAAAGTGGTTCCACACTTGAAACAATGCTTCGAGTTTGCTCTTCCTGGCATAGTTTACCATGTGAAATAATTGAACTTTATTGCTTTTGTGATAGGAGCACGAAAGCTTATGGGCCAGTTGTCTATTCTATATTTGGAGGGTTTTTTAAAAATTTTAAGAGCCCATCTGGCGACTGCCTACTATGGCAATGGTCGCCGTATTCACTCTACAGCCTAATACCTATATTTGGAGAAAGTGTGTTTCATGTCATGGTTAAAGGCCTAATTGTTGGAAAATATATGACCATCCCCAAATTGGAACCAACCTCTGCTTTATTTTGAGTTAGATTGATTAATGAATTACGATCGGTCCTTAATGACAGTAGTAAAATGACTTAATATGTGGACCGATAGCAAAATCGTTCTCCAATTGCTATTGTCTGGTAACACATATGAGCCTTAGATTCAGGACAAAGTAGAAGAAATTAGAAATTTATAGCAGGGTCAGGCATGGAGACATTGAATCTAAACTAAACCTAAGCGACCGCGAGGCCAATCAAAAAATAATTCACCAATTAATTATAGGTTAAAGGACCTGAATGGGTGCTTAATAATAAAATATGGCCCGAGTCAACCATATTACCGCCTGCTACCCACGCTTTTCCAATCGCAGTGGGCAACGAGTCAGCCCTTTGAATAATAGGTACAGTATAGCTCATTATCTAAACTGCTGAAAATAACTATTTTGTCTTTCAGGTTTTTACTTCTGAGAAAAAGTAACGTGATCCCTAAATCTTCCCTAACAGAACATCTCAGCCCCAATATCAATCTAGAAGAGTAAAGAGCTGTTCTCCATTTCTGGATTAAAACGACACAGGAGAAATATTCGGAAGAATGGAAAAGGTTGCCGGAAAGTCATCCTAAATCGGGTTCCAATCGGATTAAACAAAAGTCCAGTTTATGCACGAAGGTATGATAAAATACGACAGGCGCATTTCCTATTCTGATCTCCCAAACGACACAAAATACCTAATACTCCTGCCGGCTGATCATGGCTTCAGTGAGCTGCTGTTGCTACACCTCCATTATACGCATGGACATCCGGGTACCCACCGTCTTCTGACGATAGCAACATCGAGGCACTGGATTCAGAGGGCCAGGCAAATGATTAAGAGAATCACAGGTAAGTGCCTTATTTGCTGTAGGCCGTCAAATCTGAAGTATGCTATACCAGATCCCCCTCCTTTAGCCAACGGACGGGTTTTGGTTATTCAACATTCCATACAACCGAGATTGACAGTGGCGGATCCAGGATACAAATTTGTTGTGGTGGGCTAACCTGAATTCCTCCCTCTGAGTAGTGCAAGAAAATGGCATTGATGATTAATAATGTTTATCTTACACAACATTGATAATAAGTAACTGCATCTCACGCAGTAGTGAGCACTAACTGTCAGTCTGAATTTTTCCCCACATCAGAAAATTATGAATTGTGGTTTATTGTAGTTTTTGAATGTCAGCTATGGTAAAATACTGAATTTATTAATTATTTTTGAGATTTACCTGCATTTTGTGGATAATCGGTGTGAAGTACGCCACTAATGCGTCTACACCATTGAAGGTCCCCAAGGAGTCACTTGTGAAAAACGCCTCTCGGAAGCCTTTCCAATTGACATAGCCTAAGTCTCACTTGAGAGGCATAGTTTCATAACAATAGGGAAGTGATCACTCCCATAGAGGTTGTCAAGGGCTGACCATCGAAAATCGGTGTGAAGTACGCCACTAATGCGTCTACACCATTGAAGGTCTCCAAGGAGTCACTTGTGAAAAACGCCTCTCGGAAGCCTTTCCAATTGACATAGCCTAAGTCTCACTTGAGAGGCATAGTTTCATAACAATAGGGAAGTGATCACTCCCATAGAGGTTGTCAAGGGCTGACCATCGAAAATCAGTGAGATAGGTCAACACAACTAAAAAAATCTGCCTGGACATGATAAGAGGTATAATCGCCTATGTTTAAAACACAGAGAAAGTCAGATAATAAAAGAGACTCTAAAACACTACCTTTGTCATTATGAGTTATGTCGCCTCAATATGAGTGACGGGCATTAAAATCTCCCAGAAATAAATGCGTGGAGGGCAACTAATCAACAAGATCTAAAAGATCGGGTTTTGGGAGGTAAATAGGGCAAACAGTAAAAAGCATTGTAAGAAAAACCTTGATGGCAACAGCTTGGAGGGTAGTGTGAAGGGGAGGGAAGATACATGGTGGGATAACGAAACCATAACTGACACTCTGCCATGAGACGAGCCCCCACCAGGAGCAATAGAGTTGAAAATACGAGAGTCGGGTACCGCCGAAAAAGGGTAGGTACCCAGTTTGTTCTCCTGAAGACAAATAACAGCGGGGTGGAGAGTCGTTAAAAGAACTTTAGGTTCCTCCCACTTCGGAAGAACGCCCTGACAATTCCATTGTAGAATGGAGGATATTATGTGTGACGGTTAGATACCACAGTAAATATCTTTTTCTACTTTGAGCGTGAGGTTAAGTTTGAAGTGCCTCCCAAAGAGTTTGGGGGACGAATATCAGATTTAGAAGAGCCTGTAAAAGCAAGGGAAAAAAAAATCATTGAATGAGCAGTGACAGGGGGTATGTCCGATGGTTTAGAGGAACCCACTGAGGCCCCTGTCTGTAACTGGGGCATACAGCCAGGCAGAAACGGAAGGTCGGGAAGAGATTTTCGGATGATAGATTCAGAATCATTGTCCGAAGGCGTTTAGATGTCTGTGGGCTTGATCCAACAGCCACAACCGGCAATGTTGGAATATCATTGGCTTCCATCGGATGATGAGTAGGAGGATGATTGGGTGGATCAGTCAATCTGGGCAAAGTACGAGGCAATGGATGGATTTCTGCTACCGTTTGAACCGGGAAGGGGCGTACGCCCTGTGAAGGACGGGGCGGGTTTGAGGACAGAGAATATTCAGCAACAAGAGAAGAGTCCATAGAAGACTCTCGAGGCTCAGCCGAGTCAGTTCCAGAAACAGTCCGTTTATTAGTGGCCAATACCCCAGGTAAGGGGTTCTTCCTCTTACCACGAGGCTTTGGGTCCCGGGGCCGGGCAGAAGAGCCATCCCTGCTCGATATAGAAGATTCTTTCAGATAACGTTTGATATCGTCAATGGTTTCACTCCGAGCTGCGGTCACGGCTAGAGCCGCCAGGAAGAGGGGATCAACGTTAGGTATCTCAGTGTGATAGCGATGCTTCAACGGTATATTGGGAATACTTCTGACATTAACGGTAGATGAGCGATGAGATACCTCAGGCGTGTCGGAAATCGATCGTGATGGTCGGTGGCGTCCAGTATCACGTAAAACATCGAGAAGAGACGGCCAAGAGATTAGGTTTGCGCTCGAGCACTTTGGCGAGCCTCTCTCACGTCCAGACACAGAGTTGCCCAAAGCGAGGACCTCCTATTCATATAAAAATATTGGGTAGGTTTTCGATGCAGCACTGTGGGCACCACCGCGCTGAGGAAAGTACGGTATTTGAACGCATTCAGGACCATGTTAATAAAAACTACAATTAACACAGAACGGGAGTGCCGAAAGGTACAAACAACATGTCCAAATTGATTGCAATTGAAGCAACGCCTGGGTAGTTCGACGCGGGGCTTACCGGGATACGAAGGTACCCAATTTTAATAAACGGGCAGTTCCTGACGTTCGAACGTTAAAATTAATGTGGCAGTTTGGATTCTAGCAGCAATCAGTTTTACTTACCCTGTGCACATGCGTGATGAGTTGGGTACTAAGCTTACTATGGAGACGGGCGAGGTCGTACTCCCATTAATTCTTTTGAACGGACGAAACCTTAAACAAAATTCAGACGTGAGTGGGGAGAAACGGTTACGGGGATTTCGGCAATCGAAGACAGATTTTGGACAAGGTTGTGTTGAGAATGAGTTTACACTTTAACCACGATATTTCACTACCCATTGACCACGTCCGGCGGGACTCAAATGATTTATTAACGGCTAACATGTCCACCTTTGCAAGCGGGGTTTCAAATGAGGAACTAAAGACCAGAAAGTGGGGATAATCTAAATCTGGGTCCGGATCGTTGGCATAGGGACCCAAGGAGCGATGGAAGGCTGAAAGGAAACTGAAGAACGTTTGGCACGACAACCTTTAGGAGAAAGGGAGGTTTTAGGTTTATGACAAGCCATTGCAAACATAAATTATTTCACATCTCTCTCGGGACTCCGCACCACAGAGGCCTACAAGAGCCCGGCGCTACTGCAACTCTAGATTCTGTTGCGTTTGGTATGTCCTCTTGGAGAATAGATACGAACCCACCGCACCATCTTTATAGGCCGAAGAGGCTGCCCGAGTTCTACGCGCGGAGCAAAAGGGCCAATGATTAGTTCCTCCTTGGGCATTGGCAAACGAAGGCGATGGAAACGCCAAACCTCCGACCTTCATGAAAGAAGAATTCAGAATAAGTCCGCAAAAAACAAGTAGAGGTCAGGTAACCGTCAAGGTCACTAGATGGGAGAAAGAAGAGGGGGGGGGATAAAGAACAGTAAAAGAAAATAATAGGGGGAGAAGAGTGGTGTATTAAAAGTTGAGTTCGCAGCACCAGGCCGGGGCTGACCCTCCTATCCACGAGAAGGCCAGAGCCTCTCTGGGACCAACCTCTGAAAAAGAAAAGGTCCCAGAGAGGGAGGGGGCGACACGTCATGGCCACATGCTCGAACATATGGCAATTAAAGCAACCCCTTTTCAACTCAAAGTAACTGCTTACTGGGATTAGGAGATATCTGATCTAAAAATATTATGGTAGTTCCTGCCGGTCAAATGTCAGAATTAATGTAGAGGTGTTTATACGGGTAGAGCTGGATGGCTTGGTTACCTTAAAAACACTGGGAACACGTTGAACTGCAAACTTGTTTTGTAGTCGAGATAGGTCAATTTTTCAGTTCGTTTTATCTTATACCTTTTACAAACTTGACCCTAGGATGAGAGGGAGGGGGTAATAGACACAGGAGGTTCTGCAACAGAAGACATATTTCAAACATCGTGGTGTGCAAAACACCTCCACTGCAATGCCTACTTCGCCACGAATTTACATACGACGTGGTTCACCGCAACGAGATTAGAGGCATCGTTCAAATCGCAAACACCGAGTTTAGAAAGCAGTCAGGCTGAGTTCAGTTAGGAATCGAGAATAGTCAAGTTCAGGATCCATTTCGTTGTCATACGGATCCAATAAGCAAGGATAATTATACTGGACTCGTCTATAAAGCTTTCTTTGAATTTGAAACTACTCTAGAAGCAGCCTTGGGGGAAGGGGATCGAAGCTGCAGGAGTCCTTTTTTAGATGGACCTTCACCAAAAGAGGCGGCTTCTGAGGGGTATTGGCCACCGAGTGCGCAGAAGGCGCTGCTGCCTTTGAGGGCTTACTGGAGGGTTGGCTCGGCCTACAAGCCTTTGCCACGAAACCCTTTGCAGGCGGGACTGCTTTGAGATCGCAGCTATCTCGTTATTTAAAGGGATTGAACTTTCCAGAGCATCCCGTCCGGACTGGGGAGCCTAAGCTCCCTTGTTCCTATTCTCCTTTAGTGGGGTATACTTTAGAAGCCAGGAGGCTTCCTTCACCAACACTTTCCGAGATTTTCACATATTAGTCTAACGCCTCGATGGAGGCGCGGGGCCGCTTTGCTTTCTGGGCGGATTTGGTATAGGGGGTTTGTTTACCAATAAGGACTACCCGCCCATCCCCCCATTTATGCACTATTGAGTACAAGTCACCCAAACTTTGTTTCCTGAAGGCACTTCATAGTAATGGAGTTATATCTAGTGTAACATCTCATCCAGTCAGAGTTTATCCCTCGGTAAAAGTTGCCTAGTGAGTTCCCTCCGTGCACACCTATCATTCAGAATATCATCCACCTCTTATTCAGTCAGGTTTTTATTTCTCAAACTATCATTCGATTAATTAACTCATCTTTTACAAGGTCTTCCTACTCTTCTCCCACCTTGAAACTCACTCTCCTATATTCCCTTCACAAGTCTATTTCAACCCAAACTTCGAATATGCTTATGTCAGAAGCGTCCAGTAGGCAAGGCTCTGTTTTTTAAACTCTAGCCAGCCTGTAGGCCGTAGGGCAAGGAAAAAAGAGTTGTAGAGTGGTTACATTTCCGAGTGAATAAGACATGGTCATCACACTTGAATGTAATCCTGGGGTGGGATCAATCCTACTTGGATGCAATTGTGTGAGGTTTACATTGCAATCGAACACCCACTTCCCAACTGTTGCATGGACTTCTAGCACAAGGGGGTACTATAAAATCCCCACATCATACAACAGACTCCCTTCACTATAACTTGGTCCCTCGGGATATTCTCACAGAAGGCGCAGCCCCACTTAATTGTGGTAACGTTGGTGGTGCCACAGCACAGGCTGTCGGATTAAAGGCTTTCTCCCTTAATCTACCAAGCGGTCAGAGGGAACAGAGGTCATCTACTCCTGGGGAGTAATGCAACAACATCATACCAATCAAGAAAACTTTCATTCACACCCTTTTTCATACTATAAAAATCTCTTACCCAGTCGTTCTTCAATCTCGTACTCTCGCGCAAAAGCATCCCTCCAAGCTGTTTCTTTCCACTGCTCTTACTCGAGATGTCTTTCCCATTCTATATCACTTTCTCCAATACACCAACGATGGCACTAGCGGATTCTAATGCAACTTTCCGGTACAACCCACACTCAAACCCTACAATTGGAATATTAAAAAATGAACTCCAGCCATGTTGGCACTCTTGTAGCAGCAGCACCCGCCCAGTAAAGCACGTCACCCGAGGTAAAGGGGTCTGACTCCCAGAGTCAAGAATTTCTTACCCCGGGCTATTGCAAAGATCCAAACAGGATGGGCAATACTACCCGGGAAACAAACCATCCGGGATCGTGCGGCCTGGCTATGGCAACCGCTCAAGATGGGCACGCCATCCTAATGACTAGGGTAAGAAGGAAAAGCATAGAATCAGTATGCAGAAAACAGGGGGAAAATAAAAAGGTAGAAGGGGCATGATAAAAGTCCTCTTGATCACAGGCAAGCCTGCTACCCCCACTCCCTAAACTTTGAGGTGGGAGCTCGTGCGCAGCTAATCCAATAAAGACCGCGGACGAGGAGTGAATGTGAATATCACTGGCTTCATTGGAAACCGGGTGCTGTATCAGGTTATGGAAGAGATAAGCATGCAAAGGTTTTTAGTTCTGTGAGAGGTCTGAATAGTAGGAAGGCAGCTGGAGTAGATGATATAGTCATTGAGATGCTAGAAATTGGTGGAATGAGTTTGCTGGCTTTGTTGTAAGGCATTGGAAAGTGGGAGTGCCCAAGAGAATGTTGGGATAGTACCGTTTATAAGGATAAAGGAGAGAGAGGAGAATGAAAATCCTACAAAGAGTGGCAGCCTGTTGAATGAAATACACAAGGTGGATGAAGAAATTATGAATGAATATAAAAGGATAAGCGACAGGTTGATAGAGGATGAACAAGATGGCTGTAGGGCGGGTTGGGTGGTGTGAATCAGCTATTTGCATTAACAGCTGATAGACGAGAAACAAAGGATGAGATATAAAGTGAATGAGAGATTTACGGAGGTGGAGCGTGTAGAAAGGGAAAGTATTATGGCAGGTTCAAGAGCACTTCGAATGATTGGTAAACTGTTGAATATCGTGTAGTAGTTGCGTTCAGGCGAAAGATAGCCTGAGTGGTTCGATATACGTGTTTGTCACGGCTTTTTAAATTCTTTATGGATGTAGTACTAAAGGACGATTAGGAATGAGGGAAAAGGAGTGAGATATTGGGGGTGGGGGGCCCATCTGGCGACTGCCTAGTTGGGCATAAGTCGCCGTACACCGCACAGCCTACTACTAGGTAATATTAAAGAAACAAATAATATAAACAAATACCAATATTTAAATAACAAATTACAACGATAAAAAAAGGACATGAGCTAAAAAAATAAAAAGAACAAGAAAACTAGGCAAAATGGCAAGAAGGAAGCATGCTTCGTCGTTGGGGGTAGGCCACTTTCCCCCGGCGCAGGAACAGGCAACTTACAAAGAAACAAAAACAAAACTAGTCAAATAAAGTGGAAGAGGCCAGCCTCCTCCAAAGGGTCGTATAGTGAACAAGTCTTTGTGCACGAACTCGTCCCGAGTACAAGGGAAAAGCGGTAGCGACCTCGATCGTCCAGGTACCGAGAAAGGTAACGTGCGCGAAGATCACCCAGACTGGGATATTCAACAATAATGTGCCAAACAGTCTGTGGTACAGCGCAGTCGTCGCAATAAGGCGAAAGGGGGCGCTCCATCAAATGGCGGTGCGTCCCGAGAGTGCGTCCAATTCGGAGAGGACAGAAAACAGCCTAAGGCTGTCGCGGCATTGGGGGGTAGGTCCATGAGAACAGTCACGGCGCAATGGCACGTAATTTTAAGTTCCATTCAACCGTCTCCCATCTTCTTTGCCAAGCCGCCTGGAGGTCAGCCCGTATTCCTGCCATGTAATCGGTGTGAGTAAGAAAGAACAAATGCCAGTCTAATCGCTCAGTCCTCGTGGACTCTTTGATACCAAAATCGGCGTGCTCATTCCCTGCAATTCCTACATGTCCAGGAACCGGGCACAAGATAATCTCAACATTCGCCAGGCTCGCCCAAACCGTGGCATCACGGATATCGCGAGCCAGAGGATGCGGAGATTCCAATGCCGCAAGAGCACTCAGGGCGCTTTGTGAGGCACTGAAATCACAATCAGGTCTCCGAAACGGGTACATCGCGTTATCTCTCCCATACAGAGTGGTGTAATGCAACCAGCTCGGTCGTGAAGACAGACATAGCCCCTGGCGGAGCCCGCTGACTTCAAACAGAGGGGACACGGCGTGGAAAACGACCCCATCTTGGGACGTGGAGCCATCGGTATACACTGGCAGTCACGCTGGAACACAATACTCCCGGCGCTGTAAAAGCTTTGGGAGCAGAGGCGTGGCGACAAATAGTCAAAAGTGGTACCCTCCAGGAGGGCTTCTTGAGCAGAACCAGGGCAGCAACCGGCTCAGGAGCCATACCGAGGTCTTGAAGGAGTTTCCTAGCCCTAAACCCAAAGGACCTAGGATATGACTGGCGTCTCTCGGTGGCATAGGCACCGTCGAAATCAGCTGCGGATGCAGTGAGAGCTGTTGGCGAATGAGGGAGGCACCGGGCTGGCGCGTACATGCGAGTGATGCACTGTGCATGGCGAGGAGCGAGTGGCATCTCTCCAGCATCGACCAACAGGATCTCGATGTGGGAAGTGCGGAAAGCACCGGTCGCACGGCGAAGGCTAGGGCGGATGCATAAAACTCGTGGCCGTAGTCGAGCTTCGAACGAACAAAGGATCGATAAAAAAAGTAAAGTAGTAGCCCGATCAGCGCCCAAGGGCTTTTAACGTCTTGAAACATAGAATATCCACGGCGTGGGTACAAGAGATGCTAATGCTGCGAATATGAACCTCCCAGGTGAGGCGTCGGTCAAATACAAGACCAATGAAACGGTGCGGGTCAACCACTTCCAGGCAAATCCCATTTATAAACAGGTCTGGGTCAAGGTTGAGCCGGGGATGGCGGCAGAATTGCACCACCTTAGTCTTGGCCAAGGAGAACGGAAGCCTGTGCGCTTCGGCATAGCGAGAGACGCGGTTTAATGCCTGTTGGAGTCGACGCTCCAAAGTTAGCATCTGACCCGCGCCAAAAGAAATCGAAAGGTCGTCCACGTAGAGCGTAGCGAGAACATCTTCCGGCAGCACTGAGGTGATGCCGTTATGATCAGCGCAAAGTGTGACACTGAAGATACTTTCCTGCGGGACACCGTTTACCAGCTCCATTGGGCCGGAGACGACTCACTCTCACCCCTGTACGCGGAATTGACGATTACGCAGAAATTTAGATATAAAGATTGGGAGGCATCGCCTCGCCCCCATTGTGTGGAGAGTCTCCATGATACCGTTTGCCATGCGGCATCATAGGCCTTCGGCGTAATGCTGTCTACGAAAGAAGGTTACGCAGCCGACATTTTCCAGTCGGAACAGAGCATCTGATGTGGGGTGGAAATTGCGGAAGCCGCACTGTCCAGAAAAAACGCTAATCTAACATTTACCAACAGTTCTCCATTAACTTGCACTTACAGGAGGTTAGAAAGATTGGGCGGAAACCGGACGGGGTAGAGTATTCTCTTCACGCTTTGCGAAAAGCGAGCTCAGTAGCGATTCAACAGGAGTCTGGGAGAATACCCTCTACCCAGATCGAGTTGAACACATCTGATAGAAAGGTCATGACTTGCTCACCTAGGTGTCGAAGCATGGCGTACCGGACATCGTCCTGACTATAGGGGGTGTCCGAGCACCAAGCAAGACCGGAACGCAACTCGCTCAAAGTAAACCTGTCGTTGAAGGGTTCTCCGCCTCTGGAAGTAAAGTCCAGTCGGGGGCCTTTCGCGACATCACGACGCGCATTGGATGCTGGCCGAGCAGAAACCCGGCTAGAGAATGCGGAGAAAGCGGTAGCGAAGGATTCTGCAACGGAGCGGGTTCCGAGATTGCGGTCCCATTCTCCTGAACAACGGGAATGGAGTCCTGCGAGAACTTGCCCAGAATCATTTTGACTCGCTTCCACATTTCTGCTAGAGGGGTCGTCCCGTTAAGTGAAGACACTTATGCCCGCCAAGAAGAGCAGCGGGCGTGATTCGAAATATACCGGAAACTAGACCTAGCTCGACAAAATTCAGCGACAGTGAAATCGTTTGGGCGGCGCTTATAGCGCATGTAGGCATAACGCTTTTGTTTGAGGGCCTTCTCACACTCGGCTGACCACCACGGAAGCGGTCTGCGTGCAAAACGGCCAGGCCTTCTAGGAATAGTAGTTAGGTCCGCGGCGATGAGGTTGCCGGAGAAAAACTCAACGGCCTCATCTACCGACCTAAACTCATTGACTGAGATAGAAAATTCAGTCATTTCCTGAAATGCAGACTACCGCGCCTGCGCCAAGCACCACTGGGGCGGGCTCTCGGGTGGCAGTGGCCCAGAAAATGATATTTGAATGGGACAGTGATCGCTATCCTAGAGCTCATAGAATATACGCCCCCGTCGAAATCAGGGTGTGCATCCGCAGAGCATAAAGATAAAACGAGGCAGGAAAATGAAGCGGTTCTCGGGCAGTGATTCGTAAACTCATCTCAAGCTCGTCGATCAGGTCGGAAAGGACTTGACCCCACGGATTTATCAGGTAGACTCCCCAGATGGGCTGTCTACTGTTCAGATCCTCGAGCACGAGAAAGGGCATCGGCAACCATACCACGACGCGGCGGAAGTCTTCCATATCGAAGTCAGCTGACGGTGGAATGTACGCGGATAAAACAGTATATCTCCTATACAGGTGCAGCTGCACACCTACTGCATGAAAGGAGGTATCTAAAGTTAATGAAGAACGGAGACATTATGCCAGGTATAAATCGCGCTTCCTCCCGCCCGGCCCCCATCCCGTGGTGGTAGGGTCGTAAAGCACTTATACACCGGGAGGGTGGGCAGAGGTTACGCACTTAGCATGTTTTTGTGCAAAAAGAGCACTAAAGGGGAACGGGAGGAGACGAGCATCCACAGCTCCTCCCAGTTCTCCCGGAGTTCGTGGCATTTCCATTGACGGAATATACTCTTAAGGCCTAGCTCGGAGGAGATGCGGGGGCCCTCTTAGAAGAGAAGAACCTCACGGAAATAGCCGTACGCTTCCCCGAGGCAGAACTACGGGCGCTGTTGGCCGAACCATGCGCTGAAGGCGCTGTCGCCTCTGAGTACTTATTGGGGGAGGTTGGGCTCGCCATGCGAGTCTTTTCCTCCCTCCTTCCCGAAACTATAGGCATTCATAGCGGCTTCGGAGGCGAGGGTCCCTCTTTTGGAGGATCCACCGTCTCCTAGCCACCCAGCCTACCACTGGGCGTGAACGAAGGAGCCATAGTTCCTTTAGTGTTGTCCTCCTTTCGGGAAGCAGCTATAGAAACCCCGGAAGATGGCCTTACATCCAACTTCAGGAGTGTTGCCTCCTGTGAGTCTAACGACTCGGTTCAGGCACGCGGCCATTTCGCCTTACGGGAAAAGGTCACGCTGGGGGAAGGAGGGCGAAACCTGGTTTGAGCCGGTGCTGGGTGTCAACCCTTTATGCCGGCAGCTCTAACAGGGCAGCGCCCGGAGTGGGTAGAACCCGCAGAAGGGGTCCGAATGGGCACCGAAACGACCGTGCTCGTAGGTCTGGAGGGGCACAGGAGCAGAGGGTCTCCTTCTTAACATTGAGGCATAAGAAGTCGGAGGGATTCGACGCATTCACCAGAAGGCTACCGTCCGAGAAACTGGTCACCTTGGGCTCTCTACCAATCACGCTAGCTAAAGCTCTCCTCTGATGGATCATGTTGCCCTTAGTCAACATGATGTCATGAGTGGAGCGAATGACCAAGAAGCGTTTGAAACGAGGGGTTCGAAAACGTCACGTAACCTTTGAATGAGGGGCCCCGACGTAATCGATACTCCACCCTGCGCACTTTTGGTCGATTCTGGGACTCCCCACTCGGGGAAGCAGCTGGACCGGACGTGCCGATCTTGGCTTGGTCGCATACTGAAACGGCAGCGGCCCCGTCCGTCCCCTTGGCTCTTGCTGAGGGAGAGGATCCCTTTGTCTTTTTTTTCTTTTTAGGAGAGGAGGGCGGGGAATGAGCCCGCTCTCCCTCTCTGCCGGTTAGATCTCCTAGGCCAGATGGACCGGCCTCAGCAAGATCCTTCTCTGAAATGGATAAGTTTTGGCTGTCACAGGGGCACCAGCCGGGGTAGGAGATCCCTCCTCTATTTGTGAGGCCTCAGGGACCAGAGCCGTCTGAGGAGGAGCTTGCATAGGGGCGGACACGGGTTGTGTGCTTGTCACTGATCCCGGGGTTGACCCCCTGCAAGATCCTACCCTATGGGGCGGGGTCTCCTCAGGGACAATGCCCATCTCACGGGGGGCCTTCATGTGGCCATTCCCCCCTACGGCATCACGGGGCCCTGGTCGACATCTACCCTTTAAAATTAGAGGCCGACCAGACAAAGTTATGGGAGAGGTTGTAGGGGCCGGACGGGGCACTGAGTCCCGTCAGCACGGCGAAAAGAAAAGGAGTGAGAGATTAAACAGGAATGGGTTCTATTGTAGCGCTCATGTTGTGAAATAAGGTAGGTTTTTACACCGAAGTTGTAAGATTTAATAGGTCCAGCGAGAACCTCCACAAATGGACGCTCGGGGAATCTATCAAATCCTAAAAGGCTATTTTTTACAAATAAAGGAAATAAAAAGCCACATCTAATAAATAAAAAATTAAAGGGAATTAGAAAATGAAATATATATATATATATATATATATATATATATATATATATATATATATATATATATATATATATATATATATATATATATATATATTATAGCAATGCCTCTGGGCATTCATATAATAAAAACCTCCTGGGAAACTTAAATATATATATATCCTCATTTATTATGTATAAAATTCATTCAATTATTTTACTTTAACTTGTCAATTTAATAATTTAATTATTTTAATTTGACTGTCAATTTAATCTTTCAATTAATTTACTTCAACTTTTGTAAATTAAATCATTTTATGTAAAACTTAATAATTAATTAATTTATTTATTTTCTTGTCAATTCAATTAACGTATACTGTTCCAAACAACATCTCTTAAAAATCATACACAAACCAAACAATCACACGTTCCCGGCTCGATCAAAAGAGCACGCTATTCCACCCACTCGACTCGCAGCTTTCTTCGTATAAAGGTCGGTAATCATTCCTTCTACAATTATTCTTTTACCTCCAAACAAATCATACTTAGTTAATTCCATTTTCTCTCACAATTATTTGCAAACGACCATACGAGAGTAAGTCCTAATTATATTTACTTCTCATTGCAGCCCCAATTCAGTCTATCATAGATACTCTACATTACTACTCTATATTATATATTATTCACCTTATTGTTTCACCATATTATTCCACCATATTAATTTCACATACTTCAATTCTCTTCGCATCTTGTTACTGTAAATCATATGTTAAAATATTTTACATTGTATACCTAACCTACTTATCTCATTGTACATTCGTTGATTTTATGAATATATTTATATTTGTGTAATTGTCTTTCTTAAAGCCCAAGTCAATATTCCAAAATTTATTTCGCTGTCGCCTCTAGGCCTAAAGCTAACTGCAGACAACTTCGATCAAACAAATTTATGGTATGGTTTTCGAAACGCTATTTAGGCTGATTTATTAACACAAGATAAATCACATAGATAACCATACACTATAATATCACTCAATGCAGGGCAAACAATTCGTCAATGACGCTATCAAAAGGTTGACACCTGAACAAACATATGTACATAAACATACAAAAGTGATTCCATTGCCGCGATAGAAGGTCAGCTGCTTGGGTGCAGGTGAAGAACTGAAAACACAAAGCAGCGGTCATTCTTTAATCAACAGCGGACATCGTTTGCATAGCGAAGGACTGCGAAATTCAGTCCTAGTATCTTGACCTGAAACAAAAATATCTTAGCTCCACCCGAAAAACAACAGTATGGAAAAAATATCTTTTCAAGGCTGGATCTGGTCCGTGGCAAACATCAGATCCCCATGAAGTGAGGGAATCCAAGAAATAGAGAGACAGGTCAACACAGCTAAAGAATCCGTCTGGATATGATAAGAGGTAAAATCGTCGGTGTTTAAAACGGAAAGAAAGTAAGATAATATGAGACTAAAACACTGCCTTTGGCATTCCGAGTGATGTCGCCTCAATATGGGTGACGGGCATTAAAATGTCCCTGTAGTAAAAATGGGGAGGGCAATTGATCTATAAGTTGTAAAAGGTCGGCTCTTGACAATGGTAAAGGAGGGAGGTAAATAGAACAAACAGTAAAAAGCCTTGTATGAAAAACCCTCGCGGCAACAGCTCGGAGGGTAGTGTTAAGGGATAGGGGAGATACATGGTGGGATGACGAAACCATAACTGATACCCAACCATGGGACGAGCCCCCGAGGGGAGCAATAGAGTTGAAAATACGAAAACGGGGTACCGCCGGTTAAGGGCATGTACCCATTTTGTTCTGAAGACAAATAACAGCGGGGTGGAGTCGTCAATAGAACTATGAGTTCTTCCCACTTGGGAAAAACGCATCGACAATTCCATTGTAAAATGGATGATATTATGTGTGACGGTAGATACCACAGTAGATATCTTTTCCTACTTTGTGGCTGAGGTTTTTGAAGTGCCTCCAAAAAGAGCTTGGAGGACGAATATCAGATTTAGAAGAGCCTGCTATAGCAGGGACAGATATCATGCAAGGAGCAGTGACAAGGGGCATGTCCAATGGTTTCGAGGAACCGGCCAGGGCTCTGCCTGTAACTGGGGCGCACAGCCAGGCGGAAACGGAAGGTCGAGAAAAGATTTTTGGACGGTAGATCCGGAATCATAGGCCAAGGGCGCTTTCGATGGCCGAGGGGTTGATCCAACAACAGCAGCTGGCGATGTTAGAATATCATCGGATCATAAATAGGAAGGTGAGTGGGTGGAGCAGGCGATCTGGGCAAAGTACAAGGAACTAGGGAAATTTGGCTAGCGCTTGGACTGATAGGGTGACTACATCCTGTGAAGGGCGGGACGGGCTTGAAGACAAAGAATATTCAGCAACAAGAGTAGAGTCCATTGAAGATTCTCGAGGCTCAGTCAAGTCAGCTCCAGAGGATGCCGGCTTATTGGTGGCCGATAATCCAGTTGAGGAGTCCTTCCTTTTAACACGGGGCTTTGGGTCCTGGGACCGGGTAGAAGAACCATCACTGGTTGATATAGAAGTTCTTTCAGATAACGTCTGATGTCTTCAAGTGTCTCAGCTGAGCATTGGTCCCGGCTACAGAGGGGGCAACATTAGGTATCTTGGCATGAGAGCAATGCTTCTACGGTATATCATGAATACTTTTGGCACTAAGGGTAAATGGGCGTTTCGGAACTCGAACGTGGTGGTCGGTTTCGTTCAGCAATCACACAAAACATCTAAGAGACGACCAAGAGATGTGGTTTGTGCTCGAGCACGTCTGCGAGCCTCTCACATGTCCAGACGCAGAGAGTCGAACAAAGCCACGACCTCCTATTCATATAATAATATTGGGCTAATTTTTGACGCAGCACTGTGGGCACCAACGCAGTTGGAACAACACGGTGTTTTGAAGCATTCATGGCCATAGTAATCAGAAATACAATTCACCCAGGAACGGGAGTTCCGACAGGTGCGACTAACATATCCAAATTGATTACAATTGAAGCAACGTCTGAGTAGTTTGACGCAGGGGCTTACCGGGACACGAAGTTACTCAACTTTAATAAACTGCGGGAGTTCAAGACGTTCGATTTTTTTTTTTAAGAGCTCATCTGGCGACTGCCTACTTGGGCATTAGTCGCCGTATTAAAACTAGCCTAGTTCTAGGCTACTTTAAAATAAAATTAAAGAGACAAAAAAACACCCCAAAAAGGGGGAAAGGAAGCAAGCTGGTGCGTCGGGTGGAGGTCCCGCGGGCGCGGGAGCGTGCAACCTAAAGGAAAAAAACAAAAAAACAAACCCTGCTTAAATAATAGGGAGAAGGCCGGCCTCCCCCAATAAGTCAACAAGTCCACCAGTCAATGTGCACGCACTCGTCCCGAGTACAAGGGACAGGCGGTAGCGACCCCGCCCATCTCGGTACCGGGACAGGTGTCGTGCGCGAAGATCATCCAGACTGGGACATTCGACAAGAATGTGCCGAACAGTCTAGGGGACGACGCAGTCGTCGCAATGGGGCGCAGGCGAGCGCTCCATCAAATAGCGATGCGTCTCACGAGTGTGTCCGATTCGGAGACGACAGAAAACGACCTGAAGCCGTCGCGGCATTGGGGGATAGGTTCATGCGAACAGTCGCAGCGCAATGGCACGAAACTTTAAGTTCTCTTCGACCGTCTCCCATCTTCTTTGCCAAGCAGTCCGAAGAGCTGCACGTATTCCTGACATGTAGTCAGTGTGAGGAACAGCGAAACGCTGGTCCGGTCGCAGAGTCCTCGCGGACTCTTTGGCGCCATTATCGGCGCGCTCATTCCCCGCAATTCCTACATGTCCAGGAACCCAGCAGAAGATAATCTCGACATCTGCCCAGCTCGACAAAACCATGGCGTCACGAATATCGCGAACCAGGGGATGCGGAGATTCCAATGCCCCGAGAGCAGTCAGGGCGCTTTGTGAGTCGCTATAGATAAATCCGATCTCCGAACCGAGCACGTCACGTAATCTCACGTACCGAGTGGTGTATGGCCACCAGCTCGGCCGTGAAGACAGCCGCAGCGCCTGGCAGAGCCCCGCTGACTTCAAAAAGAGGATATACGGCGTGGAAGCCGACCCCCTCTTGGGACTTGGAGCCATCCGTATACACTGGCACGGTTCCAGCGTGACACAAGGTATGCTCCAAAAAAGTCGAACGCAATACTGCCGGCGCCGTACAAGCTTTGGGAGCAGAGGCGTGGCGACAAATAGCCAAATTTGGTACTCTCCAGGGTGACATCCTGGGCAGAACCAGGGGTGCCACCGGCCCGAGAGCTATATCTACCTCTAGAAGGAGTTTCTTGGCCCTAAACCCAAAAGGCTTAGGGTATGCCTGGCGACGCTCGACGGCATAGGCACCGTCGAGATCAGCTGCAGATACAGTGAAAGCTGTTGGCGACTGAGGGAGGCGCCGTGCTTGCGCGTACAGGCGAGTGATGCACTAGACGCGGCGCAGAGCGAGTGGCATATCCCCAGCATCGACCAACAGGCTCTCAATGGGGGAAGTGCGGAAGGCACCCGGCGCAAGGCGGAGGCCGGTGTGGTGGTCTAAACACCTTCCACAATAACCGCTCGGCTGCGGATGCATAAAACTCGCATCCGTAGGTGAGCTTCGAACGAACAAAGGATCGCTAAAAAAGTAGGGCAGTCGCCTTATCATGGCCCCAAGCGCTGAACGTCAAGGAACGGAGAATATCCATAGCGCAGGTACAAGAGACCCTAAGGTTGCGAATATGAGCCTCCCAGGTGAGGCGTCAGTCGAATACAAGACCAAGGAAACTGTGCGACTAAACCACATCCAGCGCACCCCATTAAGAAACAAATCTGGGTCGGGGTTGAGCCGTGGATGGCGGCAGAAGTGCACCACCTTAGTCTTGGCCAAAGAAAACCGAAACCTGTGCGATTCAGCATAGCGAGAGACGCGGTTCAATGCCTGTTGGAGTTGACGCTCAACTGTTGGCATCTGGGCTGCGCCAAAAGAGATCGAAAGGTCGTCCACGTAGAGGGTAGCGAGAACATCTTCCGGCAGCACCGAGGTGAGGTCATTGATGCTCAGGGCAAAGAGTGTGACACTAAGGACACTTTCCTGCGGGACACCCTCTTCCTGCTCCTTTGGGCCGGAGAGGGTTCCCGCCATCCGTACGCGGAAGTGACGATCTCGCAAAAATTCAGATAAAAACATTAGGAGGCGCCCCTCGCACCTATCGTGTGGAGAGTCTCTATGATACCGTATCACCATGCGGTATCATAGGCCTTCTCCAGATCGAATAACACCGTGGGATAGTGCTGTCTACGAAGGAAAGCCTCGCAGACGGCATATTACAGTCGGAGCAGAGAACCGACGTGGAGTGGAACTTGCGGAAGCCGCACTGTGCAGAAGACAGATGGCCTCCGCTGTTCAGGAAAAAGGCTAATCTAACATTTACCAATTTCACCATCAACTCGCACAGGCAAGAGTTTAGAGAGATTGGGCGGAAACCGGTCGGATTAGAGTGATCTCTCCCCGGTTTGCGAAAGGCAAGCACAGTAGCGATTCACCAGGAATCTGGGAAAAGACCCTCCACCCAGATCCTGTTCAACAAATCTAAGAGAAAGGCCATGTCTCGCTCACCCTGGTGTCGAAGCATAGGGTACGGGACATCGTCCGGACTATGAGCCGAGTCCGCGCACAAAGCGAAAGACGAGCGCAACTCACTCACAGTAAACTTGTCGTTGAAGGGTTCTCCGCCTCTGGAGGTAAAGTCCAGCCGGTGGCCTTCCGCGACATCACGACGTGCATTGAATGCACGCGGAGAAGCATCCCGGGACGAGAATGCGGAAAAAGCGGTCGCGAAGGATTCCGCCACGGAGGCTGGGTCCGAGAATGCGGTCCCATTCTCCTGGAGAACGGGAGGGGGGTCATGCGAGAACTTGCCCCGAATCCTTTTGACTCGCCTCCACACCTCAGCTAATGGGGTCTTCCCGTTAAGTGAAGGCACGTATGCCCGCCAAGAAGAGCGGCGGGCGTGCTTCAAAATATACCGAAACCTAGCCCTAGCCCGACGAAATCCAGCGACAGTGAAATCGTTCGGGCAGCGCTTATAGCGCATGTAAGCATAACGCTTCTGTTTGAGGGCCGTCTCGCACTCATCCGACCACCATGGGAGTGGTCGGCGTGCAAAACAGACAGACGTCCTAGGAATAGTAGTCAGGCCCACGGCGATGAGGTTGCCGGAGAAGAACTCCCCGGCCTCATCTACCGACCTAAACTCCTCAACTGAGAGAGAGAATTCAATCATTTTCTAGAATGCAGGCCACCGCGCCCGCGCCAAGCACCACCGAGGTGGTCTCTCAGGCAACAGTTGCCCTAAAAATGATATTTGAATGGGAAAGTGATCACTACCATGGAGGTCATCAACCAAGCCCCAATCAAAATCAGGCTGTGCATCCGAAGAGCACAGAGATAGGTCAAGGCAAGAAAATGAAGCGGTTCTCGGACAGTCATGCGTAAACTCATCCAAGTTTAGGACACCCATCTCAAGCTCTTCGATCAGATCGGGAAGGACATGTCCCCTGTGATTTATTGAGTAATCTTCCCAGGGAAGATGCTTGCCGTACAGATCTCCAAGCAAGAGATAGGGCCTCGGCAACCGTGCCACGACGCGGCGGAAGTCCCCCGCGTCCAAGTCAGCTGACGGTGGAATGTACGCAGAAATGATAGTATACCTCCTATCCAGGTGCAGCTGCACGGCCCCTGCCTGAAAGGAGGTATCTAAAGAGAAAGGAAGAACGGAGACATCATGCCGGGTGTAAACCGCGCATCCCCCAGCCCGGCCATCCCGCGGTAATGGGGTCGCGAGACCCTTATACCCTGGGAGGGTGGGCAGGGGGCACACGCCTAGCATGGTATCCTGCAAAAAGATAGCTAACGGGGAACGGGACGAGACGAGCCTTCGCAGCTCCTCCCAGTTGACCCGGAGTCCACGGCAATTCCATTGAAGGAATATCCCCTCCAGGCCTAGAGGAGGAGACGCGGGGGACCTCCTCGAACAGAAGACCCTCACAGGGATTACCGTACGCTTCCCGGGGGCACACCCCTGGGCGCAGTCGCCTTCGAGGACTTATTGGGGGATGTTGGGCTCGCCATGTGAGTCTTTTCCTCCCTCCGCCTCTAAACCTTAGGCGGGCGTTGCGGCTTCGGAGGCGGGGGGCCCTATTTTCGAGGAACCACCGTCTCCGAGTCGCTCCCTCCACCACTTGGCGTGGGAGAAGGAGCCTGAAGCTCCTTTGTTGCTGTCCTCCTTTCGGGGGACAGCTTTGGGGACCCCGGAAGATAGCCTAGTCACCAACTTCAGGGGTGTTGCCTCCTGTGAGTCTAACGACTCTGTGGAGGCGACGGGCCGTTTCGCCTTACTGGAAACGGTCACGCTGGGGGAAGAAGGAGGAGCCCTGGTGAGTATGGATCCTTTTTCCCGCCAGATTTACCAGGGGAGCGCCCGGGTTGAGGAGAGTCCGCAGAAGGGCTCCGAATGGGCGCGGAAACAACCGTGTTCGTTGGCCTGGATGGGCCAGGAGCAGAGGGTGCCTTTCTAACTATTGACGCATATGACGTCCCAGGCAGAGCCGGGCGCGCAAGGACCAAGTCCTTAGCCTCGTGGAATGAGGTTCGATCTTGGGCCTGAACTGCCAGGATTTCTTTCTCAAGGAGATATGCACCACATTGCTTCGAAGAAGCAGGGTGCGGCTCTCCGCAATTGACACACTTGGCCACACACGATTTGGACTTATCGTGTTCGACCTTAGAGCAATTTACACATACCTCGGTTGACCCCGACTTTGCACGTCTACATGAGCGATTCGTATGGCCGAAGCGGTGACAGTAATAGCACCGCCGCGGCAGTGGCACGAATGCCTTCACGCGGTAGCGGTACTAGCCGGCACGCACCGACTCAGGGAGCTTGTCACAGTCGAACGTCACGAAGAGTGTAGGGGTGGGTCTCGAGGCCCCTCACTGTTTTCTCCCCCCGTAAGGGGCGCGGCGATTTGCCATCCTGGCCGCCGTGCTGACGGGATCCAGCGCTCGGTCCGGCCCCAGGTTACCCTCTCTTTCTTCCTTCAGATAGCCCGATTTTTCCCCTACCTCGTCACTTTTCATACAACCTCTCCCACAACTTTCTCTGGTCAGCCTCTAATTTCACAGGGAAGATGCTGACCTTCTTCTCAAGCCAACCACCCCGGATCGGGGCTGGGGGGAGAGGGGACATTGTTCCCTAACCCCTGAGCTCTGGTTCAGGATGGATTTTTTTTACCAACCTGCTTCATCCCCTGCCATACCTTCCTCACCTTCCCTTTCCTCTCCTCTTCACATTCTATCAATTTTACGCCATGTCCAAGGTGGAGCCGCCATGCCGATGGACTGCCAGGCCACCAGGCGGAAGGGGTGGTCCCGAATGGCGGCGCCTGGCTCTGCCGGGCTTGTAAGCACCTCTTGCAGTGTGGGCAACCGCGAGAGGTGATGAGCTATTGCATCCCGTATTAAAAAAAGGGGCACCATGCCTATGTATGACAAAAAAAACAAAAAACCCAACCCCCAACTTCCCCAAGAAATTCAACGGAGCCGCCCTCGGGCAGCTCCACCGAGAAAATGGAGGTATCCCCCCTTGTGCTTGCGCAGGGGACCCTCCATACTTCTTTAACCGGAAAGGAGGCTTACTCCTCTCCTACGCCTACGGGTGTAGGGGACTCCCCCTCACCCCCTTCTCTGGAGGTGCTTTCGGACACCTCCCTATCTCCAGCGTCAATCCCTCCTTTGCTTTCTAAGGGGACTGCCAAAAAAGCCAGCAGGCAGCCCATTGCCGACCACCCCTCGTGCAAGCGGCTCGGTAGGGCAAACCCTCTTAGGGGGGAGAGGGAAGCCAGGCCCCTTCGGTCGCTTCTCTCAAAAGACCTGCTGGCAAGAATTTTAAACCTTGCTGGGGTCAAGGCCTGTGCCTCCCCACACAAGACTGGCGACGCTGCCAAGGGGACCTGCGATGTCCTGGGAGGGGATGGCCAACTGGAGGCCCCTCCTGTGATAGACATGGTCCTTGAGGAGACCCAGCCTCAGACGGTAGGGCCTTCCATGGGGGAGAATTCGGGCTCGGCGCCAAGCACCGAACCCGAATCCGCCCCTATGCAGGGTCCTCCTCAAACAGCTGAGGGCTCCGAGGCAGTACAAGGAGGGGAAGGATCTCCTCCGACAGGTGCCCCAACGACTACCAGGACCTTCCATATTTCGGAGAGGGACTTAGCTGAAGCCGGTCCATCTGGCCTAGGGGCTTCTGCCAGCGGAGGTGAGAAGCGGGTCCAATCCCCGCCCTCCTCTCCAAAAAAGAAAAAGACTAAAAAGACGAAGAAGACTTGGGGCTCCTCTCCATCCGCGGGGGCTGCGGGGACGGATGGGTCTGCTGCCCCTTTGGTAGGCGACCAGGCCAAGTTCGGCACATCCGGCCCCTCTACCCCCTCGTGTGCGGAGCCCCTGTCCAAGACTAAGACCAAGAGTGCACAGGGCGGAGCCTCGATGACATCGGGGCCCCTGATTCAGAGGTTACCTGGTGTTTTCGAGCCCGCTGGCTTCAAACGCTTCCTCGTTATGCGCTCCACTGATGGCACCATGTTGTCCATTACAACATGATCCATCAGAGGAGAGGATTAGCTAGTGCAATTGGTAGAGAGCCGAAGGTGACCCGTTTCTCGAACGGCAGCCTTCTGGCGAATGCGGCGAATCCCGCCGAGGCGGCCAAGATAAGTGCTCTTCGGACACTTCATGGCACCCCGGTGAGTGTGACGCCGCACTCTACTATGAACTTTGTGAAAGGAGTAGTTTATGTGAAGGAACTCGTTGACTACTCCATTGAGAACACCACCCTAGAGCTGGCCGACCATGGGGTGGTCAAGGTCGAACGTGTGATGAGAAAACAGGGAGGGACTTCTAGACCCACCCCTACACTCTTCGTCACGTTCGACTGTGACAAGCTCCCTGAGTCGGTGCATGCCGGTTGGTACCGCTACCGCGTGAAGGCATTCGTGCCACTGCCGCGGCGGTGCTATTACTGTCACCGCTTCGGCCATACGAATCGCTCATGTAGACGTGCAATGTCGGGGTCAACCGAAGTCTGTGTAAATTGCTCCAAGGTCGCACACGATAAGTCCAAATCGTGTGTGGCCAAGTGTGTCAATTGCGGAGAGCCGCACCCTGCTTCTTCGAAGCAATGTGGTGCATATCTCCTGGAGAAAGAAATCCTGGCCGTTCAGGCCCAGGATAGACTCTCATTCCGCGAGGCTAAGGACTTGGTCCTTGCGCGCCCGGCTCTGCCTGGGACGTCATAGGCGTCAATAGTTAGAAAGGTACCCTCTGCTTCTGGCCCATCCAGGCCAACGAGCACGGTTGTTTTCGCGCCCATTCGGAGCCCTTCTGCGGGCTCTACACAACACGGGCGCTCTACTGGTAGAGCTGGCGGCAAAAAGGGTTCATACCCAGCCCCGGCAAAAACCAGGGCTCCCCCTTCTTCCCCCAGCGTGACCGTTTCCCGTATGGTGAAACGGCCACACGCCTCCACCGAGTCGTTAGACTCACAGGAGGCAACACCCCAGAAGATTGTCGCTAGGCCATCTTCGGGGGTTCCTAAAGCTGTCCCCCGAAAGGTGGACAGCAACAAAGGAGCTTCGGCTCCTTCGCCCACGCCCCGATGTAGAGTGAGTCGCTCGGAGACGGTGGTTCCTCGAAAAGAGGGCCCCCCGCCCCTGAAGCCGCAGCGCTCGCCTAAGGTTTCGAGGCGGAGGGAGGAAAAGACTCGCATGGTGAGCCCAACCTCCCCCAATAAGTCCTCGAAGGCGACAGCACCTCCAGCGCTTTGTCCGGCCAAAAGCGCCCGGGGTTCTGCCCCCGGGAAGCGTACGGCCATTCCCGTGAGGGTCTTCAGTTCGAGGAGGGCCCCCGCGTCTCCTCCGAGCTAGGCCTGGAGGGCATATTCCTTCAATGGAATTGCCGTGGACTCCGGGCCAACTGGGAGGAGCTGCGGAGGCTCATCTCGCCCCGCCCTCCGTTAGCTATCTTTTTGCAGGAGACCATGCTAGGCGCGTGCCCCCTGCCCGCCCTCCTGGGATGTCTCCGTTCTTCCTTTCTCTTTAGATACCCCCTTTCAGCAGTGGCTGTGCAGCTGCACCTGGATAGGAGGTATACTATCATTTCTGCGTACATTCCACCGTCAGCTGACTTCGACGCGGTGGACTTCCGCCGCGTCGTGGCACGGTTGCCGAGGCCCTATCTCTTGCTTGGAGATCTGAACGGCAGGCATCCTCTCTGGGGAGATTACTCCATAAATCCCAGGGGACAAGTCCTTGCCGATCTGATCGAAGAGCTGGAGATGGGTGTCCCAAACGTGGATGAGTTTACGCATCACTGTCCAAGAACCGCTTCATTTTCTTGCCTTGACCTATCTTTGTGCTCTTCGGATGCACAGCCTGATTTTGATTGGGGGGTGGTCGATGACCTCCATGGTAGTGATCACTTTCCCATTCAAATATCATTTTCAGGGCAACTGCCGCCTGAGAGACCACCTCAGTGGTGCTTGGTGCGGGCGCGGTGGCCTGCATTTCAGGAAATGACTGAATTCTCTATCTCAGTCGAGGAGTTTAGGTCGGTAGATGAGGCTGTTGAGTTCTTCTCCGGCAACCTCATCGCAGTGGGCCTGACTACTATTCCTAGGACGTCTGGCCGTTTTGCACGCCGACCACTCCAATGGTGGTCGGCCGAGTGTGAGACGGCCCTCAAACAGAAGCGTTATGCCTACATGCGCTATAAGCGCCGCCCGAACGATTTCACCGTCGCCGAATTTCGTCGGGCTAGGGCTAGGTTCCGGTATATTTCGAATCACGCCCGCCGCTCTTCTTGGCGGGCATACGTGTCTTCACTTAACGGGAAGACCCCTTTAGCTGAGGTGTGGAAGCGAGTCAAAAGGATTCGGGGCAAGTTCTCGCAGAACCCCCCTCCCGTTCTCCAGGAGAATGGGACCGCAATCTCGGACCCCGCGCCTGTGGCGGAATCCTTAGCGACCGCTTTTTCCGCATTCTCTAGCCGTGATGCTGCTCCGCCAGCATTCAATGCACGTCGTGATGTCGCGGAAGGCCGCCGGTTGGACTTTACCTCCAGAGGCGGAGAACCCTTCAACGACAAGTTTGCTGTGAGTGAGTTGCGTTCCGCTCTCGCTTCTTGCGCGGATACCGCCCATGGTCCGGACGATGTCCCGTACGCCATGCTTCGACACTTGGGTGAGCGATGCATGGCCTTTCAGTTAGGTTTGTTCAACAGGATCTGGGTGGAAGGTCTTCTCCCAGACTCCTGGCGATTCGCTACTGTGCTTGCCTTTCGCAAACCTGGGAGAGATCACTCTAATCCGACCGGTTTCCGCCCAATCTCTCTAACCTCTTGCGTGTGCAAGTTGATGGAGAAATTGGTAAATGTTAGATTAGCCTTTTTCCTGGACAGCGGAGGCCATCTGTCTTCCGCACAGTGCGGCTTCCGCAAGTTCCACTCTACGTCGGATGCTCTGCTCCGACTGGAAAATGCCGTCTGCGAGGCTTTCCTTCGTAGACAGCACTACGCCACGGTCTTTTTCGATCTGGAGAAGGCCTATGATACCGCATGGCGATACGGTATTATGGAGACTCTCCACACGATGGGGGCGAGGGGACGCCTCCCAATGTTTATATCTGAATTTTTGCGAGATCGTCGATTCAGCGTACGGGTGGGGGGAGCCCTCTCCGGCCCAAAGGAGCAGGAAGAGGGTGTCCCGCAGGGAATTGTCCTCAGTGTCACACTCTTGTCCATGAACATCAACGGTATCACCGCGGTGCTGCCGGAAGATGTTCTCGCTACGCTCTTCGTGGATGACCTTTCGATCTCTTTGGCGCGACCCAGATGCTAACTCCGAGCGTCGACTCCAACAGGCATTGAACCGCCTCTCTCGCTATGCTGAAGCGCACAGGTATCGGTTTTCTTTGGCCAAGACTAAGGTGGTGCACTTCTGCCGCCATCCACGGCTTCACCCCGACCCAGATTTGTTTCTTAATGGGGTGCGCCTGGATGTGGTTGAGTCGCACCGTTTCCCTGGTCTTGTATTCGACCGACGCCTCACCTGGGAGGCTCATATTTGCAGCCTTAGGGTCTCTTGTACACGCGCCATGGACATTCTCCGTTCCGTGACCTTCAGCGCTTACGGCGCTGATAAGGCTACTGCCTTACTTTTTTATCGATGCTTTGTTCGCTCGAAGCTCGACTACCGATGCGAGTTTTATGCATCCGCATCCGAGCGTTTATTGCGGAAGGTGGATTCAATCCACCACACCGGCCTTCGCCTCTCGACCGGTGCCTACCGCACTTCCCCCATCGAGAGCCTGTTGGTCGATGCTGGGGAGATGCCACTCGCTCTCCGACGCGTGCAGTGCATCATTCGCCTGTACGCGCGAGCCCGGTGCCTCACTCAGTTACCAACAGCTCTCACTGCTTCCGCAGCTGATCTCGATGGTGCCTATGCCGCCGAGAGACGCCAGTAATACCCTAAGCCCTTTGGGTTTAGGGCCAGGAAACTCCTTCGAGAGGTAGATATAGCTCTCGGGCCGGTGGCGCTCCTGGTTCTGCCCAAGACGCCACCCTGGAAGGTACTACATTTGGCTATTTGTCACCACGCCTCTGCTCCTAAAGCTTGTACCGCGCCGGGAGTATTGTGTTCGACCTTTTTGGAGCACACATCGTGTCACGCTGGAAACGTGTCAGTGTATACGGATGGCTCCAAGTCCCAAGAGGGGGTCGGCTTCCACGCCGTATCCCATTTGTTTGAAGTCAGCGGGGCTCTACCAGGCGCTGCGTCTGTCTTCACGGCCGAGCTGGTGGCAATACACCACTCGGTACGGGAGATTACGCGACGTGCTCGGTTCGGAGTCCGGATTGTGATCTATAGCGACTCACAAAGCGCCCTGAGTGCTCCCGGGGCATTGGAATCTCCGCATCCCCTGGTTCGTGAAATCCGTGACACCACGGTTTTGGCGAGCCGGGCAGATGTCGAGATTATCTTCTGCTGGGTTCCTGGACATGTAGGAATTACGGGGAATGAGGGCACCAAAGAGTCCGCGAGGACTCTGCGACCGGACCAGCGTTTCGCTCTTCCTCACACCGACTACATGGCAGGAATACGGGCAGCTCTTCGGACTGCTTGGCAAAGAAGATGGGAGACGGTCGAAGGGAACTTAAAGTTGCGTGCCATTGCGCCGCGACTGTTCCCATGGACCTATTCCCCTATGCCGCGGCGGCTTCAGGTTGCTTTCTGTCGTCTCCGAATCGGACACACTCGTGTGACACATCGCTATATGATGGAGCGCTCGCCTGCGCCCTATTGCAACGACTGCGTCGTCCCCCAGACTGTTCGGCACGTTAAGTTTTTCCAATTTATATCATTGTTAAGTTTTCATAATTTTACTTTAAAGTAGCCTAGTTCTAGGCTGTCGTGTTTTTCGGCGACTTCTACCCAAGTGGGTAGTTGCCAGATGGGTTCCATAAAAAAAAAATCACTGTTTTCTCATCACACGTTCGACCTTGACCGCCCCATGGTGGCCAGCCATAAGGTGATGTCCTCTATAGAGTAGTCAACGAGTTCCCTCGCATAGAATACTCCTTTCACAAAGTTCATGGTAGAGTGCGGCGTCACACTCACCGGGGTGCCATGAAGTGTCTGAAGAGCTCTTCTCTTGGCCGCCTCGGCGGGATTCGCCAGAAGGCTCCCGTCCGACAAACGGGTCACCTTCGGCTCTCTACCAATTGCACTAGCTAATCCTCTCCTCTGATGGATCATGTTGCCCTTGGCCAACATGGTGCCATCAGTGGAGCGAATAACGAGGAAGCGTTTGAAGCCAGCGGGCTCGAAAATGCCAGGTAACCTCTGAATGAGGGTCCGTTATGTCATCGAGGCTACGCCCTGTGCACTCTTAGTCAGGGGCTCCGCACCCGGGGGGGTAGAGGGGCCGGATGTGCCGATCTTCGCTTGGTCGCCTACCAAAGTGGCAGCAGACCCATCCGTCCCCGCAGCCCCCGCGGATGGAGAGGAGCCCAGAGTTTTCTTGGTCTTTTTCTTTTTTGGAGAGGAGGGCGGAGAATGATCCCGCTTCTCACCTCCGCCGGCAGAAGTCCCCAGGCCAGATGGATCGGCCTCAGCCAGGTCCTTCTCCGAAATGGAGAAGGTCCTGGTAGTCGTAGGGGCACCTGTCGGAGGAGATCCCTTCCCTCCTTGTACTGCCTCAGAACCCCATCTGTTTGAGGAGGACCTTGCATAGGGGCAAATTCGGGTTCGGTGTTTCGCGCCGAGCCCGGATTCCCCCCCTTAGAAGGCCCTACCGTCTGAGGCTCCTCAAAAACCATGTGTGTCATCCCAGTTGGTCATCCCCTCCCAAGACATCGCCGGTCCCGTTGGCTGTACTGTCACTAGTCTTGTGTGGGGAGGCACAGGCCTTGACCCCGGCGATGTTCAATATTCTTGCCAGCAGGTCTTTTGAGGGAAGCGACCGAAGGGGCCTGGCTTCCCTCTTTCCCCTAAGGGGGTTTGCCCTACCGAGCCGCTTACACGAGGGGCGGTCGGCAATGGGCTGCCTGCTGGCTTTCTTGGCAGTCCCCTTGGAAAGAAAAGAGGGGACTGCCGCTGGAAAAAGGGAGGTGCCCGAAAGCACCTCCAGAATAGGGGGTGAGGGGGAGTCCCCTGCACCTGTAGGCGGAGAGGAGTAAGCCTCCTGTCCGGTTAGAGAAATATGGAGGGTCCCCTTCGCAAGCACAGGGGCGGGGACCTCCATTTTTTCGGTGGAGCTGCACGAGGGCAGCTCCGTCGTTGTTGTAGGGGGAATTAAGGAGAGATGTTTTTTTTTGGCATCATTGGGCATGGTGACCCTCTTTGTTTTAGGGGACGCAATCGCTCACCACCTCTCGCAGTAGCCCGCACTGCAAGAGGTGCTTACAGGCCCGTCAGAGCCAGGCGCCGCCATTTGGGACCACCCTTCCCGCCTGGTGGCCTGGCAGTCCATCGGCATGGCGGCTCCACCTTCAACACGGCGTAAAAAAGATAGATTTTGAAGACGAGAGGAAAAGGGATGTGAGGAAGGTATGGGTGGGGATGAAGCGGGTTGTTAAAAACCAACCACCCCAGACCGGAGCTCAGGAGTTAGGAAACATTGTCACCTCCCCCCTCAGCCCCGATCCGAGACGGTTGGCTGAGAAGAAGGTCAGCATCTACCCTGTGGAATTAGAGGCTGACCAGAGAAAGCTGTGGGAGAGGTTGTTTGAAAAGCGAAGTAGTAGGGGAGAAACACAGGCCATCTGAAGGAAGGAAGAGTATCTAAGCTTGGGCCGGACGGAGCGCTGGATCCCGTCAGCACGGCGGCCAGGATGGCAAATCGCCACTTCCCTTACGGGGTCAAGACGTTCGAACGTTAAAATCAATGTGTAGTAGTTGGGACTCTAGTAGAGCCTACAGTTTTAGTCACCCTGAGTACATGTGTGGCGCGTTGGAAAGTGAGCTTACTCTGGAGACGTGTGAGGTCGTATCCCTTACTTCGTTTGAAGGACGACACCTTTGACAAAATTCAGAAGTGGATGGAGCGAAACGGTTACGGGAACTTCGGCAATCGATGACAGATTTCGCACAAAAATGAGATCGACACCTCGACTACGATATCACCACTACCTCTTGACCACATATGTACAGCGGGGTTCACCACAACGGGACTCAAATGATAAAATTAACGTCAAACATATCCACTTTCGCAAGTGGGGTGTTAGATGACGAACTCATGACCAAAAAGCGGGTATAATCTAAATCTGGGTCCACATAATTGGCAAAGGGATCCAACCAGCGAGAGAAAGCTGAAAGGGGAGTTGAAGAACGTTTGGCACGAGGAGTTTTAGGTTTATTGCTAGCCATTGCAAATATAAATAACTTCACATTCTCCCTCAGGACTCCCCACCATGGAAGCCTACAAGGGCCCAGCACTACTGCAACTCTAGATTCGGTTACGTCCGGTATGGCCTCTTCGAGAATGGATACGGATCCACCACACCATCTTTATAGACCAACAAGGCTGCCCGAGTTCTCCTACGGGTGGAGAAAAGGGACCATGATGAGTTTGCCCTTGGGTATCGGCAGACGAAGGCGGTGGACCTCCTCCGACAATCATGAAAGAACAATTCAGAATCAGTCCGAAAAAAACAAAAGCAGAGGTCAAGTAAGTTTCAGGGCCACTAGATGAGAAAAAGGGGAAATAAAGGGCAGTAAAAGAAAGTAATAGGTGCGGGGGGGAGAGGAAGTTATATTAAAAGTCTGGTTCGCAGCACCAGGGGACCTCTAAGGGCACCAGGACTTCCTCTCCCATTGCCACGAGAAGGGCAGAGCCTTTCTAGGACCAACCCCTGAACAAAGAAAAGGTCCCAGAGAGGAAAGGGGATGAGAACATGATTATGCCAACGTTCGTGATGGGAGTGAGAATATGGCATGGAAGAAAAAAATATATCGATTGACGGCAGTGCAAATGGACAATTTGAGGGGGATGCTTGGGTGTGCGAAAGGTGGAGTGAGACAAGAACGACTGGATCAGATTATTTATGGTGTGAAAAAAGTTGTCTCTCTTCTGAGGTGGTATGAAAATGTAAGAATAATGGGAGGAATTATTATTGTGAAGAGAATTTACAAGAATGTTATGCTATGGGGGGTTTTGAAGACCGCGCAAAAAGTGGCTTGGTTATGTGGATGTGTTGAGAGAAAGGGCTGACCGAGAAGGAAGTCGATAATAGTGTGCATAGAAAGGGAGGACTTCTTCAAGGAATGAACGTTGACTGAACAAGATGTCCTGAAGAGGCAATTTGGCATGTAAAAAAATATGGGTGGTTTTGTGGTTGATCCGGTGCAAAGGGTCGGTGAGTAAGGCTGGGAAGTTTCGGTGGTGATGATGCGCGCCGATTCTACTTAGTGGAAAAGTTAGTTGAACCTCGTTTCACATGGATGTTTATAACGTTGCACAGACGAAGTTCGTTGGTTATATTTTTGTTTGTCGATGCATTTAATCTTTCAGCTCACCAAATAATCAGCTAATAAACTAATCTACACTTTATATCCTATCAATTTTTTTTTAACTACACTCCAACAACTTCAAATATTTGCACGTCATACCCCTCGCATTTAACACGCCAATACCCAGGTCTCCCTAAGGCAAGGTCGACTCGAATTTAGTGGTCTTCTACGACGCCAGACTGACACCATCGTTGTGGTATTGTTTCTCCGCCATCATGGAAAAGCTATATTAATTTAGGTGACTGACTTTTTATAGTAGGGATGATGAGAGGATGACCTCGAACCTTGAGCTGCATTAAAGAGCAATTCCTAATTTTTTAACGGAATTCGTCAATTCTTTACTCTTAAAACTCTTAATGTATTACGAGGGGCGGTCAATAGGTTTTACGAATCGGTAGGGCAAAACAGAGGAAGGGGGGTGGCTGTTTGTGGGGGTGTTATGACAAGTCAAGACCTGCAGCCGCACGCTCCTGCCTCGTCTATTTAAGAAGCAGTAGCTGATCGCAGATCGTCAGTCACAATTTTTTCAACAATGGAGAAGGTTAAGCACCGCGCACTGATCAAATTTTTGACCAATGAAGGCAAGAATGCAAAAGAGATCCATGAACGCATGGTTACAGTATACACCAACACCGCCCCCTCCTATGCAACCATTGCTCGCTGGAATAGGGAGTTCCACCATGGTCGTGAGTCCCTTGAAGATGACCCCCGTCCAGGACGCCGTAAGACGTGACTAACGATGACAATGTGGCCCGTGTGGAGAGAAGGATCCTCAAAAATCGACGGGTGAAGGTCGAAGAAATCGAGCGAGAACTCGGAATATCACATGGAAGTGTTATCAACATCATCCACGACAATTTGGCCATGACCAAGGTCTCTGCCCGTTGGGTCCCTAGAAACCTCACGCCCCATGATCGACTTCAACGTCGTCAAAGTCCACAAGGCCGAGTTGCACAAGCTGCCCTCCGCGAGTGCGGATTCGAGGAGCTCAACCATCCCCCTACAGTCCAGATCTGGCCCTTAGCAACTACTTTTTATTCCGCCGGCTCAAGGCTGCATTGCGTGGACGCCGGTTTGGGGACGATGAAGATGTCCAGTTCGCCATCCAGGAGTGGATTGAACAGCAGTCGGGAGATTTCTGGTTGTCGGGAATTCGAAGCCTCAGGAACAAGTGGCGCAAGTGCATTGAAGTCGAGGGTAGTTATATTGAAAAATAATAAAACACTTTTCTTCATATCTCGTTTCCTTATATTCGAATTGCAGAACTTATTGACCACCCCTCGTATCTTCAGGATTAATAACACTCAGATTGTATATTTATAAAAAAAGATATATTATATATATATATATATATATATATATATATATATATATATATATATATATATATATATATATATATATATATATATATATATATATATATATATATATATATATATTACATACATACATTCAATCTCATCAACAGAAAACATCGAATAATTCCTGTAGTCTCTAATGAAACCACCGAGCTATTTATTCTGTGTTACATATTACCGCAGAGATGCCCTGAATGGATCCAATGTCAGCTTGCAGGTAACAATATCAAAGCCGAGGACATAGGGTAGTTATACCCAGGATTTACATAAGTCACGATGAATCAGGCACTTCTGAATCGGAATCATGTTTAAGGACTTGCTCTGTATTCTTAGGCCTCATCATGGGGAATAGGATAACTTCTTTGATGTGAGATGAATTGGTCAAGAGCATGACCAATCGATCGATGCCCATGCCCCACCCTGCCGTGGGGGGCAACCCGTATTCGAGGGCTGTAATGAATTCCTCGTCGGAGACGTCTTCGCCTTCTCGAGCTAGTCGCTGGAACCGGGCTCGTTGTTCTACAGGATCGTTCAATTCGGTGTAAGCGTTGCAAAGCTCCTTCTTCGCTGCAAACAACTCGAACCGTTCGGTCAAACCAAGCACCGAACGGTGGTGCTTGGCCATAGGACTCATTACTTGAGGGTGGTCGATAATAAAGGTGGGGCGAATGCAAGATGGTTCAACGAAATGTGAAAATAGCTTATCTAAGAGTCTCGGAGTGGAGTAGGGAGGGGAAGGTTTCAAGCCGTGTTTCCGACAGATGTCAACCAAAACCGCTTTGGATTCTTCTGTGTGAAGGACATCGGGAGAGGGTAGGATCCTCCCCAAAGCGTTTTCTAGTGCGGTCATAAACTGTATTCTGGGAAAAGGCGGCCTAAAATTGATTTCGCATGAGAGATCTCCCACCAGGTAATCGATACTGTGGGAACCAGACAGTACATACACCATCTCTGACAAAAGCGACTCAGTTAAACTCATTAAATCGAAGTAATCCGCGTAGGCCATATAAAACTCGCACATAGTAAACTCCGGGTTATGATCCCGATCGAGTCCTTCATTCCGGAATTGTCGCCCAATCTCGAAGACTCGGTTTAGTCCCCCAACAATTAACATCTTTAGATAAAGTTCCGGCGCGACTCGGAGGAAGAGATCTAGATTAAGAGCATTGTGGTGGGTCTGGAAAGGGCGGATGACAGCCCCACTCTTCCGGCAATTCAACATCGGTGTATCAACCTCCACAAACCCTAAATTTTCAAGGAATTTGCGGAGAAATGATATAACTTTGCTCCTAGTGATAAAAATACCCCGAGTTCTTTCGTTGGCGAGGAGATCGAGGTATCTGTGACGGAACCTCGATTGCTTGTTGATCAAACCAATCCTCGTATTGGGCAAATTTCTAAGACAAGGCGACAAAACTCTCAGACTTTCTGCCCTGACAGACAATTCTCCTGGAGTAGATCGCATTGGTGTGCCAACAACTCCAATAATGTCACCTTTACGGATGCTGTAACAATCGTCAAAGAACTCCGCTTGATTCCCATAACGTTTTAAGTTGGCAATGACCTGCAAAAAAAGTATAATAAAACTATTTCAAAAGGGAGGGGGAGAGTCGGTGCGCATCAACGCCGTTAAAATAACCCACACCTTTTATACCCTATGAAGTACAAAGTCACTAATCATTTTATGTACGCCAAATGGTCCTACATAGCGATGCGGTGCTATACACATTTTAGCACCTCTTACATTTACGGTTCATTCCCTCCTTAAAAATTAAAAAGTTTTTTGCTGCAGTAGGACAACAAAAATATCACCAGCGTGGTGTCAACTGCACGTCGGAGAATACTAAATGTGACAGCATTTCTGGATGTACTGGGTAAAGGCATTCTTGGAATCCACTCTTCTGTATGAGTCCGTGAAATGGCTGGGACTGGGTTCGGGGGTAGGGAGGATGGAGCACCGGCACAGACTATAAGCTTTGGGTGGGTTATCTCTTACTATTTTTCACAGATTTCTACATTTCTTTTCAATTCCATGGCATAAAATCATGCCCACCTCTACAATTTGGCAATACCAGATCAAGAATGATAAAAAAAGCGCAAACAAAGGAAGGGGGAGGGGGGGCTCGAAAAGAGGATTGCAAGATCCTGCTCTCTCATAGCAATTAGTAAAAGATTTCATTGGTTAAGATAGCCAGGCATAGGCATCTCATATCCAGGGGTTCAGGTCCCACAAAGGACCCCGAGAATACTTCCTTACACATTTATAAACGTCTAATATACAAAAGATAAACCGCATTCAGTCAGGGGTACACACACCTCTTGAACATGCTACCTCACAGTACCCCCCCCCCCCGTTTTCGCACTCGATCTGCCCTTCCTATACCTATACCACACGCCTTCATATACCTCTTTAACGACCACTCTTAATACCATATATCACGCATTTCCTCACAAGGAATTTACTCAGCAACCACAACATACGAGTATATATGGCTTTTATCCAGAATTCGCGTTCGCATTACAAAAGTACTAAGTTACATGTATCTTTGGCATGTAGAAGGAGGCCTAATCACATATATCAGAGATGACATTCCCTTCGCTAAACCACCCGCAACAGCCTGAAAAGGACTTTATTAGCAGTGCAACGCAAAACTCGGAAAAAGTAAACCGAAAGATTTAGGGATATAAAAACCTAAAGCCAGACTAAAGCAACGCCAATAAAAAAATCTATGTAAAAGACAAAAATCGGGCCATGGTAAAGAAGTAAAAAACGGTAGGAGCTACGGCAAGGGAGGAGCCCAGAGTAGCTTATTAAATTAGGAAGGGATCCCGAGCGAAAGGAAGGACTCGCTAAAATAAAGTCTGGTTACACATCATCTGCGATGCGTGAAAGGTCAGGAAGGCATTCACAACGAGGTGCCACCGCCAAGGAGGGGCAATTTACAAGGCGGCGAAGAGACATGGGGTATGACCAAAGGTAACAAAATGAGGCATTTCGAGTCATCGGCATTCACCAGATATCCGTGAGTGAGGCAGAAATGGCCAATCCGGAGGAGGTGAAACGCCTTTCCATGGAAGGAAAAGCGCAAAAGGAGTTCGAGCAACGTGGTCTGCCCATTCTTTGTCCGGGATTGCAACGTGTCTAGGGACCCAACAAAAGTCTATTCGGCAACGGATAGAGTTCTTCGCCAGCCACGACTACTGATTTTTTGTAACAGGGGGATGGTCCGAACTCAAACAACAAATAAATTGAAGTGATCATCACCCCAAATTAAACAAATACAAATACCACACTGGAATAACAGATAAAGACATCTGCTTGCGTTGCAACTAGAAACCAGACAGTTCAACACATATTTACAACATCCCGAAACAAGCATAACTGAGACAAAACCTGGTGCACAGAGTGCTGGATGTTTGGGAGATCCACGTCCGCTCGAGCTCGTCGAGGCTGCGGGGGGAACATAAATAGGAGACTTTTTAAGCAGTTCTTTCAGAGCTAATCGCTGATCTACACAGCCGCTTTCAGATCTAAAACTTCCCTGATTATCGCCAAAAAGCCCACCAGCTAAATCACACATTCTTCACATCCTCCTTTTCCTGTTCATATTTTAGCACTGAAGCTTGACAACGCCTATTCTCTGGGTATATTGTTACTGATAATGATGAGACATTTGTAAACAAAATGAAATGTGTGGGAGATGCATAACTCCATTGGCTCCATAAGGCGAAAAAGATAAAAGTCGGAGGTAGATAGAACTTGGAAATCACTCCCCTCTCTACTTGCTCCAGCATTATATCCACTCATAGCAATTAGGACTTCACCCTCGCGTTGTATCATGAGTTCATTCCCTGAGACTCAAAGAACAATAAGCACACCGAATAACGAATCTCCTAACTTATAGACGCTTCTTCCCAGACGCTTAGGTGACGCAAACCATTTCCTTTAGAGGCATTCAAATACAACTATGGCCATCGTCAATCCCTTCTCTTTCCCATCTTTTCATTTTCCGTCTGCATTCCCTCTCTTTCCCCACCAATCACCCATTGCAATAAAGAAAAGTGGGCACACATTAACAGGGGTTGACATGAGCGTGAATGAGGGAGGGGGATAACACCCATGGCTTCCTTTTAGCACGTGCGGTCAAAGCCCTGATACGAGTCACTCGGGCGAGCCACCTTCTTAAAGTAATTAATGGAAGCGTTGACCCATCTTTTTGAAGGAAAAAGTAAAGAAATTGGCATGGGTTTTACCACCAATATGCACTCATTAAAATGCCTTTTATTGCAAAGTGGGGACACTCAACGTATGATCCGAACCAGGGATATGACAACCGTCGTGAAGACCACCCGAATCAAGCCTCCATCGGGCGGGTAACCACACCCGATGTAGCTTAGCTTTACAAAAAATGGGCTAGGCTGTAGCCCTTTTTCGGGAGGGGGGGAGGAGTAAGGGTGAAGATCGATGAAACAAACCTGAATCTTCGTTTGACTATCGACGATATCATAAAACTTGAGTTTTTTGCTCGCCTCTCGGATAGTGAATACGCGGCCGGCCACGGACACGGGATCGTCTAGACTTTCTCCATTTTCGAGGTAACCGTACTTAGCGACGAATTCCTCAGCTGTATAAGAGGGGGAGAAAGCATGGGGGTAAGTCTCCCTCCCCTTTTTTACCTCTTCCTTAAGGGTTTTAAGGCGATACTTGAAGTAGTCCTCGCCTGTTAAATCAGACATCCATCTCTGGAAAGGAATTTTTTGATAATGTGAAAAACAACGGTCGCATTTAGGACAGTTTTTAAAATAGAGGTTGTTATTTTTAGCTCCCCGGGAGCAGGTGGCGTCTCTGATCCCCCACTGCTTGGGGGCTGAAGGGAGAAGCACTTGGATCCTCCAACCTGTGATGTAGGCTCTGCTAACCTTACCACAATTAATTGGGGCTGTCTTGAGGGTACCGAGTTAGAGTCGAGGGAGGATGTTGCATGCTGGGAGAATTTTATAAGCCTCCTTCCCCGTGCTAGCGAGGTACTGACCAAATTAGAGAGAATGTGTGAAAGAAAGATGGGGTCCATAACAGGGGGTGAGTGGGGGTGGAGGGTGTATTTGTAGACAAGCATACAGAAGATCTCTTTTGGTTGAGAAATATAAATGAAGGTGGAACGATATTAAAACAAAAACCATCGAGGGCATCTCCACACTCAAGCGTTTTGAAGTTTGTATATAAAGTAGTGAAGTTATACGATTAAGTTAAAATGGGTGGAAAGGACATAACCCTAGTAGACAATGAAGGGAGAGGAAGGGTGCGCAACTCTCCTGTATGTACTAGGTTATGTTCTTCAAAAAAGGCAAGTGGCTTTGGAGCAAACCGCAATAAAATCCTAATACAAAGGGACAAATCATACTCACGATGATCATAAAGGAAGACTGACTACTTCGTGAATTGAGGCTGAAAAGATATAAAGGGGAAATCAATTTTCTTCCTTTAAATAATTAGGAAATATATATATATATATATATATATATATATATATATATATATATATATATATATATATATATATATATATATATATATATATATGCAGGTTCTATTGAAGTCCACAGCTGTGGCAACTGTTAATCACGAACTTAAGAGGGTTTCCTAAGTTTCGTTAACAACGGCTACCCACAAAAATCCATCGACGCCATCATGAAAGAGAAAATGAACTTGGCTGCTGACCCTGGCGTCAAGGCTACTCCGAAGAAGAGTAATATCGACATTTATTACAAGGCTAATATGAACACCGGCAACTGCCCACTTGGGCATTAGTCGCCGAAAAACACGACAACCTAGAACTAGGCTACTTTAAAATGAAAATATGAAAACATAACAATGATATAAATGTGAAAAACTGAAAATCAGGAAGCAATCTTCGGCAGCAGGGAGAGGTCCCCCTCACCCCGGTGCAGGGGGACCTACAAACAAAACAATATCAAACAAAAAAGAACCTTAAATAAAGGGGAGAAGCTCGGCCTCCCCCCAAAAGTCAACAAGTCCAACGGTAAATGTGCACGAATCCGTCCCGAGTACAAGGGACAGGCGGTAGCGACCCCGCCTATCCCGGTACCGGGACAGGTATCGTGCGCGAAGATCACCCAGACTAGGACATTCGACAAGAATGTGCCGAACAGTCTGGGGGACGACGCAGTCGTCGCAATAAGGCACAGGCGAGCGCTCCATCAAATAGCGATGCGTCACACAAGTGTGTCCGATTCGGAGACGACAGAAAGCAACGTGAAACCGCCGCGGCATTGGGGGATAGGTCCATGGGAACAGTCGCGGCGCAATGGCACGCAACTTTAAGTTCCCTTCGACTGTCTCCCATCTTCTTTGCCAAGAAGTCCGAAGAGCTGCCCGTATTCCTGCCATGTAGTCGGTGTGAGGAAGAGCGAAACGCTGGTCCGGTCGCAGAGTCCTCGCGGACTCTTTGGCGCCCTCATTCCCCGCAATTCCTACATGTCCAGGAACCCAGCAGAAGATAATCTCGATATCTGCCCGGCTCGCCAAAACCGTGGCGTCACGGATATCGCGAACCAGGGGATGCGGAGATTCCAATGCCCCGAGAGCACTCAGGGCGCTTTGTGAGTCGCTATAGATCACAATCCGGTCTCCGAACCGGGCACGTCGCGTAATCTCCCGTACCGAGTGGTGTATTGCCACCAGCTCGGCCGTGAAGACAGATGCAGCGCCTGGTAGAGCCCCGCTGACTTCAAACAGAGGGGATACGGCGTGGAAGCCGACCCCCTCTTGGGACTTGGAGCCATCCGTATACACTGGCACGGTTCCAGCGTGAAACAAGGTGTGCTTAAAAAAGGTCGAACGCAACACTCCCTGCGCCGTACAAGCTTTGGGAACAGAGGCGTGGCGACAAATAGCCAAATGTGGAACCATCCAGGGAGGCGTCCTGGGCAAAACCAGGGGCGCCACCGGTCCGAGGGCTATATCTAGCTCTCCAAGGAGTTTCCTGGCCCCAAACCCAAAGGGCTTAGGGTATGACTGGCGTCTCTCGGCGGCATAGGCACCGTCGAGATCAGCTGCGGATGCAGTGAAAGCTGTTGGCGACTGAGGAAGGCACCGTGCTCGCGCGTACAGGCGAGTGATGCACTGTACGCGGCGCAGAGCGAGTGGCATCTCCCCAGCATTGACCAACAGGCTCTCAATGGGGAAAGTGCGGAAGGCACCGGTCGCAAGGCGGAGGCCGGTGTGGTGGATCGAATCCAACTTCCGCAATAATCGCTCGGCTGCGGATGCATAAAACTCACATCCGTAGTCGAGCTTCAAACGAACAAAGGATCGATAAAAAAGTAGGGCAGTAGACCTATCAGCGCCCCAAGCGCTAAACCTCACGGAACGGAGAATATCTATAGCGCGGGTACAAGAGACCCTAAGGCTGCGAATATGAGCCTCCCAGATCAGGCGTCGGTCAAATACAAGACCAAGGAAACGGTGCGACTCAACCACATCCAGGCGCACCCCATTAAGAAACAAATCTGGGTCGGGGTGGAGCCGTGGATGGCGGCAGAAGTGCACCACCTTAGTCTTGGCCAAAGAAAACCTAAACCTGTGCGCTTCGGCATAGCGAGAGACGCGGTTCAATGCCTGTTGGAGTCGACACTCCAGGGTTGGCATCTGGGCCGCGCCAAAAGAGATCGAAAGGTCGTCCACGTAGAGCATAGCGAGAACATCTTCTGGCAGCACTGAGGTGATGCCGTTGATGTTCAGGGGCAAAGAGTGTGACACTGAGGATACTTCCCTGTAGGGACACCCTCTTCCTGCTCCTTTAGGCCGGAGAGAGCTCCCCCCCACCCGTACGCGGAATCGACGATCTCGCAAAAATTCAGATATAAAGACTGGGAGGCGTCCCCTCGCCCCCATCGTGTGGAGAGTCTCCATGATACCGTATCGCCATGCGGTATCATAGGCCTTCTCCAGATCGAAAAACACCGTTGCGTAGTGCTGTCTACGAAGGAAAGCCTCGCAGACGGCATTTTCCAGTCGGAGCAGAGCATCCGACGTGGAGTGGAACTTGCGGAAGACAGATGGCCTCCACTGTCCAGGTAAAAGGCTATCTAACATTTACCAATTTCTCCATCAACTTGCACACGCAAGAGTTTAGAGAGATTGGAAGGAAACCGGTCGGAGTAGAGTGATCTCTCCCCGGTTTGCGAAAGGCGAGCACAGTAGCGATTCGCCAGGAGTCTGGGAGAAGACCCTCCACCCAGATCCTGTTGAACAAAGCCATGCCTCGCTCACCCAGGTGTCGAAGAATGGCGTACGGGACATCGTCGGGACCATGAGTACTGTCCGCGCATGAAGCGAGAGCGGAGGGCAACTAACTCACAGTAAACTTGTCGTTGAAGGGTTCTCCGCCTCTGGAGGTCGAGTCCAGCAGGAGGCCTTCCCTGAGATCACGACGTGCATTGAATGCTGGCGGAGCAGAATCACGGCTAGAGAATGCGGAATAAGCGGTTGATAAGGATTCCGCCACGGACGCAGGGTCCTAGATTGCGGTCCCATTCTCCTGGAGAACGGGAGGGGGGTCCTGCGAGAACTTGCCCCGAATCCTTTTGACTCGCTTCCACACCTCTGATAGAGGGGTCTTCCCGTTAAGTGAAGACACGTATGCCCGCCAAGAAGAGCGGCGGGCGTGCTTCGAAATATACCGGAACCTAGCCCTAGCCCGACGAAATTCAGCGACAGTGAAATCGTTCGGGCGGCGCTTATAGCGCATGTAGGCATAACGCTTCTGTTTGAGGGCCGTCTCACACTCGGCCGACCATCATAGGAGTGGTCAGCGTGCAAAACGTCCAGACGTCCTAGGAATAGTAGTCAGGCCCACGGCGATGAGGTTGCCGGAGAAGAAATCAACGGCCTCATCTACCGACCTAAACTCCTCGACTGAGATAGAGAATTCAGTCATTTCCTGAAATGCAGGCCACCGCACTCGCGCCAAGCACCACCGATGTGGGCTCTCAGGCGGCAGTTGCCCTGAAAAGGATATTTGAGTGGGAAAGTGATCACTACCATGGAGGTCATCAACCACCCCCCAATCAAAATCAGGCTGTGCATCCGAAAAGCACAAAGATAGGTCAAGGCAAGAAAATGAAGCGGTTTTCGGACAGTGATGCGTAAACTCATCCACGTTTAGGACACCCATCTCAAGCTCTTCGATCAGATCGGAGGGACTTGTCCCCTAGGATTTATGGAGTAATCTCCCCAGAGAGGATGCCTGCCGTTCAGATCTCCAAGTAAAAGAAAGGGCGTCGGCAACCGTGCCACGACGCGGCGTAAGTCCCCCGCGTCCAAGTCAGCTGACGGTGGAATGTACGCAGAAATGATAGTATACCTGCTATCCAGGTGCAGCTGCGCGGCGACTGCCAGGAATAAGGTATCTAAAGAGAAAGGAAGAACGGAGACATCCTGCCGGGGGGAAACCGCGCCACTCCCAGCCCGGCCATCCCGCGGTGGTGGGGTCGCGAGACCCTTATACCCCAGGAAGGCGGGCAGGGGGCACGCGCCTAGCATGGTCTCGTGCAAAAAGATAGCTAACAGGGAACGGGACGAGACGAGCCAACGCAGCTCCTCCCAGTTGGCCCGGAGTCCACGGTAATTCCATTGAAGGAATATGCCCTCCAGGCCTAGCTCGGAGAAGACGCGAGGACACTCCTCGAACAGAAAAACCTCACGGGAATGGCCGTACGCTTCTCGGGAGCAGAACTCCGGGCGCTGTTGGCCGGACAAAGCGCTGAAGGCGCTGTCGCCTTCGAGGACTTATTGGGGGAGGTTGGGCTCACCATGCGAGTCTTTTCCTCCCTCCGCCTCGAAACCTTAGGCGAGCGCTGCGGCTTCGGAGGCGGGGGGCCCTCTTTTCGAGGAACCACCGTCTCCGAGCCACTCGATCCAACTCGGGGCGTGGGCGAAGGAGCCGAAGCTCCTTTGTTGCTGTCCTCCTTTCGGGGGACAGCTTTTGGAACCCCAGGAGATGGCCTGGCGACCAACTTCAGGGGTTTTGCCTCCTGTGAGTCTAACGACTCGGTGGAGGCGCGTGGCCGTTTCGCCTTACGGGAACGGTCACGCTGGGGAAGGAGGGCAGAGCCCTGGTTTTAGCCGGGGCTGGGTGTCAACCCTTTTTGCCACCAGCTTTACCAGGGAAGCGCACGGGTTGAGTTGAGCCCGCAGAAGGGCTCCGAATGGGCGCGGAAACAACTGTGCTCGTTGGCCTGGATGGGTCAGGAGCAGAGGGTGCCTTTCTAACTATTGAAGCATTTGAAGTCCCAGGCAGAGCCGGGCGCGCCAGGACCAAGTCCTTAGCCTCGCGGAATTAGAGTCAATCCTGGGCCTGAACGACCAGGATTTCTTTCTCAAGGGGATATGAACCACATTGCTTCGAAGAAGCGGGGTGCGGCTCTCCGTAATTGACACACTTGGCCACGCACGATTTGGACTTATCGTGTGCGTCTTGGAGCAATTTACACAAACTTCGGGTGACCCCGACTTTGCACGTCTACAAGAACGATTCGTATGGCCGAAGCGGTGACAGTAATAGCACCGCCGAGGCAGTGGAACGAATGCTTTCACGCGGTAGCGGTACCGACCGGCACGCACCGACTCAGGGAGCTTGTCACAGTCGAACGTGATGAAGAGTGTAGGGGTGGGTCTCGAGGCCACTCCTTGTTTTCTCAACACACGTTCGACCTTGACCGCCCAATGGTAGGCCAGCTCTAGGGTGATGTCCTCAATGGAGTAGTGTACGAGTTCCCTCGCATAAACTACTCCTTTCACAAAGTTCATGGTAGAGTGCGGCGTCACACTCACCGGGGTGCCATGAAGTGTCCGAAGAGCACTTATCTTGGCCGCCTCGGCGGGATTCGCCGGATTCGCCAGAAGGCTGCCGTCCGAGAAACGGGTCACCTTCGGCTCTCTACCAATTGCACTAGCTAATCCTCTCCTCTGATGGATCATGTGTCCCTTGGCCAACATGCTGCCATCAGTGAAGCGAATAACGAGGAAGCGTTTGAAGCCAGCGGGCTGGAAAACGCCAGGTAACGTCCGAATCAGGGGCCCCGATGTCATCGAGGCTCCGCCCTGTGCACTTTTCGTCTTTGTCATAGTCAGGGGCTCCGCACCTGGGGGGGTAGAGGGGCCGGATGTGCCGATCTTGGTTTGGTCGCTTGCCAAAGTGGCAGCAGACCAATCCGTCGCCGTAGCCCCCGCGGATGGAGAGGAGCCCCGAGTCTTTTTATTCTTTTTAGGAGAGGAGGGCAGGGAATGAACCCGCTTCTCATCTCCGCTGACAGCAGCCCCTAGGCCAGATGGACCGACTTCAGCCAGGTCCTTCTCCGAAATGGAAAAGGTCCTGGTGGTCGCAGGGGCACCGGTAAGAGGAGTTCCCTCTAAAACCTTGTACTGCCTTGGAGCCCTCAGCCATTTGAGGAGGACCTTGCATAGGGGCGGATTCGGGTTCGGTGCTTGGCGCCGAGCCCGGATTCCCCCCCATGGAAGGCCCTACCGTCTGAGGCTGGGTTTCCTCAAGGACCATGTCTATCACAGGAGGGGCCTCCAGTTGGTCATCCCATCCCAGGACATCGCAGGTCCCGTTGGCAGATTCGCCAGGAATCTGGGAGAAGACCCTCCACCCAGATCCTGTTGAACAAATCTAACAGAAAGACCATGCCTCGCTCACCCAGGTGTCGAAGCATGGCGTACGGGACATCGTCCGGATCATGGGCGGTGTCCGCTCACGAAGCGAGAGCGGAGCGCAACTAACGTCACAGTAAACTTGTCGTGGAAGGGTTCTCCGCCTTTGGAGGTGAAGTCCAGCCGGCGGCCTTCCGCGACATCATGACGTGCATTGAATGCTGGCGGAGCAGCATCCCGGCTAGAGAATGCGGAAAAAGCGGTCGCGAAGGATTCCGCCACGGACGCGGGGTCCGAGATTGCGGTCCCATTCTCCTGGAGGACGGGAGGGGGGTCCTGCAAGAACTTGTCCCGAATCCTTTTGACTCGCTTCCACACCTCTGCTAAAGGGACTCGCTTCCACACCTCTGCTAAAGGGGTCTTTCCCGTTAAGTGAAGACACGTATGCCCGTCAAGTGAAGACACGTATGCCTGTCAAGAAGAGCGACGGGCGTGCTTCGAAATATACCGGAACCTAGCGGTAGCCGACGAACTTCACCGACAGTGAAATCGTTCGGGAGGCGCTTATAGCGCATGTAAGCATAACGCTTGTGTTTAAGGGCCGTCTCAAACTTGCCGGAGAACTCAACGGCCTCATCTACCGACCTAAACTCCTCGACTGAGATAGAGAATTCAGTCATTTCCTGAAATGCATGCCACCACGCCCGCACCAAGCACCACCAAGGTGGGCTCTCAGGCGGCAGTTGCCCTGAAAATGATATTTGAATGGGAAAGTGATCACTACTATGGAGGTCACCGACCACCCCCCAATCAAAATCAGGCTGTGCATCCTAAGAGCACAAAGATACATCAAGGCAACAAAATGAAGCGGTTCTCGGGAAGTGATGCGTAAACTCATCCGCATTTAGGACACCCATCTCAAGCTCTTCGATCAGATCGGCAAAGATTTGTCCCCTGTGATTTATTGAATAATCTCCCCAGAGAGGATGCCTGCCGTTCATACCTCCAAGCTAGAGAAAGGGCCTCGGCAACCGTGCCACGACGCGGATGAAGTCCCCCGCGTCGAAGTCAGCTGACGGTGGAATGTACGCAGAAATGATAGTATACCTACTATCCAGATGAAGCTGCACGGCCACTGCCTTTAAGGAGGTAAAGTGAAAGGAAGAACGGAGACATCATGCCGGGTGTAAACTGCGCATCCCCCAGCCCGGCCATCTCGTGGTGGTGAGGTCGCAAGACCCTTATACCCCAGGAGGGCAGGCAGGGGGCACGCACCTAGCATGGTCTTGTGTACAAAAATAGCTAACGGGGAACGGGACGAGACGAGCCTCCGCAGCTCCTCCCAGTTGGCCCGGAGTCCACGGCAATTCCAGTGAAGGAATATGCCCTCCAGGCTTAGCTCTTCGAACAGAAGACCCTTACGGGAATGGCTGTACTCTTCCCGGAGGCAGAACCCCGGGCGCGGTTGGCCGGACAAAGTGCTGAAGGCGCTGTCGCCTTCGAGGACTTATTGGGGGAGGTTGGGCTCACCATGCGAGTCTTTTCCTCCCTCTGCCTCAAAACCTTAGGCGGGCGTTGTGGCTTGGGAGGCGGGGGGCCCTCTTTTCGAGGAACTACCGTCTCCGAGCCACTCGCTCCACCACTAGGCGTGGGCGAAGGAGCCAAAGCTCCTTTGTTGCTGTCCTCCTTTCGGGGGACAGCTTTAGGAACCCCATAAGATAGCCTGGCGACCAACTTCAGGGGTTTTGCCTCCTGTGAGTCTAACGACTCGGTAGAGGCGCGTGGCCGTTTCGCCTTATGGGAAACGGTCACGCTGGGGGAAGAGGGGGAAGCCCTGGCTTTAGCCGGGGCTGGGTGTGAACCCTTTTTGCCACCAGCTTTACCAGGGGAGCGCCTGGGTTGAGAAGAACCCGCAGAAGGGCTCCGAATGGGCGCGGAAACAACCGTGCTCGTGGCCTGGATGGGACAAGGGCAGAGGGTGCCTTCCTAACTATTGAGGCATAAGACGTCCCAGGCAGAGCCGGGCGCGCCAGGACCAAGTCCTTAGCCTCGCGGAATGAGAGTCGATCCTGGTCCTGAACGGCCAGGAATTCTTTCTCAAGGAGATATGCACCACATTGCTTCGAAAAAGCGGGGTGCGGCTCTACGCAATTGACACACTTGGCCACATACGATTTAGACTTATCGTCTGCTGCCTTGAAGCAATTTACACAGACTTCGGGTGACCCCAACTTTGCACATCTACAAGAACGATTCGTATGGCGAAGCGGTGACAGTAATAGCACCGCCGCGGCAGTGGCACGAATGCCTTTACGCGGTAGCGGTACCAACCGGCACGCACCGACTCAGGGGGCTTGTCACAGTCGAACGTGACGAAGAATGTAGGGGTGGGTCTCGAGGCCCCTCCCTGTTTTCTCATCACATGTTCAACCTTGACCGCCCCATGGCCGGTCAACTAGGAAGCGTTTAAAGACAGCGGGCTCGAAAACGCCAGTTAGCCTCTGAATGAGGGGCCCCGATGTCATCGAGGCTCCGCCCTGAGCTCTTTTCCTCTTAGTCGGGGGCTCCGGACCCGTGGGGGCAGAGGGGCTGGATGTGCCGGCGGATAGAGATGAGCCCCGAGTCTTCTTAGTCTTTTTCTTTTTTGGAGAGAAGGGCATGGAATGAACCTGCTTCTCCCCTCCGTTGGCAGAAGCCCCCATACTAGATGGATCGGCCTCAGCCAGGTCCTTCTCTGAAATGGAGAAGGTCCCTGTGGTCACAGGGGCACCATCCAGAGGAGATCCCTCTCCTCCTTGTACTGCCTTAGAAACCATAGCCGTTTGACGAGGACCTTGCATAGGGGCGGATTCGGGTTCAGTGTTTGGCGCCGAGCCCAGATTCCCCCCATGGAAGGCCCAACCGTCTGAGGCTGGGTTTCTTCAAGGACCATTTCTATCACAGGAGGGGCCTCCAGTTGGCCATCCTGTCTCAGGACATCGCAGGTACTCTTGGCAGTGTCGCCAGTCTTGTGTGGGGAGGCACAGGCCTTGACCCCGGCCAGGTTTAAAATTCTTGCCAGCAGGTCTTTCGAGGGAAGCGACCGAAGGGGCCTGGCTTCCCTCTCCCCCCTAAGGGGGTTTGCCCTACCGAGCCGCTTACACGAGGGGCGGTCGGCAATGGGCTGCCTTCTGGCTTTCTTGGCAGGCCCCTTAGAAAGAAAAGGAGGGACTGCTGCAGGAAATAGTTAGGTGTCCGAAAGCACCTCCAGAGAAGGGGGTGAGGGGAAGTCCCCTGCACCCGTAGGCGAAGGAGAGGAGTAAGCCTTCTCTCCGGTTAGAGAAATATGGAGGGTCCCCTGTGCAAGCACAGGGGGGTGGGGACCTCCATTTTTTTGGCTACGTTGATGATACAGGGGAAGTTGAGGGTTGTTTTTTATTTTGGGTTGTTCATCATTGGGCATAGTGACCCTAAATTTTCTGCGGGACGCAATAGCTCATCACCTCTCACAGTAGCCCGCACTGCAAGAGGTGCTTACAGGCCCGGCAGAGCCAGGCGCCGCCATTTGGGACCACCCCTCCCGCCTGGTGGCCTGGCAGTCCATTGGCATGGCGGCTCCACCTTGAACATGGCATAAAAGGATAGATTGTGAAGAGGAGAGGAAAAGGGATGTGAGGAAGGTATGGGTGGGGATGAAGCAGGTTGTTAAAAAAAACTCCAGCTCCGATCTGGGACGGTTGGCTTGAGAAGAAAGTCAGCATCTACCCTGTGAAATTAGAGGCTGACCAGAGAAAGTTGTGGGAGAGGTTGTATAAAAAGCGACGAAGTAGGGAAGATATACAGTCTATCTGAAGGAAGGAAGAGAGGCTAAGCTGGGGCCAGCGGACGGAGCGCTGGATCCCGTCAGCACGGAGGCCAGGAGGGCAAATCGCCGCTCCCCTTACGGGGAGGAGGGCAGGGAATGAACCCGCTTCTCCCATCCGCTGGCAGGAGCCCTCAGACCAGATGGACTGGCCTCAGCAAGGTCCCTCTCCGAGATGGAGGTCTTGGCGGTCGCACCGTCTGGAGTGGGAGATCTCTCCCCTTCTTGTACTGCCTTGGAGACCCGAGCCATTTGAGGAGGACCTTGCATAGGGGCTGACTCTAGTTCAGTGCTTAGTGCTGAGCCCGGATTTGCCCCCATGGAAGGCTCTACCGTCTGAGTCTGGGTTGCCTCAAAGACCATGTCTATCTCAGTGGTGGTGGTGGTGGGGGGGGAAAGGCGCTCCATTTGACCCCTCCCCCCGGACTTCACAGGTCCCATTGGCAGCGGTATCACAAGTAAGTATGGGGAGGCACAGGCCTTGTCCCCGTTAGATTTAATATTCTAGCCAGCAGGTCTTTTGAGGGAAGCAACCGATGGGCCTTGTCTTCCCTCTTCCCTAAGGAGGTTTCCCCTACCGAGCCACTTAAATGGGGAGCGGTCGGTTATGGGCTGCCTGCTGGCTTTCTTGGCATTTCCCTTGGAAAATAAAGGGGGGACTGCCGCTGGAAAGAGGGAGGCACCCGAGGGAACCTCCAGAAAATGGGTGAGGGGGAGTCCCCCACGCCCGTAGGCAAAGAAGAGGAGTAAGCCTCCTCTCCAGTCAAAGAATTTTGGAGGTTCAGTGGAGCTGCTAAAAGGTGGCTCTGTTGATGCTGAGGAGAAAGGGAAAGGTTTTTTGTTTTAAAAATTTTTATCATCAGGCATGGGGACCCTATTCTTTCTGCGGGAAGCAAACGCTAATCACCCCTCACAGTGGCCTGCTCTGTGAGGGGTGCATATGGGGCTGGCAGAGCCAGGTGGCACCATTTTAGGCCACCTGGCAGCTCTTCGACATGGCGGCTCCACCTTGGGCATGGCGTAAAAAGGATAGTATGTGAAGTGAGAAGGAAAGGGGATGTGAGGAAGGTATGGGTGGAGATTTTAGCAGGTTGTTAAAAACCCACCATCCCAAACCGGAGCTCAGGGGTTAGGGAGCATTGTCCCCTTCCCCCTCAGCACCGATCCCGGATAGTTGGCTGAGGTCAGCATCTCATCTGTGAAAATAGAGGCCATCCAGAGAAAGTTGTGGGAGAGTTGTAGGAGTAAAGGAGAAAAGGCTAAGCTGGGGCCTGATGGGGTGCTGAGTCCTGCAGCACAGCAGCCAGGAAGGAAAATCACCATGCGCCTTACGGGGCAAAGTAACACTAAAACACACTCACAACATTCCAAACACAACATAGCTCACCAAATACAGTTCCTAAACAATAGTAGAAAGGATAACATGCAAAGTTTTGTCGAAACACTTGAGCAAAAAAATTACCAAACAATTAACAGTATCAGATTGTCTAACAGCACGCTGCACAATCACATGCATAATCATCACAACAAGCAAGATGTCCTCGAACAAACAACAAGCAGACACCCTCAAAAACCACTTCTCCCAATGTTAGCCACTTAGACTCCCTAACTTAATGCTAAATTAATTTAACATAAACAACTTTTCCCCATCAACCCAGAAAATGCACCTTTTACAAACCATCAGACGAATCACATCATCCACAACCTTAAGCACTCAGCTGTCTGAGGTCTAGACAACATTTCAAACTACAGCTCTACTCATAAAACACAATGCTTAGCATCTGGAAGCACAGTACAATCATCACAATCCTTAAACCCAACAAAGGCCTTACACCAGGCATTGGCAAACCCTGGCAAGCGTGCCAAACTTGACACACAGTGCATATATTTTTGGCCTGTGAAGAGATTTTTCCTCTCCTTTAAGCAAGGACATGATCACATTAAAAAGTATATATTTTCTAATGATAAAATTTAATATATTTCTTTTAACGCAATATTTACTGTATCTTTTTGGCATATCGACTTGGGTCTGTTGACCATCTTAGATTATGTACATTGGGCATTATAGTTACTTGGCACTTAAGACCAAAAGGTTTGCTGACTCCTGCCCTATACTAACTTTATTACATTGAAACATCACTCTCCTTTGTACACATTCAAAAGTCAGAGAGCTCCTTATCCTAAATCAGATCAGTCCACACATTCTCTTAACACCACAACTTTTTTTCCGACCACTACATTTGTTGGATGTGCCGATATTCACACCTGTGGGATTAAATAGCTCCAAACTGCAACAATATGGACGTATCCAATCACAACATTGCTATTATTTCCCTTCTCAAGTTTTTTTTTAGCAGAATATACCCACTCCTTCCTCTGTAGAGAAACCCTGCTGATGGAGTACATACTAGGGTCTCGATGTTTTTTTTATTGCACCTAGCTGGCGGCTACCAACAAGAGCAGGACTGCCAACATTCTAAATAAGCATATGATTAGGCCACTTTGAAAAGGTAAAACAAAAGACAGCAATATCCTCTTGCATACGCATACTTCTGATGTGGAACAGCTCCCTCCCTCCTTGTAGGTCATGAAGAATTCTATCACCAATAAATGGTGTAAAAAAAATACAATATGACCAGGACACACTCCTAACAAGGAATGGCCCCTGGTGTTTTGGGGCTCACCAGTTTTGTGCGAGTCAGTGTTTTAGTGTGTTTATATGTTGTGTCCTGCTTAATGTTATGGTTAAGGGGTATTGTGGTGTGAGTGAGATATCATCAGTGTAAGTGTTGCTTAAGAGGTTTGTGGTTGTGGGCTGTCATATGTGAATAGGTTGAATAGTAGGGGTGAGTGAATGGCTCATTGTGGGATGTCATTATGGAGTGGTCTAGTGCACAAGTTATGAGTTTGGTGGGTGACTTTGGTCTGCCTGCCAAATATGAAGTTTATTAGTCACTCTTTGTTGTTGTTGATGATAGTGTTTAGGATTTTGTATGCTAGGAAGTGTTTTAGTACTGTGTTGAGGGCTTTGTGTATGTGTAGTGCAGCAAGGATTGTATGTGAGAGGAGTAAAGGCTGGTTGAATCCATAGATTATGTGTTGTATAAGGTTGGTGAGGGGGGTTGTGGTCGAGTATTTTTTCCTGAAACTGCACTGTGTCTGAGACGAGTATATTTGGGCTGATTATTTAATTTATTAGTTTTGGGAGTGTTTTTGAAAGTGTGCACAGTAGCAAATTGGGTGCTAAGAGTTGGCTTGTTTTGAGGGCAGGGTTGGCAAAACCCCCCAAATTTTATTCTGGGTTTTTCAAAAAACAAATGCTACAAGCACTAGAATAACATTGAAAAAGAATAGCTATCTCTATTTTTAAATAATATTAATAATTACTTAGTTTAATAATTATATTATAGTAAGAACAGATCACAGTAACAGATCACTGATCGAGAATTGTGGGTACCCATGATAGCCATAACCTTTATAAGGAGAGATGAATTATTATGAGTCAGTATCAGAGAAATAACCTTACTTTGATAGATATTTGTTGAAATTATAAACATAAATATGAATTTTGAATAAAATAATGATAAGTAGCATTCACTATTTAAAAAAAGAAGTAATTTTGGAAAAAAAACCCAAACCCCATTTTTTTTCTTCAAATTTCACTTGAAAAAGCCCCCAAAAAACCGTGAATAAAACCCAGGTTTTTTTATTTGCCCACCCTGGTTGAGGGTTTGTTTGGTTTGAGTATGGGTATGATGTGGGCTAATTTCTAGATTGAGGTGATTGTGTTGGTGAGACAGGAGTGATTGAAAATGAAAGAAGGTTTATTTCTTTGTTTTTAGGCAAAGGTTCATTGAATTAAAGTACAGGAATATTAAGTTGTAAAAAAAAGTTATAACACCCAATAGTTAATAAAAAAAAATGAATAAATGTATGAAGAAAGGAATGGGACATTGTAGTAGTAGCCCGCCTCCTCTCCCCAAATGTCTAATCCCTTTCTTCTCTTCCAGGCTGCTTGGGATGAAGAAAATGAAGAGAGAGGGTGATCTGGGTGGGGGGACTCGTTAGACTTCTATCATTACCTCCCCCCCCCTCATCTCTGTCTTCCCCCATGGGTGAGTTTGAAAATATAAAAAAATACTTTTTTTGTGAGGAGAAAGGCCCACTTGTGATTGTGGTTAAACCTAAGTGAGGAAGTTGTCTGAATTGGTAGTGTGAGAGAAGAGGAAGCTGGACAGTCATCTAGGTAAGACTTAGTGTGAATGGGTGCGTCTGTATGTTGGCATTAATTGATGTTTCAGTGTGGCAGTGAATATGTGACTAAGGATGCCTTCTCCTTTCCAGCTCCTTAGTACAGACTGTTGAGTTCATCTGGCTTTGAGAGGCAGCCAGCCTTGACTTTCATGCACCAAAGAGAAAAAATCACCCTGAAGTGAGGGTCGTTGGAACTTGTGCCTCCCAGTCTCCACCACAGTAATTGGGATTAGTGCCTCCCAATCCCCAACAAAGTGGTTGGAACCCATGCGCCGCAGTTTCCTGAGTGCGGAATGCTTCACCGAGTCTTGGACCTTAAGGAATTCCTAGAAGAAAGCAGGCACACCTCCCTTTCCCCTTTTCCCCTGATATCGGTACTGTTTATAAATATTGTTTGTCTGGATCCAATATATATATATATATATATATTCTTAATTCTGTGTGTGATTTCTCTTTGCATTGGGTGATATCTATATTTATAAGGCCCAATATAAATATATCTTGGGTTACTTGTTTATATCTCTGCATTTGCCAATATATTCATAAGGCCCGATATATATTAGCTAAGTATTTCAGTAGTGTGTATATACATATTTATTTATTTTGGGGTGATCTATATTTTGGTGTTGGCCAATATTAAGATTTATTTGTAAGGCTGTACATAATTTTTGGTATTTATATTTGTGAAGATTTGGGGGTTGCCATTATTTACTATTTAAAAAAAATATATATTAGACTAGCCCCTCATTATCCTCCCCTCAAACACCTGGGTGGCTCTGTTAAGGTGGCAGGAATTGTAGTGTAGGATCTAGAACCTGCCTCCACATGTTAAAAGTCTACTTTACCACCCATACTTGGGTGAGGCTGGACCCTGCTCACAACTATATGGCAGGAGCCCATTTGCAGTGTCCCGAAACTCTGGGTCTGGGGAGGGAGAATGTTATTTTTAACTACTCCTATGTGCCATTAATAATTTGAAGGAAAATATATTTTGAAGTTTCACTTGATAAAGACAAATAATAAATTCAAAGATAGTTCTGTATTCTACAATAGCTGGTCTGATTAACTAGCATGTTGGTCTGTTTTGTATTATTATTATAGGTTGCAATAAGGTAGTTCTAAGAAGTTTTGCATACCCTGCAAATTACAGGTGTATCACTTTGGGCACAAGTGCCAGATGTTCTTCACTCTTGTTGTAAGGTGTCTATCACCCATAAAAATGACAAGTGTCAAATTGGCTCAGCTCATAGGTTAGTGAAAGGTGAGGATACTGCCCCCCCCCAAAAAAAAGGGTGGATGGGTCTTAGGTACCCACCAGCAATAGTTGATGTTTCTAAAACAAGGCAAAATATATTTGGGTGCATAAGCCCAAAGGAGTTTTATTTATTCGCATTCAAATGAAATTCATTGTTTAGGAATTAATTATGCAAATCTTTCAAGCATTTTTAACTCAAAAACATTCTTATGGATGTCATAAAATGCCATAATTTCTTCAATACATCTATACTATATTCCAGAATTAGCCAAACCTATATACTTAGAACTTCCTACAATAAAGTTGTTATATGCAATTACTGGTTAAGACCAGTTAGTGAACTAAATAATATTAAAATGCTAGGTTTCGCTTCAAGGAAAGGTATATATATATATATATATATATATATATATATATATATATATATATATATATATATATATATATATATATATACATTATTCGAAAACAAAATATAACTACTTACCTCAAAAGACATGATTTTATTCCACATTTCCATCTTAGTGAATTCACTGTTGTCAGGATCTTATAAGAAAGTCGAGACATTAAACAATATTTCCAAATTCACTGATTAAAACATTATTTATTTATATACTTAATAGATTTTATTTTTATTTTGACCTAGAGTAAAGAGAAGTTCTTAGTTTTGTGAAAAAACTGCTAGAAATGATTATGATAGGTTTGAAATCAAGCTAGGAAAAGTGTCCAACTAGATATATTTTCTTAATATTTATAGGGAGTTAGCCTATAGAAGTAGGGCTTGGAGAATCCCCATCCTGTCTTTGGGTGTGTATTGTAAGAGGTTGCAAAGCTCACATAAGGTATGCCGATTTGGGAAGTCGCATATCTCCCAAAATTCTTATTCCTGGGTAAATGAACTTTGAAAATCAGAGAATATTTCTAAGAAATACTTATGAACACCCCAAATTTTCATGTATATTTATGTATAAATGTAAATTAAGTGAAGTATTAAGAACCTTAATAAAAGCAAAGCAAATTCTTTATAAATTGCATAGATCACTCAAATTCAGATTGTTATTCCCTCTTTATGAAAATAATTTTTTAATTTAGCATCAATATAAAGTCACTATAATTTCTGAGGATGACAGAACTTTCATGTTAATTAAAAAAAATTACCCCATAAGCGTTTCCTACAAACAAGAAGACTGGAAAAGAATGGTATTTGGGTGGTTTTAAAAGTATTAAGATACACTTGGTATCTGAACAGGGTGCAAATCACTAGAAATTGCATTTGAATTCTTCCTTATTAGGTTCTCTGTCATTTTGGCACCTCACATAGAAGAAACATATCCATTAAACTTTTTTATCTCTATTTTGCACTTCAAAACCAGCCACAAAAGGATATTCTACAGTGTCCCAATGACCCCATCATATTCAGGAGGATGTGTGCCCTTCCATTTCCAACACCCACAGGTGCCTTCCCAGCCACAAAGCCTGCAGGAGAAATTTACAAAGAAACCTGAGGTAGCTGCCCAGTCCCAAATAATTGATTTTGCACGTGGTGGTCTAAAAATATATAAATCATGGCAAATTTATGTCAACTTTGCAAATTAAAAAGTTTAATCTAGGAAAAATGCTGGGAAAATTACAAGAGAGAAAGACTCCGCAAAGTCAACCAGTAAGTGGATAACTATTTAACTTCAATTGCAGTCTATGCATTTTGTGAGTCGCTATAGGTCACAATTCAGTCTCAGCCCCGAGAATGACATGTTATCTCCTGTACTGAGCGATATATTGCCACCAACTCAGCTGTTAAGATAGAGGCAGTGTAGTAGAGCCCCAACAACTTCAAACAGAAAGGCCACAGCATGGAAGCTGATCTCGATTTTGGATTTGGAGCCATTTGTGTGCACTGGCACGGCACCAGCAGGAGTCAGTATGTTAAAAAAAAAGTTCAAATGCAATACTCCCAGTTCTGTGTAAGCTTTGGGATGGTGTCATGGGCAGAACTAGAGATGCCAATGTCCAAGAACTACATTGAGCTGTTGCTGGATCCTTATAGCCTGAACATAGATAGAAGCCTGTCAATGGTACTATTGATAAATCAGTTATGATACACTCATGTACTAGAGAAGATGATGTCTGTTGAAAAATGACTATAATCTAAGATAGAAAAGATGCATCATGCCACTTTCAGCATATAAGCTCTTTACATGGGAGTATGAAAGGTGTCAAAAGATAGTCTAATGCTATGAATGGGGTTTAATAATCTTATGGCAATTGCAGATGCAGAAGAGTTTATCTGGTCTGCATAATCTAGCTTGGATTGGACAAGCATGTATTTAGCTACCATAAAGTACATCAATTGCTTCAAACAATCAGCTTTAAGGCAATGCAAATGGTGTAAATGCTAATTTTGTGTCAAGTTATAATTAGAATCTTAGAGGAAGCAAGTGGTTTTATTTTTCTATTTCGGTATTTTGCAGAAAGATAACATAACATAACATAATTTCACGGATGACAAAAGCCACAGGGGCCTATCAAAGGTTATCCGCATCCATCAAAACCCACCCACAAAAAGCGCCATCGCCAGGGAAAGACAAAATCAAAGTCCCCCAAAATATAATAACAGATGACAAAAGCCACAAGGGCCCATCATAGGTCATCCGAGTCAAACGGACTCTTTATTAAGGCACCCAAACTCCCAAGAAAACTAGATCCAGAGGATTGCATCCAGAAACAAGGGTATCACCAATTGGGCTTGTCAAGAACTAAATCATGCAGCTATAGATATATACCAACAATATTAATATATACAAAACTTAGGAACCATCACAACCTTCCCTCCCCATAAACTCATCCAACCTACTCTTAAATACATTTAAATTTGGACTATCTACTACCCTCCCTGGCAATTTGTTCCAGAAGTCTACCTCTATTGGTGAAAAAATATTTTTTTAAATCCAACCTACACCCTTGCTTTTTAATTTTCAAGTGGTGACCTCTAGTCTGATTTCCATCATCTAACTCAAAAAACTTGCTAACATCCAATTTATCTATCCCAGAAAACATTTTAAACAGTTCAATTATATCCCCTCTCACACACCTCCTTTCGAACGAGAACATATTTAATACCCTCAGTCTATCTATATATTCAAGGTGCCTCAGGGAAGGAATAATCTTTGTTGCCCTCCATTGCACTGACTCAAGAAGGTAATATCGTGTCTAAAATGTGGGGACCATGCCTGTATACAGTACTCTAGATGTCGCCTAACATAAGAGTTATAGAGTTTAAGAATAACCTCCTTAATTTTGTAACTGACATTTCTCTTAATGAAACCCAGCACTCTATTTGCCCTATTTCTTGCTTCAATACACTGCTTAGTAAACCTTAATGACTTATCTATTACTACTCCTAAATCTTTCTCATTCTCTACTGAGCTCAGCCAATGCACATCCATTTCATAGTTAAATTCTCTATTATCTTTTCCCATATTAATAACTTTGCCCTTATCAAGGTTGAAAGTCATTTGCCACTTATGTGCCCAGGATAACAATTTATTTAAATCCCCCTGCACTTTAAAATTATCATCAATATCTTTAACTACAGCTGCTAATTTGGTATCATCCGCAAAAATTGACACTTTATTATTAACTGCCTCTCCAAGATCGTTTATATAGATGACAAATAATAATGGACCAAGAACTGATCCCTGAGGAACCCCACTGATAACATCCCTCCACTCTGACTTTACACCATTTAGCACTACTCTTTGCTTCGTCTTTCAGCCACTCAGCTATCCAATTTGAAACACCCCCACATATCCCAGTCATTTTTAAATTATGAACTAGTCTCCTATGTGGTACCTTATCAAATGCTTTACTAAAATCCAAGTAAATTATATCTACATTCTTTCCCTTATCTACTTGATTTGTTACGAACTCCAGAAAGTCTAGTAAATTAGTCAAACATGATCTACCTGATCTAAACCCATGCTGAGCATCGCTGATTAACCCCTCCCTCTCTAGATGTTGGCAAATCCCTTTTTTAACTATTTTCTCAAGAATTTTACAGACTACAGGAGTTAGGCTAACTGGTCTAAAGTTATTTGGATCCTCTTTACTATCCTTCTTGAAAATGGGGACTACATTCACTCTCTTCCAATCATTGGGTATTTCTCCATATTCCAGTGACCTAGTATACAACTTCTCCAGAGCTATTGAGATACTTTCTACCCCTTCTTTAAGTATCCTAGAATGAATATTATCAGGGCTGGAGGCCTTGGTAGTATCTAACTCACCTATTAGTTCTTTTATCGTCCTCCAATCCAAACTAATGGTAGTAAACACCTCTTTCCCTGACCCATGAGTACTATACATAAGACTATTTAGTTTCTCCTTTGTAAATACTGATGCAAAATGACCATTTAGTACCTCAACTATTTCCTCATCAGTTTCTCTCACAACCCCTTCATATTTGATAGGTCCTATTTTAACTTTGCCAGACTTGTTATTAATTTGATAGTAACTAAAGAACTTTCTAGGATCTTTGTTGCTATCCTGAGCTAATTTAATTTCTGACACCCTTTTGTTCTTCTTTATAATCTTATTTAACTCATTCCTAGCCATTCTATAATCACTTAAATTTTGAATATTATTTTCTACATGTAATTTTTTATATGCCCTTTTCTTCTCTGAAATTTTTCTAGCTATCTCCTGATTCCACCATAATGGTTTCCTACTTTTGTTCCTAATGGCCTTCATTGGAAAACATTGCTCTTGGACTACATTTATTATATGCTTGAAAGTATCCCACATCTCATAAGCATTTTTACCTCTGAATTCTACATCCCAGTCTACCAAATTTAGCAAGCTTCGAAGTTTTAAATAATCTCCCTTATGAAAATTTGGAACTTTTACAGCATTCTCAGTTATTTTACCCTTCTCAATTCCCAAGTTAAAATAAACTATGTGATGGTCACTATTTCCCAATGCTTCCCCAACAGTCAATTCTTGAACTAAATGATCACTGTTAGAAAGTACTAAATCTAATATATTGTTTCCCCTTGTTGGCTCATTAAGGAATTGATTAAAAAAATTATCCTCAAAGCATTCTATGAACCTGCCACTTGTTCTATCCCTACCTATCATATTTTCCCAGTCCACAGAGTTTAAGTTGAAGTCCCCAATAATAACTGCATCTGTTTCACATCCCTTACTTATTTCCCTTATCATTAGTTCATCTATATCATCAGTCTGCCCAGGTGGTCTGTAAAAAGCTCCCAAATGCACCATTCTATTTTTATTGAACTTAATATCTATCCAAAGTGACTCAACTCCATCCTGCTTTATTGAAGTATTTAAACTTGAAACAATGTTGTTTTTTATATAGATAATTATTCCTCTACCAATCCTACCTGTCCTTTGACTAATGTACATATTATAGCCCTGTAAATCAAATTCACTTATAGTGTCACTAAATTCTATTTCATTAACCCATGATTCAGTAACACATAATATATCTATATCCTCATTGCTAATATAACTAAATAGCTCATCCTTCTTGTTTCTAAGACTACGAGCATTTGTATAGAAACAATTTAACCCCCCTATCCCTGAAGCACCTCTTCCAACCTGAATGACCTCACCTCTATTGCCTTGGAACCTATTTCTCTTTCTGCCAAGTCCATTCTACTTTCAGTACTATAATGTCCTCTCATACTTTCCTGACCACTATTAGTATCTAGTTTCCCACCCACAAAGACCTGATAACACAATCATACTCCTCCCTCAACACATCTACCCCCCTCCTACTCAAATGCAGTCCATCCATCGAATACATTTCTTTCATTCCAACAAACCTATCCCACACATCCACAAACATGACACCTTCCATCTCACACATCCTCCTCACATAATCATTCAGCCCAATCGCACGAGACATTCATTCTACCCCAACATCCATTCTTGGAAGCACACCTGTCACAACACCTTTCAATTCTACTTTCTTTCACCTTTTCAATCAACGTCTTGTACCTCTCACGCAACTCACATGCACCCACTTTCTTCACATCATTCACTCCTATTGTGTAATCACAACCGCATCCCTTGCACAGCCAGACACCAGCTCCTCATACCCCTCAGACAGATCTCTCACTCCAGCACCCGGCAAACACACTCTCAAACCATTCAATCTACTTGAATTCAACTTCCTACCTAAATATCTTACTCGCGAATCACCCATCACAAGCACTTCAGTCAGACTCCTATTCCTAACCCCCACAGACCTAACTCCATCCCCCCTCCTATTCTCATTCAAACTACCAGTCACTCTACATCCACCCCCACCCCCATCAGTCATATCACTTCCAGTTACTTCCAATGCCCCGAGATCACTCAGGGCGCTTTGTGAGTCACTATAGATCACAATTCGGTCTCCGAACCGGGCACGTCGCGTAATCTCCCGTACCGAGTGGTGTATTGCCACCAGCTCAGCCGTGAAGACAGACGCAGCGACTGGTAGAGCCCCGCTGACTTCAAACAGAGGGGATACAGCGTGGAAGCCGACCCCCTCTTGGGACTTGGAGCCATCCGTATACACTGGCACGGTTCCAGCGTGACACGAGGTGTGCTCCAAAAAGGTCGAACGCAATACTCCCTGCGCTGTACAAGCTTTGGGAGCAGAGGCGTGGCGACAAATAGCCAAATGTGGTACCCTCCAGGGTGGCGTCCTGGGCAGAACCAGGGACGCCACCGGCCCGAGAGCTATATCTAGCTCTCCAAGGAGTTTCCTGGCCCTAAACCCAAAGGGCTTAGGGTATGACTGGCGTCTCTCGGCGGCATAGGCACCGTCGAGATCAGCTGTGGATGTAGTGAAAGCTATTGGCGACTGAGGAAGGCGCCGGGCTCGGGCGTACAAGCGAGTGATGCAATGCACCGGCGCAGAGCAAGTGGCATCTCCCAACGATCGACCAACAGGCTCTCAATGGCGGAAGTGTGGAGGGCACCCGTCGCAAAGCGAAGGCCGGTGTGGTGGATCGAATCCACCTTCAGCAATAAACGCTCGGCTGCGGATGCGTAAAACTCGCATCCGTAGTCGAGCTTCGAACGAACAAAGGATCGATAAAAAAGTAGGGCAGTAGCCCTATCAGCGCCCCAAGCGCTGAACGTCACGGAACGGAGAATATTCATGGCGCCGGTACAAGAGACGCTAAGGCTGCGAATATGAGCCTCCAGGTGAGGCTTCGGTCGAATACAAGACCAAGGAAACGGTGCGACTCAACCACATCCAGGCGCACACCATTAAGAAATAAATATGGGTCGGGGTGGAGCCGTGTATGGCGGCAGAAGTGCACCACCTTAGTCTTGGCCAAAGAAAACCGAAACCTGAACGCTTCGGCATAGCGAGAGACGCGGTTTAATGCCTGTTGGAGTCGACGCTTCAGAGTTGGCATCTGGGCCGCGCCAAAAGAGATCGAAAGGTCGTCCACGTAGAGCGTAGCGAGAACATCTTCCGGCAGCACCGAGGTGATGCCGTTGATGCTCAGGGCAAAGAGTGTGACACTGAGGATACTTCCCTGCGGGACACCCTCTTCCTGCTCCTTTGAGCCGGATAGGGCTCCCCCACCCGTACGCGGAATCGACGATCTCGCAAAAATTCAGATATAAACATTGAGGGGCGTCCCCTCGCCCCCATCGTGTGGAGAGTCTCCATGATACCGTATCGCCATGCGGTATCATAGGCTTTCTCCAGATCGAAAAACACCGACGTGGAGTGGAACTTGCGGAAGCCGCACTGTGCGGAAGACAGATGGCCTCCGCTGTACAGGAGAAAGGCTAATCTAACATGTTTCAATTTCTCCATCAACTTGCACAGGCAAGAGGTTAGAGAAATTGGGCGGAGACCGGTCAGAGTATAGTGATCTCTCCCCGGTTTGCGAAAGGCGAGCACAGTAGCGATTCGCCAGGAGTCTAGGAGAAGACCTTCCACCCAGATCCTGTTGAACAAATATAACAGAAAGGCCATGCCTCGCTCACCCAGGAGTCGAAGCATGGCGTACGGGACATTGTCCGGACCATGGGCGGTGTCCGCGCACGAAGCGAGAGCGGAACGTAACTCACTCACAGTAAACTTGTCGTTGAAGGGTTCTCCGCCTCTGGAGGTAAAGTCCAGCCGGCGTCCTTTCGCGACATCACGATGTGCATTGAATGCTGGCGGAGCAGCATCACGGCTAGAGAATGCGGAAAAAGCGGTCGCTAAGGATTCCGCCACGGACGCGGGGTCCGAGATTCCGGCCCCATTCTCCTGGAGAACGGGAAGGCGGTCCTGCAAGAACTTGCCCTGAATCCTTTTGACTCACTTCCACACCTCAGCTAAAGGGGTCTTCCCGTTAAGTGAAGACACGTATGCCCGCCAAGAAGAGCGGCGGGCGTGCTTCGAAATATACCGGAACCTAGCCCGACGAAGTTCAGAAACAGTGAAATCGTTCGGGCGGCGCTTATAGCGCATGTAGGCATAACGCTTCTGTTTCAGGGCCGTCTCACACTCGGCCGACCACCATGGGAGTGGTCGGCGTGCAAAACGGCCAGACGTCCTAGGAATAGTAGTCAGGCCCGCGGCGATGAGGTTGCCGGAGAACTCAACGGCCTCATCTACCAACCAAAACTCCTCCACTGAGATAGAGAATTCGGTCATTTCCTGAAATGCAGGCCACCGCGCCAAGCACCACCGAGGTGGTCTCTCAGGAGGCAGTTGCCCTGAAAATGATATTTGAATGGGAAAGTGATCACTACCATGGAGGTCATCAACCAAGCCCCAATCAAAATCAGGCTGTGCATCCGAAGAGCACAAAGATAGGTCAAGGCATGAAAATGAAGCGGTTCTCGGACAGTGATGCGTAAACTCATCCACGTTTAGGACACCCATCTCAAGCTCTTCGATCAGATCGGCAAGGACTTGTCCCCTGGGATTTATGGAGTAATCTTCCCAGAGAGGATGCCTGCCGTTCAGATCTCCAAGCAAGAGATAGGGCCTCGGCAACCGTGCCACGACGGTGCGGAAGTCCCCCGCGTCGAAGTCAGCTGACGGTGGAATGTACGCAGAAATGATAGTATACCTCCTATCCAGGTGCATATGCACAGCCACTGCCTGAAAGGAGGTATCTAAAGAGAAAGGAAGAACGGAGACATCATACTGGGTGTAAACCGCGCCACTCCCAGCCCGGCCATCCCGCGGTGGTGGGTTCGCAAGACCCTTATACCCCGGGAGGGCGGGCAAGGGGCACGCGCCTAGCATGGTCTCGTGCAAAAAGATTGCTAACGGGGAACGGGACGAGACGAGCCCCCGCAGCTCCTCCCAGTTGGCCCGGAGTCCACGGCAATTCCATTGAAGGAATATGCCCTCCAGGCCTAGCTCGGAGGAGACGCGGGGGCCCTCCTCGAACTGAAGACCCTCACGGGAATGGCCGTACGCTTCCCAGGGGCAGAACCCCCCGGGAATGAAGCAGGTTGTTAAAAACCCCCATCCCGAACTGGAGCTCAGGGGTTAGGGAACGTTGTCCCCTACCCCCTCAGCCCCGCTCCGGGACGGTTGGCTGAGAAGAAGGTCAGCATCTACTCTGTGAAATTAGAGGCTGACCAGAGAAAGTTATATGAAAACCGACGAAGTAGGGGAGAAATACAGGCTATCTTAAGGAAGGGAGGCTAAGCTGGGGCCGGACGGAGCGCTGGATCCCGTCAGCACGGCGGCCATAATGGCAAATCGCCGTGCCCCTTACGGGGTCACAAATAAGATAGATAGGAGGTGTCCCATCATGTGGAAATCGAAGAAGATAAGGAGGGTTGTGAAATCTACACTGGCAGCAGAAACTATGGCTCTGTTGGAAGCTGCTGAGAGTACATATTACATTGGGAAAATATTAACAGTATAGACACAAATATTTAATGTGTAAAATACAGTGCGTGCTCCCCTTAGAGGTAAAATACCTGTCCTTGATGACAATGTTATTTTTGTCATTACTTCTTTGTAAGGTGCATTGTATTTGTTTTGTTTCTCTCTCTTTTACCAGTCAATTAAAGCAAAAGGTTGCCTGGAGTTTCCTTAACCTCTCAACACAAACCTTCTAGACTTCTCCCACAATATTCTTAATCTATACAATGAAAGTAAAGCTGCGGATATCATATACCTTGATTTCCAGAAGGCCTTCAACAAAGTTTCTCAAAAGTGTCTGATAAAATTACATCGCATGGAATACAGGGAAACATTTCAACATAGATTGAGAATTGGCTCAGCAAAAATATGATAGAGATTAGTCATAAATGACAAGGCATCTAAATGGCTCAATGTAACTAGTAGGGTTCCACAGGGTCAGTTTTAGAGCCTGTCTTCTTTCTAAACTCTTGGGTGTTTTGATAGATCTTACTTTTGAGAAGCATCTAAGATCTATGGCTCCCTCTATTGCACAAAAAACTGGACTTCTTCTTAAGTGCTTCAGGGCACTAGGTAATGAAGATGTTGTTTTAGAATTTTTTTACATTCATTCTACCAGGTTTTGGGTATTGCATGCCTAGATGGCTTCTTATAGCTAAGTGTCATCTTAAATTATTAGGCCGCGCTTAAATTGTATTTGTTTCATTCCATTAGATTTAACAATCAATCTAGAGAAACAGAAAAATTGGTGGTTTGTCTCTCTTGTACAAGATTTTTCATAATGTTAACCATCTCTTGTACTTGAGACTACCCGTTCCTTTTATCCAATATAGACCTACTAGGCATAACTTAGTTCTAAATGACTATGCATTTTTCAATATTAACTTCAGAACTAATCAGTTTCCCAAATGTTTTGTTGTATACTATTGCAAATTATCGGACAATCTTCCAAATGAAATTGTTCATTGTGCTGACCTGAATGCTTTTAAATCTGCTGTTAATGCTTTTTTTTCATGATTTATATGCTTGTCTGAAGGATTAACTGGAACTGGCAGACACATTGTTATTTATATTTTTAGTTTAATTTTAAATAATTGTTTTTATTTTAATGAATTCTTGTGTCTTAACTTAGTGTATTCTAGTCATTTCTTATTCTACTTATGCTCCTTTACAGTGCCCTTGGGTGTTTCGTGGTATTGCCATGTGTGACCTTCAGCCTGTTTGAGGGCTTAAGTGGTTTCTATAATAATAATAATCTACATTAATGATAATGATGAAGGTGTGACATGCATAATCTTAGAGTATGCGGATGATACAAAAATCGCCAATGATGTAAATTAACGTAAGAAAGTAGAAGATATTCAATATAATTAAGACAAGTCATCATGTTGAGTCAAAATATGGAAAATGTGCTTCAATGCGGATAAATGCAAAGTGCTATTCTGGAACACTATATTCAATCAAGCCTGGGGCCATTACTACCAGAAAGATATAAACAAGCTAGAAAGGATTCAATGTAGTTACCAGAATGATACCTAGTCTAAAAAAAAAGAAGCCATATGAGGACCATCTTAAAGAATTAAATATCTTCCCATTACAAGCTTGTTACCTCCTTGCAGAGAGACAGGATAATGTCCTACCACTGTTCACATTGCCAGTATTTTTCTGCTAAGGATTGATTAAACTCAGTGCAGAAAAATATTTTTTTTATTCATCTAACATAACAATGCATGGAATAATGATGATTACCTAATTTAAACAAAAAGCTTTAATTTGAAGACCTTTAAATAAAAAAAATATATAACATATAACCAATCAGACAATTTTAGCATCCACTTAAACTATTTTAACAGGCACTAATCAATGTAATGTCCTTTTTTTTAAATAAATTCTAATGCATGACACTTTTCACAAATATTATAAGCTACTATTTTATACCCTTTTGGAAAAATAAGAAAATAATATTACAAAAATATTCTTGTAAACTTGAAGCCACTATTATTGAACCAAAGTATTTTGAAACTTCAATCAAGTTAAAAAATATTTTAAATTTAAGCAAATGTACAAATTACTCCTTTTTGTAAACAGGGATTAGAAACAAATCTCAGAAATTTTAGATTACTATTTAACAAAATAAATTCCTTTTAGCTTTAATCAACTGCCATTCCTACATCAGAAAAAACAATTGAAAGTGCAAGCAAGTTGATTATATTCAGTAGTCAGTAAAATAAGTGACTATAAACAAAGGAAAACATGACTGGCCAGTGAGGAGCATCCAATAAGGATACCAAATGAAATATGAGTATTAAAAAATGACAGTGAAGATGAAGAATATTGCCCCCCAGAGACCTTAACTCTGAGTGCAATTAGTATACCCTTGCGATGAGGGGTAGAAACTTAGTAAAAAGTACATATCATTAATTTTCTATCCAGAGGTACAAATTGAATATGATCAGACATAAGAAAGACAAGATGGACCAGATGATAATCTGAAACTGGATAAGCTATGAATAGTTTGGAAGCTTAAAATAGCAGGCTTTAACAAGGTCTTTTTACTTAATGAAATACATCAAAAGGCCTAAACAAACGTAATACATACAGAAGCATTTTCATTCTAATCATTAAATGCTTTTAAAGTTGTAATCATAGATAAATATATATATATCTACAAAATTAGTTCTATGATAAATAATAAAATAAAAAAATATATACAAATGATACATCTTATTGTTTAGATTGATAGAAATTAATGTGCACACCTACAGAATAAATTAATACAACATTTGACTTCTGGTAAATTACATTTAAGGCTCACTTAAAAATAAGTTTATTTGAGGGCTAAATATTAAAAATTATCACTTTTTCTTTGACATGCGTTCATAAATGCAATATCTAGCTACTTTCCACTAAGCATTTGTGAAATGTGAAATGACTCGCACATTACCATCGAAACAAAGATTTGCACGGGTAAGAACTTAATTCACAAGAAACTTTTTGAATACATCCCAATTATTGAATAAAATTATTATACCCATTGAAAAGTGATAAGGATTAAAATCTGTAGTATCAAACACTCATGTTCTTCAAGCCAATGCCTTAACCAACTCAGTCGCCATCACTTTTCAACAGGTATAATAATTTAATTTAATATTTGTTTTTTTCCCCAAGCCCAATTTTTAGAAAAAAAAAGTTCTATCCTCTTCTGAGTCATTTCAGTGCTCCAATAAGTGATTAAAAAATATAGAGGGATAGGGAAGGTGGTAAAGACTGGTTACAGTTCACATAGTCACCACTTCTTTTGATAGATAGTTAAGGTGTGTATGTATGAATGAAAAAGTCAGAATAATCATTAAATAACAAATGGAATACTTTGAGCAATAGAAAACACATCTTAAAATCAATACAAGATTAGAATCAACCAATTACAGGGACTTTTTCCAAACAATAAGAACCTTAATCGAAAAAACTAGTTCCCACAGATCAAATTCATCAGATCTTACAAAAATAACTTTAATGAACCATTAGCGGGAGCAAATTCTCTTCCATTGTTTATTGAGAATTTGTGAATTAAATGACTTACTATAGTGAGACAATTATTTGAGATCTCCCTCACCCCTAATTCAAAGCCTAGCAAGAAAAGAAAAAGACAGCAACACTAGCCCTTTACAGTCTTGGGCTCCTCTGTTCCTTGCACAGGAAGTGGAATATCTCGCCACTAAAATGCCATACAAAAGCACTGAAAAAGAAACACAAACATTAGGGCAAACATGGGGAGTAATAAAACATGCATGCGGTAGGAGAGTAAGGATACCATTACCATGATGTTAGCTATACATCATAGATTACCACAGGTTTAAACTCACCCACGCAAGAAATGGAGGGATCTGTTAAGTGAACTTATATTAATTGATGTATAGAATGTGACCATTAAAAATATGAAGTTCATAAAATGTTCCTAAAGGAGGGAAGAATGAATGCAATTTTTTTATTTTAAGGATTTCAACTGGCAATAGCTAATAAAGGAAGCCTCCCAAATGACAAATTATTTGTTCTCAAGCTCTATATCTTTTTTAGGTTACAAATAGGCTAAATAAAAACTACAAACCTAAACCAACACAAGGCGAAAACAAAACACAAAAAGGAGAAAAGAAAGTATGGTCTGAGGCCAGAGGAAGGCACACCTCGCACAGGGGCCCGGATATGCACCCAAAGTTAAATATTATGGATGAGGTCTGCATCTTCCCAACACTAATTAATCTACAGTCGGAAATGTCCCAGAATGAGACGTTCAACAAGAATGTACTGAAAGTCTGGGGGACAATGCAGTCATCATATAAGGTACAGGGGAACATTCCAGCAAATGGTGCAGCGTCCCTTCACTGTTGTCGTGTAGAGTCTAAATGATACTGTATCGCCATGCAGTATCATAGACCTTCTCCAGATCGAAAAATGCTGTGGAGGAAGGTCTCGCACCCAGTATTTCCCAATTGGAACAGAGCAACAGACATAGAGTGGAACGTGCGGAAGCAGCACTATGCAGAAGACAGATGGCCTTTACTTTACCAATTTCACTATCAAATTGCACACACAAAAGGTTAGAGAAATTGGACTGAAACCAATCTGGTTACAGTGCTCTCTCCTCAGTTTGTGAAAAGCGAGGATAGTAGCCATTTCTGACGAGCCTGGGAGGATACCCTCTGCCCAGATCCCATTGGGAAAATATAGCAGAAATGCCATCCCTCATTCACTTAGGTGTCAAGGCATGGTTGGTGTTCGAGCATAAAGCGAGAATGGAACGCAACTCACTTACCATAAACCTCTCCTTTAAGAGTTCTCCCCCTCTTGAGGTAAAGTCCAGTCACTGGTGGCCTTTAGCGACATCACAACGTGCATTAAATCCTGTCAGAGCAGTGACTCGCTAGAAAATATGGAGAAAGCAGTCGCCTTTGAGGGAGGTTTGGATCTCTGTGCATCCTTTCTTTCCTCTTTTGGAGAATCCACACTCCAGCCTTGAGTGGGGGCGTGCTTAGGGAAGAAGAACCCACAGAAGGGTTCCAAATGGGCACAAAAGCGATCCTGCTCATAGGCTTGGAGGGGACAGGAGCAGAGAATGGATTTTTAAAAAAAGTGAAGCATAAGACATCCTAGGCAGAGAAGGGAGTGCCAAAACCACCAAGTCTCTAGCCTTGCGAAATGAGACAATATGCAGTCTGAATGAGGATTCACTTATCCAGGAGATACGCACCACATTGCTTCGAAGAAGCAGTGTGCAGCTCTCTGAAATTGAGACAAATGGCCATACACAGTAGGGACTTATTGTGTACAGCCTTGGGGCAGCTTAACAGACTTCAGGTAAACTCAACTTTGCACGTTTACATGATCAATTCATATAGCTGAAGCAGTGGCAGTCATAGCACTTCTGCAGCAGTGGCATGAATGTCTTTACGCGATAGCAATAACAACCGGCACGCACCAACTCATGGAGCCTGTCACATTTAAACGTGTGACTTGAGGCCCCTCCATGTTTTCTCATTAGACGTTAGACCTTGACAGCCCTGAGGTGGGCCAGCTGTAAAGTGGTCTTCTAAGGAGTAGTCCACTAGTTCCCTAGCATAAACCACTCCTTTCATGAAGTTGATGGTAGAGTGCTGCATCATACTCACAGGCGAGCAATTGTGTTTCCACAGACGATTTATTGCTGCCTCGGAGGGGTTTGACACATTTGCCAGCAGATCCTATCCGAGGAAAGATTTATCTTCAGCTCTGTACCAGACAAACTAGCTAATATTCTCCTCTGATGGATCATGTTGCCTTTGGCCAACATGCTATCATCTGTGGGGTGAATAACCAAAGCGTTTGAAGCCAGCGGGCTAAAAAATGCCATGTAGTCTTTGAATGAGGGGCTCTGATGTAATCGAGCATCTGCTCAGTACACTTGCGAATTTGGTATTTGTCTGAATCTCCCCGCCAGATGCGCCTGGGGGCTAGATTTACTGATCTTGGCCTGGTCGCTTGCCGAAGTGGCAATGGACCCAATCTTTCTCAGAGCCACTGTAGAGGAAGAGGAATCCCTAGGCTTCTTCTTCTTTGGAGAGGACAGGAAGTGAACCCACTTTTGTCCACCCACCAGAATGGCCCCCAAGAATGGAAGGACCGGACTTAGCAAGATCCTTCTCTGAAATGGAGAAGGGCTTGGCTCTAGATTGTCACCAGTCTTGGGAGGAGGTACCCCCTCTCCTTGTGAGTCCTCACAGGCCCGAGAATGAGCCGGCTGAGCAGAAGCTTGCACAGGGGCAGACTCAGGTTTGGTGTTTGGCACTGAGCCTAGTTCTGCATCTAGAGCAGGGTGACCTTAGGGGAGGCCTCCAAGTGCCTCCCCCAAAGATGTTATCATTCCCAATCAAGAACTTTAAAGTCTTGTCTTGGGCGTGCGAACCAACCTCCATTGGGAAAGAGATTTAGGCAGGCTCCATGTAAGTTCAAAATGCATGCATGCAGGAGTGAAGGGGGCATGACCTGACGGGTCCCACTATCCCTTGCTCCTCTAAAGGTGTTGGCCCTATTGAGCCACTCCCACTGCAACCGGTTAATTCTAGGTTAAATGCCTCCCTTCTTTGCAATCCCCCATGAAATGACTGGGGTGACCACTGCTGGTGATGCCACCCTTAGGAGAGTTCAAAGAAGGGGGTAGCCACTGGACCTGTATATTTTGGAGAGGAGTAAACTCCTCTTTGATAGAAGATGGATGGAGGGGCCCCTGTGAAAGCATAGGGGGCCACCTCCTTCTCTGAGGTGGGGCTTCCTGGAGGTGGCTCCAAAGATGGCAAAGAGAAAGCCCCTCCACTGGTTGGAAGGGTGTCTTGATTTCCCGCATCCTTCCTGACACCTAGGGAGGGTGAGGCCGTGCTTGGAGGTGGATCTCCATGCGCCTGCATTCACCCACAATTTCTTTCTGTTATAGCCATGATAATGAGTAAACAAGAAAAGCAAAGTAGATACTATGACCTCCCAATGCCTTGTAAGGTCAAGAGAAAAAAAAGTCTTCATAAGATCATAAAAATTTACACATACTCGGTTCACGGATTCGAGCTAATATGGGGCGAATGTGTCCTCGAGCTTTGACCATAAAGGATGGTGCCAAACTAGATACTTAATCTATGTCCTGGAGGATGGTGAGCAGAGTTGATGGCGGCTCAGCACATTTATTTTGAAATTTTAGGAGCCCATCTGGTGACTGCATACTTGGGCATAAATTGCCGTACTCAACCCAGCCTATTACTAGGCTATATTAAAAAACAAATAACAATAAAAAGGTCAAAGGCTAAAAAAACAACGAAAAAGAAAAGCAAAGAAGTAACAAGAAGGAAGCGCGTTCCAGCATCTGGGGTAGGCCCGCTTCTCCCATGCACAGGAACACGAGACACAAAACAAAGAGTCAAAATAAAGTAGAGAGGCCAATATCCTCTAAAAAGTCGTATAGTCCGCAGGTCCGTGTGCATGAGCCACTCCCGAGTACAAGGGACAAGCGGTAGCAATCCCGCCCATCCCAGTACCGAGACAGGTAATGTGCGCGAGTGTGTCCAATTTGGAGACGACAGAAAGATGAAATCGGTGTGAGGAAGAGCGAAATACTGATCTGGTTGCCCAGTCCTCACGGACTCTTTGGCGTCCTCATTCCCTGCAATTCCTACATGGCCAGGAGAACCCAGCAGAAAATAATCTCGACATCCGCCCGGCTCGCCAAAACCGTGGCGTCACGGATGTAGCGAACCAAGGAATACGGAGATTCCAATGCCCCGAGAACACTCAGGGCGCTTTGTGAGTAACTATAAATCAATATCCAGTCTCCGAACCGGGCACGTCGCGTGATCTCCCGTACCGAGCGGTGGATTACAATCAGCTCGGCCGTGAAGACACGCAGCGCCTGGCAGAGCCAAGCTGACTTCAAACAGAGGGGATACGGCGTGGAAGCCGACCCCATCTTCGGACTCGGAGCCATCCATATACACTGGCACGGTTCCAGCATGACACGAGGTGTGCTCCAAAAAGGTCGAACGCAACTCCCGGCGCTGTACAAGCTTTGGGAGCAGAGGCGTGGGGACAGAGTCAAAGGTGGTGCCGTTCAGGGTGACGTCCTGAGCAGAACCGGGGGCGCCACCGGCCCGAGAGCTATACCAAGCTCTCAAAGAAGTTTTCTAGCCCTAAACACAAAGGGGTTAGGCACCGGCCTGGCGCGTACACGGTGCAATGCGAGTGGATCTCCACAGCATCGACCTGTAGGCTGTCAATGGGGGATGTGCGGAAGGCACTGGTCCTCAGGCGATGGTCCGCATTGTGGATCGAGTCCACCTTCCGCAATAAACGTTCGGCTGCGGATGCATAAAACATGCATCCGTAGTCGAGCTTCGAACGAACAAAGGATCGATAAAAAAGTAAGGCAGTAGCCCTATCAGCCCCCCCAGGCGGTGAACGTCACGGAACGAAGAATATCCATGACGCGGATACAAGAGACCCTAACGCTGCGAATATGAGTCTCCCAGGTGAGGCGTTGGTCAAATACAAGACCAAGGAAACGGTGCGAGTCCACCACTTCCAGGTGCACCACCTTAGTCTTGGCCAAGGAAAACAGAAGCCTATGGGCTTCGGCATAGCGAGAGACGCAGTTCAATGCCTGTTAAAGTCGACGCTCCAGAGTTGGCATCTAGGCCGCGCCAAAAGAGATCGAAAGGTCGTCTACGTAGAGCATAGCGAGAACATCTTCCGGTAACACCGAAGTGATGTCGTTGATGCTCAGGAAACTTCCCTGCGGGACACCCTCTTCCTGCTCCTTTGAGCCGGAGAGGGCTCCCCACCCGTAGGAGGAATCGACGATCTAGCAAATATTCAGATATAAACATTGGGAGGCGTCCCCTCGCCCCCATCGTGTGGAGTCTCTCCATGATACCGTATCGCCATGCGGTAGCTTAGGCCTTTCCAGATTGAAAAACACAGTGGCATAATGCTGTCTAGAAAGGAAGGCCTCGCAGACGGCATTTTACAATCGGAGCAGAGCATCCGACGTGGATGTGAAACTTGCGGAAGCCGCACTTTGCAGAAGACAGGTGGCCTACGCTGTCCAGAAAAAAGGCTAATCTAACATTTACCAATTTCTCCATCAACTTGCAAACACATGAGGTTAGAGAGATTGGGCGGAAACCGGCCGGGATAGAGTGCTCTCTCTCCTCGGTTTGCGAAAAGCGAGCACAGTAGCGATTCGCCAGGAGTCTGGGAGGATACCCTCTATTCGGATCCTGTCGAACAAATCTAACAAGTATCGAAGCAAGGCGTACAGGGCATCCTGTGGACCACGGGCGGTGTCAGCGCACGAAGCAAGAGCGGAACGCAACTCACTCAATGTAAACCTGTCGTTGAAGGGTTCTCCGTTTCTGGAGGTAAAGTCCAGTCGGCAGCCTTCCGCAACATTGCAACACGCAGTAAATGCGGGCGGAACAGCATCCCGACTAGAGAATGCGGAGAAAGCGGTCGCGAAGGACTCTGACACAGACACAGGCTCCGAGATTGCAGTCCTATTATCCTGGAGAAAAGGAGAGGGGGTCCTGCGAATCTTTTTGATTCGCCTCCATACCTCTGCTGGAGGGGAATTCCCGTAAAGTGAAGACACGTATGCCCGCCAAGAAGAGCAGCGTGCGTGCTTCGAAACATCGACGAAATTCACCGACAGTGAAATCGTTTGGGCGGCGCTTATAGCGGATGTAGGCATAACGCTTCTGTTTGAGGGTCGCCTGACACTCGGCTGACCACCACAGAAGCAGTCGGCGTGCAAAACGGCCAGACGTTCTAGGAATAGTAGTTAGGCCCACAGCGATGAGTTGCCGGAGAAGAACTCAACGACCTCAACTAAGATAAAGAAATTACGTCATTTCCTGAAATGCGTACCACCGGTGCGGGCTCTCCGGGGGCAGCTACCTAGAAAGTGATATTTGAATGCGATAGTGATCACTACCATAGAGGTCATTGACTCCTCCCCCATCCCCAAATCAGGCTGTGCATTGGGAGAGCACAAAAATTGATTGAGAGAGGAAAATGAAGCAGTTCTCGTAGAGTCATGCGTAAACTCATCCACATTTAGGACGATCAGGTCGGCAAGGACCTGACACCTGGGATTGATCGAGTAGTCTCCCCAGAGGGGGTGTCTACCGTTCAGATCCCCGAGCAAGAGAAAGGGCCTCGGCAACCGTGACACAACGCGGCGGAAGTCCTCCCCCTTGTTTAAGTCGGCTAACGGTGGAATGTACCCAGAAATAACAGTATACCTCCTATCCAGGCGCAGCTGCACAGCTACTGCCTAAAAGGAGGTATCAAGAGCAAAGAGAAGAACGGAGACACCATGCCGAGTGTAAATGGCGCATCCTCATGCATGGCCCCCATCCCGTGGTGGTGGGATCGAAAAACCCTTATACCTCGGGAGGGTGGGCATGGGGCACGCGCCCAACATGGTCACCCGCAAAAAGATAGCTAAGGAAAAAAAGGAGGAGACGAGCCTCCGCAGCTCCTCCCAGTTGGCCCTGAGACCGCGGCAATTCCATTGAAGGAATATGCCCGCCAGGCCGAGCTCGGAGAAGACACTCACAGGAATGACCGCACGCTTCACGGAGGCAGAACTCTGGGCGCTGTTGCCTTCGAGGACTTATCGGGGGAGGTTGGGCTCGCCATGCGGGTCTTTTCCACATTCCGCCTTGAAACCTTAGGCAGGTGGGTGCCCTCCTCTGGAGGATCCAACGCCTTTGAGTCACCTAGCTTAGAACTCGGTGTGGGCGTAGGAGCCGAAGCTCCCTTAGTGCTGTCCTTTCGGGAGGCAGCTCTAGAAGCCCTGGATGTGTCCTCACGACAAACTTCAGAGCCAGCGGGCGCCAAAATGCCAGATAACTTCTGAATGAGGGCACCCGACGTAATCGAAGCTCCGCTCTGCGCACTTGCAATTTTGGTCTTAGTCAGGGACTCCCTACTGGGAGGAGCAATGGTGGAGGACATGCCGATCTTGGCTTGGTCGCTTACCAAAACTGCAGCGGCCCCGTCCGTCCCCGTGTCTCCCACGATTTATTTTCTTTTTGGGAGAGAAGGGTGGGGAATGAACCTGCTTTTCTCCTTCACCGAAAGGAGCCCAGGCCAAATGGACCGGCCTCTGCAAGATGTTTCTCTGAAATGCAGAAGGTCTTTCCTGTCACAGGAACGCCAGCCGGGGAAGGAGATCCCTCCTCTCCTAGAGTGTCCTCTGGGACCTGAGCCATCTGAGGAGGAGCTTACACAGGGGCGTACTCGGGTTCCGTGCATGGCACCAAGCCCGGGTTCGACTGTATGGAAGATCCCACCATCTGGGGCTGGGTCATTTCAGGGACCATGTACATCTCAGGATGGGCTCAATCTACCCCACCGCCACAAGAAATCACGGATCCCATTCAAGGAACCTTTCGTCTCGCCTTGGGCCAGCGAACCGGCATCTGTTGGTGAGGCGAGAGGAGCATGTTCCTGCATGCTTTCTTGGCAGCCCACTGTGAAAGAAAAGGAAGGACTGCTGCTTGAAAGAGAGAGTCATCCAAGGGCAACTCCAGAGAAGGGGGTGAGGGTGAGTCCCCTACACCCATAGGCATAGGAGAGGAGTAAGCCTCCTTTCCGGTCAAAGAGGTTAGGAGGGTCCCCTGTGAAAGTACAGGAGGGAAAGGGACCTTAATTTTTTCGGGGAAGCTCTCCGAAGGCGGCTTCGAAGATGGGTAGTTTAAAGAATACATTGTTGGGCATGGTGACCCTGTAATTTTGCAGACGTAAACGATAATCACCCCAAGCAGTAGCCCGCTCTGTGAGGGGTGAGTACAGGGCTAGCAAAACCAATGCACCAGTTGAGGCCACTCCTCCAGTCTAGTGGTCAGGCAGCCTATCAGCATGGTGGCTCCACCTTAAGCAGGGTGTAAAATTGATAGAGCTTGAAAGGAGAGAGAAAGGGTATGTGAGGAAGGTGTGGTGGGCGTGAAGCATGATGTTAAAATCCACCACCCCAAATTGGAGCTCAGGAGTGAGGAAACGCTGTCCCCTCCCTCCTCAGCCCTGATCCGGGATGATTGGGTGAGAGGAAGCTGGTCGGCGTCTACCCTGTGAAATTAGAGGTTGTAGGGAAAGTGAGGAAGTAGGGTGAGAAGCCAGGGTGTCAGAAAGAAGAAGAGGCTAAGCTGGGACCAGATGGGGCATTGAGTCCCGTCAGCACGGCGGCTAGGAAAGCAAATCGCCGTGCCCCTGAAGGGAGACGGTTTAGCACAACCTGTACCTAATACTAGCCCTAGCTAGTGGGCCTTTGAGCCTCACAACTGGTAGTGACCTTGTGCTATACAGTTACTCAACTACAGTTCATAAGAGGACGAAAGTGCGCTGGGCTGTCAGAACCTCTGTGGATAGGAGAGCAAGTGTGGAAAGTGGTGGGAGGGTATGTAATAAAGAGAAGTGGTGATAGGCGGGTCCACTAATGAGTAGGGTGGGTGGTCCCCAATTATCATCATACCCAGGTGCCAGTTGATCCCAGGATGGCATGCAGTCCACCAAGGCACGAGGGCTATAGGACCAAACTCTGTACAGGTGGAAACAGTCCTCCTGGTACAAAGTGAGGGGATAAAACATTTAGTGGAGAGCCATAATGACAATAATAAATAATACTTATAATAATTAATATTAATAATTTATAACTACTAATAATAAATAATAAAAAATCCTTTTAAATAATAAAATTAGTGATAAATAATAATACTACTAATCATAAATAATTATAATACATAATAAGACTAATTACAATATAAAAATGCTAAATAAAAATAAGAATGATAATACCAATAATAGTAATAAAAAGGTAAAGTAGTGCTGAGTGTGGGCAAAGGGAAAGTGAACCAGCAACTTTGCCAGGTTCCAGGATATATATATATATATATATATTTTTATCTAATCTGGCGACTGCCCTCGAGGGCACAAGTCATGGCACTCATCCTAGCCTAAATCTAAGCTATATTAGAAGCCAAATAAAAGAAAAAAAATTACAAACAGAAAAAAAGAAAAACAGATTGAAAAAATATAAATTGAGCTCCATCAACGGGGAAAGGCCCACCATCCATAGTCAAATATTAAGTAAGGGGGAGAAGGCCGCCCTCCTCCAAAAAGTCTAAAAGTTCACAGGTCGGTGCGCACAAACTTGTCCCGAGTACAAGGGACAGGAGGTAGCGACCCCACCCATCCCGGTACTGGGACGGGTAACGTGCACGAAGATCACCCAGACTGGGACATTCGAAAAAAATGTGCCCAACAGTCTGGGGGACGATGCAGTCGTCACAATAGGGCGCAAGCGAGCGCTCCATTAAATGGCGATGCGTCACACGAGTGTGCCCGATTCGGAGAAGACAGAAAGCGACCCGAAGCCGTCGCGGCATTGGGGAATAGGTCCGAGGAACAGTCGCGGCGCAATGGCACGCAACTTTAAGTTCCCTTCGACCATCCCCCATCTTCTTTGCCAAGCAGTCCGAAGAGCTGCCCGTATTCCTGCCATGCAGTCGGTGTGAGGAAGAGCGAAACGCTGGTCCGGTCGCAGAGTCCTCGCGGACTCTTTGGCGCGTTCATTCCCCGCAATTCCTACATGTCCAGGAACCCAGCAGAAGATAATCTCGACATCTACCCGGCTCACTAAATACGTGGCATCACGGATATCGCGAACCAGAGGGTGCGGAGATTCCAATGCCCCGAGAGCACTCACGGCGCTTTGTAATCGCTATAAATCACGATCCTGTCTCTGAACCGGGCACGTCGCGTAATCTCCCGTACCGAGTGGTGTATTGCGGAAGGCACCGGTCGCAAGGCGAAGGCCGGTGTGGTGGATCGAGTCCACCTTCCGCAATAGACGTTCGGCTGCGAATGCATAAAATTCACATCCATAGTCGAGCTTCGAACGGACAAAGGGATCGATAAAACAGTAAGGCAGTAGCCCTATCAGCCCCCCCAAGCGCTGAACGTCACGGAACGAAGTATATCCATAGCGCGAGTACAAGAGACCCTAAGACTGCGAATATGCGACTCCCAGGTGAGGCGTCAGTCAAATACAAGACCAAGGAAACGGTGCGATTCAACCACTTCCAAGCTCACCCCATTAAGAAACAAATCTGGGTCGGGGTGGAGCCGTGAATGGCAGCAGAAGTGCACCACCTTAGTCTTGGCCAAAGAAAATCGAAACCTGTGCGCTTCGGCATAGCGAGAGACGCGGTTCAATGCCTGTTGGAGTCGACGCTCCAGAGTTGGCATCTGGGCCGCGCCAAAAGAGATCGAAAGGTCGTCCACGTAGAGTAGCGAGAACATCTTCTGGCAGCACCGAAGTGATGCCGTGAGCTCAAGGCAAAGAGTGTAACGCTGAAGAAACTTCCATGCGGGACACCCTCTTCCTGCTCCATTAGGCCAGAGAGGGATCCTACCACCAGTAAACGGAATTGGCGATCTCGCAAAAATTCAGATATAAAGACCGGGAGGCGTCCCCTCGACCACATCGTGTGGAGGATCTCATTGCTGTATCATAAGTATTCTCCACATCGAAAAAAACCGTGGCGAAGTGCTGTCTACGAAGGAAGGCCTCGCAGACAGCATTTTCCGGTCAAAGCAGAACATCCAACGTGGAATGGAACTTGAAGAAGCCGCACTGTGCAGAACACAAATGGCCTCTGCTGTTCAGAAAAAAGGCTAATATAACATTTACCAATTTCTCCATCAACTTGCACATGCAGGAGGTTTGAGAAATTGGGCGAAAACCGGTCGGGGTAGAATGATCTCTTCCCGGTTTGCGAAAAGCTAGCACAGTAGCGAGATTCGCCAGGAATCTGGGAGGTTAAACCTCTACCCAGATCCTGTTGAACAAAGCTAACAGAAGGGCCATGCCTCGCTACCCAGGGGTCGAAGCATGGCGTAAGGGACATCGTCTGGACCACGGGCGGTGTCCGCGCACGAAGCGAGAGCGGAACGCAACTCGCTCACAGTAACCCTGTCGTTGAAGGGTTCTCAGCTGCTGGAGGTAAAATCCAATCGGCGGCCTTCCGCGACATCACAACGTGCAATGAATGCTGGCGGAGCAGCATCCCGGCTAGAGAATGCGGTGGCGAAGAATTCCGCCATAGACGCGGGGTCAGAGATTGCGGTCCCATTCTCATGGGGAACGGGAGGGGGGTCCTGCGAGAACTTGCCCCGAATCCTTCTGACTCGCTTCCACACCTCTGCTAGAGGGGTCTTTCCGTTAAGTGAAGACACTTATGCCCGCCAAGAAGAGCGGCGGGCGTGCTTCGAAATATACCGGAACCTAGACATAGCCCATCGGAATTCAGCGACAGTGAAATCGTTCGGGCGGCGCTTATATCGCATGTAGACATAACGCTTCAGTTTGAGGGCCGTCTCATACTCGGCCAGACGTTCTGGGAATAGTAGTCAGGCCCGCGGCGATGAGGTTGCCGGAGAAGAACTCAACGGCCTCATCTACCCACTTAAACTCCTCGACTGAGATAGAGAATTCAGTCATTTCCTGAAATGCAGGCCACCGCGCCCGCACCAAACACCACCGAGGTGGGCTCTCAGGCGGCAGTTGCCCTGAAAATGATATATGAATGGGAAAGTGATCACTACCATGGATGTCATCGACCACCCCCCAATCAAAATCAGGCTGTCCATCCGGAGAGCACAGAGATAGATCAAGGCAAGAAAATGAAGCGGTTCTCGGGAAGTGATGTGTAAACTCATCCGCATTTAGGAAACCTATCTCAAGCTCTTCGATCAGATCAGCAGGACTTGTGCCCTGGAATTTATTGAGTAGTCTCCCCAGAGAGGATGTCTGCCGTTCAGATCTCCAAGCAAGAGAAAGGGCCCCCGCAACCGTGCCACGACGCGGCGGAAGTGCCCGGCGTCGATGTCAACTGACGGTGGAATGTACACAGAAATAACAGTATACCTCCTATCCAGGTGAAGCTGCACAGCCACTGCCTGAAAGGATGTATCTAAAGTGAAAAGAAGAATGGAGACATCATGCCGGGTGTAAACCGCGCATCCCCCAGCCTGGTCCCCATCCCGTGGTGGTGACGTCGCAAAACCCTTATACCCTGGGAGGGTGGGCAGGGATGACGCGCCTAGCCTGGTCTCCTGCAGAAAAATAGCTAATGGGGAACGGTACGAGACGAGCTTCCGCAACTCCTCTTAGTTGACCCGAAGGCCGTGGCAATTCCATTGAAGAAATATGTCCTCCAGGGCTAACTCGAAAGAGACGCGGGGGACCTCTTCGAAGAGAAGACCGCACGGGAATGGCCGTACGCTTTCCAGAGGCAAAACTCCGGGCACTGTTGGCCGGCCGATGCGCCGAAGGTGCGGGCGCCTTCGAGTACTTATCGGGGGAGGTTGGGCTCGCCAGGCGAGTCATTTCTTTCCTCCGCCTCGAAACCTTAGCCGAGCGTTGGGACATCGGGGGCGGTGGTCCATCTTTTGGAAGATACACCGTGCCCGAGTCACCCCGCTCACCATTGGCTGTGGACGGAGGCGAAGCTACTTTATTGCTATCCTCCTTTCGTGGGGCATCTTTAGGAACCCCGGAAGATGGTCTCGCGACCAACTTCTGGGGCGTTGCCTCCTGTGAAGGCTAGTGGTCGTTTCGCCTTACGGAAAACGGTCACGCTGGGGAGAGGGGGGAAAGCCCTGATTTTAGCCGGGGTTGGCTGTGAACCATTTGTGATGCCAGCTTTACCAGGGGAGCGCCCGGGTTGAGTAGAACCCGCAGAAGGGATCCGAATGGGCGCAGAAACAACCATGCTCGTTGCCTGGATATGGCAGGAGCAGAGGGTGTCTTTCTTAGCATTGAGGCGTAAGACGTCCCCGGCAGAGCCGGGGGCGCCAGGACCAAGTCCTTAGACTTGCGCAATGACAGACGATCCCGGGCCTGAACGGCTAGGATTTCTTTCTCAAGGAGATATGCATCACATTGCTTCGAAGAAGCGGGGTGCAGCTCTCCGTAATTGACACACTTAGCCACACACGATTTGGAGTTATCATGTGCGGCCTCGGAGCAATTTACACATACTTCGGGTGACCCCGACTTTGGACGTCTACATGAGCGATTTGTGTGGCCGAAGCGGTGACAGTAATAGCACCGCCGCGGCAGTGGCACGAATGCCTTCACGCGGTAGCGGTACCAACCAGAACGCACCGACTCAGGGAGCTTGTCACAGTCGAACGTGACGAAGAGAGTAGGGGTGGGTCTATAGGCCCCTCCCTGTTTTCTCATCACACACTCGACCTTGACCGCCCCATGGTCGGCCAGCTCTAGGGTAATGTCCTCAATGGAGTAGTGTACGAGTTCCCTCGCATAAACTACTCATTTCACAAAGTTCATGGTAGAGTGTGGCTTCACACTCACCGGGGTACCATCAAGTGTCTGAAGAGCACTTATCTTGGCCGCCTCGGAGAGATCCACCGCATTCGCCAGAAGGCTCCCGTCCGAGAAACGGGTCACCTTCGGCTCTCTACCAATCATTCTAGCTAAAGCTCTCCTCTGATCGATCATGTTGCCCTTAGCCAACATGCTGCCATCAGTGGAGCGAATAACTAAGAAGCGTTTGAACCCAGCGGGCTCGAAAATGCCAGGTAACCTGTGAATGAGGGGCCCCAACGTAATCGAGGCTCCGCTCTGCGCACTTTTCGTCTTATTTTGGGATTCCCTGCCCAGGCGAGCACCGGGGCCGGACGTACCGATCTTGGCTTGGTCGCGTTCAACGATGGTAGCGGCCTGGTCCGTCCCCACGGCCCACGTGGAAGGAGAAGACCCCCCCTCATCCCTCCGAGTCTTTTTTGTCTTCTTTTTAGGAGAGGAGGGCGGGAAATGGTCCCGCTTCTCCCCTCCCTAGGCAGGAGCTCCCAGGCCAGATGGGCAAAACTCTGCAAGGTCCTTCCCAGAAAAGGTGAAGGTCCCAGCAGTCGTGGGGGCACCGGCCGGAGGAGGATATCCCTCCCCTCCTTGTGCTGTCTTAGTAGCCTTACCCTTCTGGCGAGGGCGCCGCCCAGGAGCTGACTTGGGCTAGGTGTTTGATGCCGAGCCCGAATCTGCCCCCATGAAAGACCCCACCTTCTGAAGCTGAGCCGCGTCAGGAAGCATGTCTATCTCAGGGGGGGGGGGGGGGGTTTCCTCCATTTGGCCATCCTCCCCCAGGACATCACAGGTCATTTCAGTCCCATCCATGTTCTTTCGGGGGGCATGGGCCTTCACCCCCGCTAGATTTAATATTCGGGCCAGCAGGTCTTTAGAGGGAAGCGGCCAATAGGGCCTTTATTCTCTCTCCCCCCTAAGGGGGTTTGCCTTACCGAGTCGCTTTAACGGGGAGCGCCCCGTTATGGGCTGCCTGCTGACTTTCCTGGCATTTCCCTGTGAAAGCAAAGGCGGGACTGCCAGATTTGAGCTAGACTCCAAGGAAGGGGATGAGGAGGAGCTCCCTGCACCCATAGGCACTGGAAAGGAGTATGCCTCCTCTCCGGTTGAAGAGTTATGGAAGGTCCCCTGGGAAACCAGAAGGCGGGGGGGGGGGGGACCTCCCTTTTTTCTGTGAAGCTGCCTGAGGGCGATTCCGTCGTACTTAAATACTTGAAGGGGAAATGGGGAGAGATTTTGTTATTTTAAAGTTTTCATCATTGGGCATGGTGACCCTTTCTTTTTACAGGATGCAAACGCTAATCACCCCCTGCAGTAGCCTGCGCTGCGAAGGGTGAGTAGAGGCCTGGCAGAGCCAGGTACCGCCATTTCGGACCAACCCCCCCGCCTGGTGGCCTGGCAGTCCCTCGGCATTGCTGCTCTACTTTGGACACGGTGTAAAATGGATAGTGTTTGAAAATAGAAAGGAAAAGGTGGTGAGGAAGATGTGGATGGGGATAAAGCAGGTTATTAAAAACCCACCATCCCAAAATGGAGCTCAGGGGTGAGGGATCATTGTCCCCTCCCCCCTCAGCCCCGATCCGAGATAGTTGGCTGAGAAGGTCAGCATCTACCCTGTGAAATTAGAGGCTGACCAGAGAAAGTTGTGAGAGAGGTTGCATGAAAAGCGAGGAAATAGGGGGGGGAAACACAAGTGTCTGAAGGAAGAAGAGGCTAAGCTGGGGTCGGACGGGGTACTGAGTCCCGTCAGCACGGCAGCCAGGATGGCCAATCGCCGCGCCCCTTACGGGGGGCCCCAGGATAGAGTTCAAGACAACCCAGCGACGATGGGGCTTCCCTAATTTGCACTCAGGACGGGAGGACGAGCACCTCCTCCGGATTACAAGTGTGACAGGCTGCACAGAATACCCTCCTGCAGGAAATCCTGATGGCAACAGAAGCAGATCTCTGTAATTGAAATGCCGGTGCGGTATCTGTTGTGCCTGTTTAGTGTTAGGTGGTGACTGCATTGACGCTTTGATAGGGCGACCTTGTGTGTCCTGGGAGGGATGGTTCCATCTGGCTTTGAAATCCAGTGGAATGGTGTCGAGGAGGTTATTTGGACCTGGATATTGGATGCTATTCTGTGTTGTGAAATGGTTGCATGCTTGTGGGAAGGCGGGGTCCCTTGGGGTTTTTTTTTTTTTATTAGAGCTCATCTGGCGACTGCCTACATGGGCATTAGTCGCCGTATTAAAACTGGCCTAGTTCTAGGCTACTTTAAAACAAAATTAAACAAAGAAAAAAACAACACCCTAAATGGGGGAAAGGAAAAAAACAAACAAATGCAAAAAAAAAAACAAAACAAAAAAACAAACCCTGCTTAAATAATAGGGAGAAGGCCGGCCTCCCCCCAAAAGTCAATAAGTCCACCAGTCGATGTGCACGCACTCATCCCGAGTACAAGGGACAGGCGGGAGCGACCCCACCCATCCCGGTACCGGGACAGGTGTCGTGCGCGAAGATCACCCAGACTGGAACATTCGACAAGAATGTGCCGAACAGTCTGGGGGACGACGCAGTCGGTGCAATAGGGCACAGGCGAGCGCTCCATCAAATAGCGATGCGTCACACGAGTGTGCCCGATTCGGAGACGACAGAAAGCAACCTGAAGCCGCCGCGGCATTGGGGGATAGGTCCATGGGAACAGTCGCGGCGCAATGGCACGCAACTTTAAGTTCCCTTCGACCGTCTCCCATCTTCTTTGCCAAGCAGTCCGAAGAGCTGCCCGTATTCCTGCCATGTAGTCAGTGTGAGGAAGAGCGAAACGCTGGTCCGGTCGCAGACTCTTTGGCGCCCTCATTCCCCGCAATTCCTACATGTCCAGGAACCCAGCAGAAGATAATCTCGACATCTGCCCGGCTCGCCAAAACCGTGGCGTCACGGATTTCGCGAACCAGGGGATGCGGAGATTCCAATGCCCCGAGAGCACTTAGGGCGCTTTGTGAGTCGCTATAGATCACAATCCGGTCTCCGAACCGGGCACGTCGCGTAATCTCCCGTACCGAGTGGTGTATTGCCACCAGCTCGGCCGTGAAGACATACGCAGCGCCTGGTAGAGCCCCGCTGACTTCAAACAGAGGGGATACGGCGTGGAAGCCGACCCCCTCTTGGGACTTGGAGCCATCCGTATACACTGGCACGGTACCAGCGTGACACGATGTGTGCTCCAAAAAGGTCGAACGCAATACTCCCGGCGCAGTACAAGCTTTGGGAGCAGAGGCGTGGCGACAAATAGCCAAATGTGGTACCCTCCAGGGTGGCGTCCTGGGCAGAACCAGGGGCGCCACCGGCCCGAGAGCTATATCTACCTCTCGAAGGAGTTTCCTGGCCCTAGACCCAAAGGGCTTAGGGTATGACTGGCGTCTCTCGGCGGCATAGGCACCATCGAGATCAGCTGCGGATGCAGTGAGAGCTGTTGGCGACTGAGGGAGGCGCCGGGCTCGCGCGTACAGGCGAGTGATGCACTGCACGCGGCGCAGAGCGAGTGGCATCTCCCCAGCATCGACCAACAGGCTCTCAATGGGGCAAGTGCGGAAGGCACCGGTCTCAAGGCGAAGGCCGGTGTGGTGGAGCGAATCCACCTTCCGCAAAAAACGCTCGGCTGCGGATGCATAAAACTCGCATCCGTAGTCGAGCTTCGAGCGAACAAAGGATCGATAAAAAAAGTAAGGCAGTAGCCCTATCAGCGCCCCAAGCGCTGAACGTCACGGAACAGAGAATGTCCATAGCGCGGGTACAAGAGACCCTAAGGCTGCGCACCCCATTAACAAACAAATCTGGGTCGGGGTGAAGCCGTGGATGGCGGCAGAAGTGCACCACCTTAGTCTTGGCCAAAGAAAACCGATACCTGTGCGCTTCAGCATAGCGAGAGACGCGGTTCAATGCCTGTTGGAGTCGAGGCTCCAGAGTTGGCATCTGGGCCGCGCCAAAAGAGATCGAAAGGTCGTCCACGTAGAGCGTAGCGAGAACATCTTCCGGCAGCACCGAGGTGATGCCGTTGATGCTCAGGGCAAAGAGTGTGACACTGAGGACACTTCCCTGCGGGACACCCTCTTCCTGCTCCTTTGGGCTGGAGAGGGCTCCTCCCACCCGTACGCGGAATCGACGATCTCGCAAAAATTCAGATATAAACATTGGGAGGCATCCCCTCGCCCCCATCGTGTGGAGAGTCTCCATTATACCATATCGCCATGCGGTATCATAGGCCTTCTCCAGATCAAAAAACACCGTGGCGTAGTGCTGTCTACGAAGGAAAGCCTAGCAGACGGCATTTTCCAGTCGGAGCAGAGCATCCGACGTGGAGTGGAACTTACGGAAGCCGCACTGTGCAGAAGACAGATGGCCTCCGCTGTCCAGGAAATAGGCTAATCTAACATTTACCAATTTCTCCATCAACTTGCACACGCAAGAGGTTAGAGAGATTGGGCGGAAACCGGTCGGAGTAGAGTGATCTCTCCCCGGCTTGCGAAAGGCGAGCACAGTAGCGATTCGCCAGGAGTCTGGGAGAAGATCCTGTTGAACAAATCTAACAGAAAGGCCATGCCTCGCTCTCTCAGGTGTCAAACCATGGCTTACGGGACATCGTCCGGACCATGGGCGGTGTCCGCGAACGAAGCGAGAGCGGAACGCAACTCACTCACAGTAAACTTGTCGTTGAAGGCTTCTCGGCCTCTGGAGGTAAAGTCCAGCCGGCGGCCTTCCGCGACATCACAACATGCATTGAATGCTGGCGGAGCAGCATCACGGCTAGAGAATACGGAAAAAGCGGTCGCTAAGGATTCCGCCACGGACGCGGGGTCCGAGATTGCGGTCCCATTCTCCTGGAGAACGGGAGGGTGGTCCTGCGACAACTTGCCCCGAATCCTTTTGACTCGCTTCCACACCTCAGCTAAATGGGTCTTCCCGTTAAGTGAAGACACGTATGCCCGCCCAGAAGAGTGGCGGGCGTGCTTCGAAATATACCTGAACCTAGCCCTAGCCCGACGAAATTCAGCGACAGTGAAATCGTTCGGGCGGCGCTTGTAGCGCATGTAGGAATAACGCTTCTGTTTCAGGGCCGTCTCACACTCGGCCGACCACCATGGGAGTGGTCGGCGTGCAAAACGGCCAGACGTCCTAGGAATAGTAGTCAGGCCCACGGCGATGAGGTTGCCGGAGAAGAACTCAACGGCCTCATCTACCGACCTAAACTCCTCGACTGAGATAGAGAATTCAGTCATTTTCAGAAATGCAGGCCCCCGAGCCCGCGCCAAGCACCACCAAGGTGGTCTCTCAGGCGGCAGTTGCCCTGAAAATGATATTTGAATGGGAAAGTGATCACTACCATGGAGGTCATCGACCACCCTCCAATCAAAATCAGGCTGTGCATCCGAAGAGCACAAAGATAGGTCAAGGCAAGAAAATGAAGCGGTTCTCGGACAGTGATGCGTAAACTCATCCACGTTTAGGACACCCATCTCAAGCTCTTCGATCAGATCGGCAAAGACTTGTCCCCTGGGATTTATTGAGTAATCTTCCCAGAGAGGATGCCTGCCGTTCAGATCTCCAAGCAAGAGATAGGGCCTCGGCAACCATGCCACGACGCGGCGGAAGTCCCCCGCGTCGAAGTCAGCTGACGGTGGAATGTACGTAGAAATGATAGTATACCTCCTATCCAGGTGCAGCTACACAGCCACTGCCTGAAAGGAGGTATCTAAAGAGAAAGGAAGAACGGAGACATCATGCCGGGTGTAAACCGCGCATCCCCCATCCCGGCCATCCCGCGGTGGTGGAGTCGCAAGACCCTTATACCCCGGGAGGGCAGGCAGGGGGCACACGCCTAGCATGGTCTCCTGCAAAAAAATAGCTAACGGGGAACGGGACGAGACGAGCCTCCGCAGCTCCTCCCAGTTAGCCCGGAGTCCACGGCAATTCCATTGAAGGAATATGCCCTCCAGGCCTAGCTCGGAGGAGACGCGGGGGCCCTCCTCGAATTGAAAACCCTCACGGGAATGGCCGTACGCTTCTCGGGGGCAGAACCCCGGGCGCTGTCGCCTTCGAGGGCTTATTGGGGGAGGTTGGGGTCGCCATGCGAGTCTTTTCCTCCCTCCGCCTCGAAACCTTAGGCGGGCGTTGCGGCTTCGGAGGCGAAGGGGCCCTCTTTTTGAGGAACTACCGTCTCCGAGCCACTCGCTCCACCACTAGGCGTGGGCGAAGGAGCCGAAGCTCCTTTGTTGCTGTCCTCCTTTCGGGGAACAGCTTTAGGAACCCCCGAAGATAGGCTAGCGACCATCTTCAGGGGTGTTGCCTCCTGTGAGTCTAACGACTCGGTGGAGGCGCGTGGCCGTTTCGCCTTGCGGGAAACGGACACGCTGGTGGAAGAGGGGGGAGCCCTGGTTTTAGCCGGGGCTGGGTATGAACCCTTTTTGCCGCCAGCTTTACCAGGGAAGCGCCCGGGTTGGGTAGAGCCCCCAGAAGGGCTCCGAATGGGCGCGGAAACAACCGTGCTCGTTGGCCTGGATGGGCCAGGAGCAGAGGGTGCCTTTCTAACTACTGAGGCATATGACCGTCCCAGGCAGAGCCGGGCGCGCCAGGACCAAGTCCTTAGCCTCGCGGAATGAGAGTCTATCCTGGGCCTGAACGGCCAGGATTTCTTTCTCAAGGAGATATGCACCACATTGCTTCGAAGAAGCAGGGTGCGGCTCTCCGCAATAGACATACTTCGCCACACACGATTTGGACTTATCGTGTGCGACCTTGGAGCAATTTACACAGACTTCGGGTGACCCCGACTTTGCACGTCTACATGAGCGATTCGTATGGCCGAAGCGGTGACAGTAATAGCACCGCCGCGGCAGTGGCACGAATGCCTTCACGCGGTAGCGGTACCAACCAGCACGCACCGACTCAGGGAGCTTGTCACAGTCGAACGTGACGAAGAGTGTAGGGGTGGGTCTCGAGGCCCCTCCCTGTTTTCTCATCACACGTTCGACCTTGACCACCCCATAGTCGGCCAGCTCTAGGGTAATGTCCTCAATGGAGTAGTGTACGAGTTCCCTCGCATAAACTACTCCTTTCACAAAGTTCATGGTAGAGTGCGGCGTCACACTCACCGGGGTGCCATGAAGTGTCCGAAGAGCACTTATCTTGGCCGCCTCGGCGGGATTCGCCGCATTTGCCAGAAGGCTCCCGTCTGAGAAACGGGTCACCTTCGGCTCTCTACCAATTGCACTAGCTAATCCTCTCCTCTGATGGATCATGTTGCCCTTGGACAACATGGTGCCATCAGTGGAGCGAATAACGAGGAAGCGTTTGAAGCCAACGGGCTCGAAAACGCCAGGTAACCTCTGAATGAGGGGCCCCGATGTCATCGAGGGTCCGCCCTGTGCACTCTTGGTATTAGTCTTAGTCAGGGGCTCCGCAACCGGGGGGGCAGAGGGGGCGGATGGGCCGATCTTGGCTTGGTCGCTTGCCAGAGTGGCAGCAGACCCATCCGTCCCCACTACCCCCGCGGATGGAGAGGAGCCCCAAGTCTTCTTAGTCTTTCTTGTCTTTTTCTTCTTTTTAGGAGAGGAGGGCGGGGAATGAGCCCGCTTCTCTCCTCCGCAAACAGAAGCCCCTAGGCCAGATGGACCGGCCTCAGCCAGGTCCTTCTCCGAAATGGAAAAGGTCCTGGTGGTCACAGGGGCACCGGTCAGAGGAGATCCCTCCCCTCCTTGTGCTGCCTCGGAGGCCCCAGCCGTTTGGGGAGGACCTTGCATAGGGGCGGATTCAGGTTCGGTGCTTGGCGCCGAGCCCGGATTCCCCCCCATGGAAGGCCCTACCGTCTGAGGCTGGGTCTCCTCAAGGACCATGTCTATCACAGGAGGGGCCTCCAGTTGGCCATCTCCTCCCAGGACATCGCAGGTCCCCTTGGCAGCGTCAAGAGTCATTTGTGGGGAGGCACAAGCCTTAACCCCGGCAAGGTTTAATATCCTTGCCAGCAGGTCTTTTGAGGGAAGCGACCGAAGGGGCCTGGCTTCCCTCTCCCCCCTAAGGGGGTTTGCCCTACCGAGTCGCTTCGATGTGGAGCGGCTGGCTAAGGGCTGCCTGCTGGCTTTGGTGGCAGTCCCCTTGGAAAGAAAAGAAGGGACTGCCGATGGAAAAAGGGAGGTGCCCGAAAGCACCTCCAGAAAAGGGGGTGAGGGGGAGTCCCCTGCACCCGTAGGCGAAGGAGAGGAGTAAGCCTCCTCTCCGGTTAGAGAAATATGGAGGGTCCCCTGTGCAAGCACAGGGAAAGGGACCTCCATTTTTTTTGCTGGAGCTGCCCGAGGGCGGCTCCGTCGATGTTTCAGGGGAAGTTAGGGGTTGAGTTTTTTTTTTTATCTTCATCATTGGGCATGGTGACCCTCTTTTTTACACGGGATGCAATCGCGCACACCTCTCGCAGTAGCCCGCACTGCGAGAGGTGCTTACAAGCCCGGCAGAGCCAGGCGCCACCATTTGGGACCACCCCTCCCGCCTGGTGGCCTGGCAGTCCATCGGCATGGCGGCTCCACCTTAGACACGGCGTAAAATATATAGATTGTGAAGAGGAGAGGAAAAGGGATGTGAGGAAGGTATGGGTGGGGATGAAGCAGGTTGTTAAAAACCAGCCACCCTAGACCGGAGCTCAGGGGTTAGGGAACATTGTCCCCCACCCCCTCAGCCCCGATGCGGGACGGTTGGCTGAAAGGAAGGTCAGCATCTACCCTGTGAAATTAGAGGCTGACCAGAGAAAGTTGTATGAAAAGAGAGGAAACAAGTGTTTTGAAGGAAGGAAGAGAGGCTAAGCTGGGGCCGGACGGGGATATCCCTTGGGGGGGGGGTATTTGTGTATAGTAGATTCTTAGTTTGGGGCATATTCCTCTGAGGATGGCAAGGGTCTGGCCTGCAATGGCACATGTGACTTTAGTTTCGCGTTGGGTACAAAATTGTGGCCATTTTTTTTTTGTTATCTAATGGTGTTGATGAATTTCTAGGAACACAACGATGATATTAATCCGAGATGAGAATAAGACAAAGGCCACACTTTCACTTACCTGGATTTGGCGAATTTCTTCCGACAGACACCGCAAACGTTTTTGTCAGATAAGTAAATTTTTTGCATCTGGCTCGAATTTAAGTCGAATTTCGTCTGGGGAAGAAAATAATATAAATTAAGTCGGCTGTGGTGGAGGCAGGCAATAAATAGCATTTAAAAAATAAAAGATAAATCAATAATGACATCACCATAAGAAACTAAATAAAGAGGTTTGCGGAAAAAGAAAATGCCTGGAGTAAATAGCTTAAGCAGTCTGAAGAGGAGACTACTTGCTGTGAAGTTCCCAAGTCTATTTCCATCTATTCTTTTTATATGCCCACACCACCTTACAACCTCTTTCACACCATATACATTTCATAGCCAGTGGTTCCTTACTCAATCTACCTTTCGGGCATCAAGCATATCTCTCAATTGCACTACTCTCACACTTAGCGCAAATTCTCTCACCCTAATTTTTTCTGTTCATACACAAAGATAATTCATACCTATTATTTGGTCACATTAAGGGAAATCTAAGGTCGGTCCAAGGTTAGTAACACATTATTATATAAGAGAGTGGGGTCCTACCCCAGACTCCACTCACTTCCCCCAAGAGGTGCGGCCACATTGAATCATCTTTGAAGATGCGCAGAGTTGACAGGTGGTGCTATTGTTACTCCTCCATACATAAGGGGGAGGGGGGGAGATCTCTATTAACTTTGGGCCATAAGTTCGATTCCCCATTCATGCAAGTTAAATCTGCTCTAATTGCTTCCTGGTTATAGAAAATTGGGAAATAACTCGCATCCCTGCAGACCTCCCGCCACTCACATATGAGTGCTACAATAAACTTAACCCATCCTAGGGGATTATTTCGAGTATTTACACAAACAAAACCTTCCTAAATAATATCCACACCCCCTCCCTAAGTGTATGTGTGAAGAGGGGGTACCAATACCTATATTAACCTGACAACACTACAAACAAAATTGTCAGACTCGGAAATGAGCTTACCTGATCCCGAATGGCTTGGGTAAGGCCGCGAACAAGCTGATTGTCCTTCTTCACGGTGGACAAACGAATCATGGACTGGAGAATGAAGGACTTCAGTACTTGGACATTCATCGAATCAGGCAAGGTCTTGAGGGCCTGAGGAAGGGGAGAATGAAGGACTTCAGTACTTGGACATTCATCGAATCAGGCAAGGTTCTGAGGGCCCAAGGAAAGGGAGAATTCAATTATTCAAATCTACATCTAACTTGGATCGGGGATAACTTGGCGTAGCTCCACTCACTCCGGCCACCTTGATGTAGTCAGTTTAATAATAACCAAACCTACTAGATTTAAAAGGAAAAAAAGTTCTAAAATAATGTGAAGGCAGTCACTTGACCCATGCCAACCCAACTTTTCTCTCGAGAGTTAGGTGATCTCGAAACCACCTTTAGGAGACAAAGAAAACTGGAAATGACCAAAGAGGGTTTAGTGAAAAAAATAGAGCAGAAATCAATGAGAGCATCTCCTCTCGGAACTTAAAAAAAAGAGGCACGTAATGAAAGTAAGGAAGGGAAATACGCACAGTAACATAAAAAAAGTAGAAAGAAAATTGCTAAGGGTTTTACCACTGATCTGCCCTCATCTATTTTTTAGTGGGGACCTACTGATTAATGTCGGCTCCGAACCAAGGGTATAATCAGCGGGCCAGTCTCTGTGAAGTAGAGCACAAGATACCAAAGATTTACTTTTCTTGAAAGGTATGCATCCACAGGTCCTTAAGATTGAAGAGGTTGTGCATGTTGCGTGCGAGTCTGAGATACGGACATTCAAAGAGAGGTTTGATGTTGACATTGTTGATTGCATCTGGTACATGTTGGTGAGGTTTATCTAAGTTTGAATGTTGTAGAAATGTGGAATGGCCTGACCTTAGTTGAGACAGAATGGCTGCTGATGTGTTATTTCCGATCATGTCAAAGTGAATGTTGAGTGAGAGTATTTTTGTTTATCTGTGTAGATGTGAGGTTAGTGTGGTTCGAGTGGATTATTCTGAGCAGTTTGGAGCTCGTTTGCATGGGATTCAGTGAGGGTTTTTGCAATGCGGCACTGCTTAGTTGAGGGTGGTTGTATAGTGTGGTGTCTCCTTCCGTTGTCGAATGTGATTGTCGTGGTGTAGCCGACTATATAATATAATATCTATTATTAGTATGAAGGGGGAGAGCTCAGGCTATTGAAGTGAACTGTCCAATGATTGAACGCTGCATTGATGCGCGGATTAGAAAGGTCAGGTTGAGGTGTAGGGTCAATACGCTTAACTAATCAGGTAGAGTTCGAGGTTGGTGAGATTTGAATAACGAGGCCGAGAGTGACATTCAGGTTAATTAAAGATAAACATAAGAAAATATAAATTTTATTTACAAATTAAAAATGAGCAAAATGATATAGAGGAAAATTAAAGGTTGGATAATGATTTATTGTTACCGGTGGGAAAGTCTAATTAGTTTAGAGGTACCTGCTCAATCCAAATGGGCTCACAAGATAAAAGGGGGAAAAGGGGGGCTTACGGATCGGAGGGCGACTGCGACTTCAAGGAGGCTTGAGGGAAAGTAAGGGCTCGACGAGAGGATCCTGTCGGCATCTTAATCAGGAGAAGAGTGGGAAGGAAGGGTATGGTCAGCACCTTACATCCGGGGCTGTGAAGGCATAAGTTCTAACCTTAGCTGGGGCTTGAGGGGGGAGCTGGAATCCTTGGTGATTCTCGGGAGAGGTATGTCTACCTCAGGATAACTTTGACGGGGCTGGGTGCTTCGAGGACTCCGAGTAATCCAGAGCAGCTTCTTAAGAAGACGGCAGGGCAGTGGATTCCGTTTGACCTTGGATGCCTTACCGGGGAGAGAGTGTCCAGTCTTCGGTTGGGTACCACCGACTTGGGACAGGAGATGTCTTCTTACTAGCGAGCCTTGTTCTTACTGCTGTTCCAAGGCGACTCAGGGGTTTAAATATGGAGAGTCTCCTCATGTGGGAGATGGGGAATAACCCCCACTTTCGGGAGTTCCTAGGGGGCAGCTGAGGTGCCAAACTGTCGGCGCTAAACAGTTCTTTTACCCCCTCTCTCTCTCTATCTCTGCGGGGGAAACTACTGGAATTTATGACCATGCAGGGGATGTTCTCCACACTTTACTTGGATCATACGAGGAGGAGGGGGGGCAGATGGGCATGCTTCACCAAGTGACCCTCGGCTGTGTGGGGTCTGGCTAACCACGTGGCTTCTAGCACTGTGCTAAACATTGCAAAGAAGGAAAAAAGAAGGAGGGTATCCTTCTACAGTGATTTTTGACTTTATGGCTCTGCAAGTGATGTAAGTTTTAAATATCATGCGATTCCAAGGAGAGTTTGAGTTTTGTTTAGGGAAGGTGTTGTCCATTTAGTCTGATTTTAGGGTACTTATTTTTAATCATGGTAGCCTGGTATTAAGGGTAGGATAGTTGATTTGGGGGCTGAGGTTGACATGCGATTTTGTGTGAGCCAGTGTGTTTATGTATTGTTGGAGTGCTCTGCTTATTGTATGGATAGATGGGTGTTGTGCAGTGATATGAGATGTCATCCTTATATGTATTGGTTTTGATGATTGGAGATTGTGGGGGTAGGATATCGTGTGTGAATAGTTGAAGAGTAGGGGTGAGAGTATGGCTCCTTGGGAAATCCATTGTGAAATGGCTGGGTGTGTGATTTGTGTGCTCTCTGTCATTTGGCCTTGTCTGCCAAAGATGATTTTTTTTTATCCATTTTTTGTGATTGGCAAGGATGGTATTTAGGAGGGGCAGATTTGAATTTGCTGAGAAGGTTTTCTGGTTAGTTAGGATGTGTTGTTTAGTGTATAGCTGTTGTTCTATCTGAGTACTTTTGTTGTTTGGGGGGCAGAGCCATGATGGGTTGTGTACATTGAAATCCATGCAGATGAAAAGGTTTGACACTTGGGTTGGTAGTTTGAGAGTAATCTTGTGAAGGTGGTATTTGGAGCCTTTGATGTTAACTTGGATTATAATTTTATGTGTGTATGATTGTTTAGGAGAGTTTCATTGTGGGGTGGTGTTGATATATGGCATAGAGTTGTGAAGTAAAGTTATGAATCTCTCTTTTGGGTGTGGTGTCTTGTCTGGGTGTGGTGTCTTGTCTGGGTGTGGTGTCTTGTCTAGGTGTGGTGAAGTGGGAGAAAGGGAGAAGTTTTGTTGCAGTGTCAGAATTGATTCTTGGATGAATACTAAGTGTATGTTGTGTTCCTGCAGGAAGCTTGGTAGCTCAGCATGTTTGGGGTAGATGGAGTTTATGTTGAGTTGGAGGATAATCAGTGCGTGTTGGTATGGTGTAGTACTTGCGGGGTGGTGTAAGCATGTGTTGCATGTACAATTTATGGAATATTAATTGTTATGTGCTGGAAAGGTCGGAACAGGGCAAATATGTCCACTGTTTACACCAGCTATACCTGACTTATGTATAGTGTGTGTTGGCATGTGCGACACAGGTAGGTGGTGTGATTGAGTTCTATATCTCCAGCACTTTGGAGGAGGGTGGGGATGGATGGGTTATCCTTACTCTGAAAATGGAGCGAAAAATGAAAGAAGTGTGCTGATTAGGTAGGAGGAACCTGTGAGACCCAATCCGAGGGCCGCACCATGACCCTAGTAGGTTGAGGTAAGGAATGATGATGCTGTTTGCATCTATAGTGGTGAATAGGCGAAGGCATCTTCTATTTCCACTGGAAGGGATGTTCGGATGTGGAATGCCTTCTTCCACCATTCCCACATCAAGAGCAGTCCAACCTAATGCAGGCAGCATCGTTGTGACTGTTTCCATGAAAATTGCACAGAATATTCTTTGAAATTTGCCTCTGATTGTGTCCAAGTTTCATTTCATAGAACAGGGGATAAAAAAGATGAGGAAAGTAATTTTAATTTGAAGGAATCTCCCAAACTAAAGAATGATAGGTGTAAATGCAACCATAACCAGAAAACAAGCTGCATAATTCTTAGACGAGTGAAAAAATATTAGTAAGTTTGAGACCTTTGTCCTAAAAGACTAGCACATCTCCCGCCACAGTATTTCACCATTTTGTCACATTGTTTGAGTGTCATTTTATTCTTCTTCCAGTCTTTTCCAGAGATCTTGAACATTAACCCCTTCACCACTATGACAAAATTGCTTTCGTCATGCCTACTGTCGCACATATCTTTGATGATGAAAGAGTTATCGCCATGAAATAACTGATTGTTTTTCTGTTCTGTAATTTTGCCGTAATATGATATGAACATTCCTGAGCATTACTCGAAGTGTCTGTCTTATAATGGCGTCATTCTCAACTGACCAATAAAAACACTGTGGGCTGGGGTTGATTATCCCCTCAAGGCGAAAGCATGTTCTATGCCAGTTGGAAATTACTCATAATTGATTACCAAATATATAGCATAAACTTTCAATTTTGTTGTATATTTTGACGATGTGTTCAAGCGATAGTGATAATTATGAAGATTTGTGACTTCAAACCCATCCAGAGTGACAATGAATCAAATGATAGTAGTGATAGTGACACTTATATTTCAATCAGTGATGAAGAATGTTTCATAGTAGGCCTACTAAATAAACATTGCATTTAGGTGAGTAAGCAATATGTCATTTTTTTATTTAATTATTTGAAAGATATTCTCAACATGAACAAACATCATAAGAATAAGCAAAATTAAACATAACAACATGAATAATGCAAAAAATGCAAAATTTAAATAAAATGTTGTATACAGCACTGTATGCGGGCGCAACAGACTTGTGCAGAAGGGGCTAATTGTTTTTCGAGCCATCACTTCTCACTAAGTATATTTTATAGGTTTCCTGACAAGTAAAATCATGGTTCTCTGCAGGCTAGTTCATCACCTCAATATTTCAACATCCAAGAACTGCTTCACCGTCTTTTGTGTGTGATACAGAACATTGCCCTGCATGAAAACAGGGTCCCTCTCTCCCAATGTTTGGAGAGAGGGGATCACATGTTCCTGAAGATTATTGTGCACTGCACCCTTTACTTTGACGCGTAAACGGACAGACTCCAGCGCTTGAAAACATGCGCTATACAATACCACTGACACCTCCAAATTGAATGGCCTTTCTTTTCCGTCCAGATGGGCTTCAATCTTTCACCTGTACACCTTACATGCTGCTTCCCATCCAACCCGAATAAATTAAGTTTGCTTCCGTCATTAATAAATACACTTTCCCAATTTTCAGAGATCCACATGACATGCTCAGTGGTGAAGGTCAACCTAGTCCCTTTATTCTTTTTACTTATAAGTGGTTTCATAGCAAGAGAGGGTGTTATGAGTTGCACCTCTCTCCAAACATTTAGGTTCATATTCATAGCAACTTGACATGAAATACCAGCTGCTGTCTCAGAATGGTCCTTCGGCCATACCTGTTACCTTGTGCGATCTACCCAGTGTTTGTTTGGAGGATAACCAGTCTTATTCACTGACTCCAAGGACCGGGTAACCTGATAAAGCTTTCTGAAGGATTTTGGCCCTAACTCATTTTGCCATCCTGATATTTTTAATAGCGCTCCACCAAAACAAAACAGCCCAAAAAGCAACTAAAGAAAACAAAAAACAAACAAAAGGAAAAGCCTTCATCCAGCGCCGGAACATACCCCCAACACCCTCCAAAAAAAGGTTAAGTCAAACAAAATGGAGGAGGTCAGGTTCCTCCAAAAAGTCTATCAGATAGTCCATAAATCTGTACCAGGGACAAGGAGCGGTAACCCCACTCATCCTGGTACAGGAATGGGTAACATGGGCAAAGATCCCCAGACCAAGACAACAAGCATGTGCTAAAAAGTATGGGGAACAACACACTCGGCACAGTTAGGTGGAAGGAAGCGCTCCATCCAATGGAGGTGCATTCCTACCATCCTGATAAACTAGTAATACCATCGGTAGCAGTCTACATACAAATACATGTGAGAGTGTTATCAGTTATGTTACCATTCTCTAGTTTTGGATGCTTCCTTTCTTCAACAACGCATTACTTTCCCCATAACTTTTTTATCCACTGTTCTATGAAATTCAACTTTGATACTATTGGATGCAAAATTCAATGAATATTCTGTGGAACTTCCATGGAAATTAAATCAATCCCAAGAAAATGAAGATTTTGCTCTTTTGTTCTCTAGTTTTGAACAGCGCTGTAGAAGCCAGATAGCTCACAAACTCGGCAAGCTAAGGCTTGCAACTTGCCTGCCATTGTAACAACATGAGGGCACAAGTATATATTTGAATATAGACAAGCTAGAGTGTGTGTATGCCTATGTGAATAGGAAGCCTGCCATACATGTATAGTCCTATGTAGATGTATACTCGTGTATGACATTTTGAAGGCATAACAACAAGCCTTGCAAGAGCTGAAAAAATATCAGCCTTCACCGGCAATGAGATCCAGCAACATCTCATATGGGAAACACAGGATTTATGATAACACATGTGCTCTCCTCTTATGAGAAGTAGCTGAATCAAATTACGATAGAGGCTGATTTGGTTAATACTAGTATAAACATGCTGCGCCACCGTACTTCATCTTGAAGATGAGATACCTGGGGCAGAATAATTAAATTAACATAAAGATCAGGATGACAATCGCTGGTGTTCCAGAAGGCACCAGGGTTCGGTTGTCCTTGGTTGGAGGAAAGGTATCCGGGTAGCAGTGGGTGTTTTGGGATACCAACTAGTGATCGTGGAGCTATTCATAACTAGAGGGGGGCAGGGGGGGGGGGGCACCAGTTCCACATTAGGGCTAAGTGGGTACGAGTCCCTACATGGGCAGGTCTCCGGAGCGGGAGTCTTATGTTATTCTGTTTTTGATTGTTGCATTGCTCGACAGAGCAGAGAAGTTCAGTGGGAGATTAAGGGAGAATGCCTTTGATCCTATGGCCTGTGCTGCTGTAGGAGACCCCATCAATGTTACCACAATTAAGTGGGGTCATGCTTTCCACGAGGCTGTCCTGCGGGGACCAGGTTAGAGGGGAGGGGGGCTGTTGCATGTTGGGGGAATTTTATAGCACTCCCCCTGTGCTAGTGGCTCATGCAGCAGCTAGGAAAAGAGTTCTTGCTAGCTGGGTGGATCCAGTGTTAGTCTTCTAACGTCGCAGTACCAGGTTTGATCCTGGCATGAGCAGATACAAATGTCAGCGCACATAGAAATCTGATGGACATGCTGAGCTCAGCCTTGAACTGGGGTGGGTAGATCTTATACTTATCACGCATATAGCCAATTACAACACTGCTTTCTTTCCTCTCCCATCTTCACAGCACAACACACACACACACTCTGTTCCAAGAAATCAAGCTGATGGGTAGCTATATCCACATACTTCTGATGCAGAACAGGTATCTCTGTCCTGGGGCGATGAAGGTTCCTCCCTGTTTGGTGTCAAAAACATAACACTTCCTGGCACCTCTCCCCAAAGAGGGCTCCTCCCTGGTGGCTTTGGGCTCACCAGAGATTGTCATACTGACCTTTATATCTATTTCATTATCTAGTCAGGATCTGCCATGGATCAGCTTAACCCCATCAGGATTGCATCCAAGCGTGTGGGGGGTTCCTACTCTAAGATTGCATCCAGGTAGAGTGTCATCTCATATCCACTTAGGGGTGATTGATTACTCTCCACCTCTATTTATTATTACCCTCCAAGGTAGCTAGAGTTTAAAAAAAAAACTCAGCCATGCCTGCGGGGTGATTATGCTGTGAAGATGAGAAGGAAAATAATGGTTGCATATGTGTTAAAACCTAGATAATCTACCGACCTGGGCAACATCGATGCGCTGCGAATAATTCTTGAGGATGTCAACAACCATGGAGCGATGGTCCTTGCTAGTCTGCTGGCACTCAGTGGCAGCCCCTTGGCTCTCCTCATCAACCTCACGCGTGTTCCCCAGTAACAATTTTATTAGGATTAGATACACCTGAGGCCAAAAACAAACACTATTAATATTTTAATTTGTATCCACGAAAGAAATCTATCACAGTGATGTAAGCTGCACATTGCAGGCGGCACAAATGTGACCAAACCCATATGTGGAGACGGGACTGCGAAAATGCGCTTGTATAATATCAGGTTGGAACAAAAGTAATTTAAGATTTTCGTGTATATATTAAAAATGAAAAAAAAAAAACCCCACCCTAATGACTATGTATAATGAATGAATAGTGTTGAAAGTAAATGCTGCAAAGCCCAAATGGACTAGCCCGTAGCCAAATTCAAGGACGAGTAATTTGCATGAGTATTCTCAATAAAAATATAGACATCTGGAGAATATACAAAAATATAGCTATGAAATTAAGATCAATAGAATGGAAGTACAGGCATTTAAAACCATCAAGGGGTGTAAAAGTATATCAAAAATAAACTATTGAGAACTCAACAAAGGATAAAAACAGACTATAGATGGATCAATAATAGATACAAGAACAGAGAATATAAAATCATGAAACAATATATTAAATTTTGGCTAAAAGATTAGATTCTTCTAAAAATTTAAAAATTCTATTCACACTAAAAGAGACACGAGTCTCAGACAAGATGCCCTGCAGAACCTGTTGGGGGGGGCCATCTGCCCAGTAATGACAGGGAAGACCCTCCTCCCAAGATTTCTCAAAAGGGGACACTTGGCAAAGATGTGAAGGATGGACACCTGCACCCCGCACAGGATGCACAAAGGTGGGGGCAGCCCATTCATCAAGTGCCCATGAGTGAGGCGGCAATGGCCTATCCTCAGTCACCACAAAATAACCTCCAGTCTATGTGGCCATGGGAGGACTGAAGGTTTTATGGAATGGAGCTTGGTGGGAGGAAGCTCATCCCGCATCTCCTGCCATAAGCCGACTACGTATTCGGTGATGAGGGGATAGACATCACAAAGTGGGACTGGGGCTGATGGGGATGTCCCCAATGATTCCGCCTCCTTGGCCGCAGCATCCGCCCTTTCATTACCTGGGATGCCCACGTGACTGGGCACACAGCAAAAAGAAACTTATGAATAGGAGAAAGATAAAAAAGCCACCGCTGGATCTTGGAAACCAGCGGATGGCTAGAACCAAAAGCACTCAGTGCCTCTAGAGAACTAAGGGAGAAAATTGTAAGACAACCAGATGGCATAGAAGCAATAACAGAGTGCAGCAAGAATGGCAACAAGTTCTGCTGTGAAAACAGAAGCTGAACTTAGTAGACAAACCAATGCGATCTGAGATGGGAAGAAAATAGCAACTCCCAACTCTGTCCGATGACTTGGATCCGTCGGTGAACACAAAGGTGCTAGGCTGGTGGTGGGAGGAGTGTTGATCATACATGGTTCTCAAGGCTACAGGCAAGAACAGATCCTTGGGCCTACCAGTAAGCCCCTTGCATACCACTACAGGTGGTATGAGCCATGGGGGAATCTTTGGTAATGAAAATGGAATAACAGAACACTTCCTTAGACATCCTGTGTGCTCGGCCATGTGCAGAGCAAAGGGGCAAGCCAGGGATGGAAATCTATCATATGAGGCCACTGTTTGCAAATTGAATGTGCACTCATATACTGGTGACCCTGGTAATTGCTCAAGTCTAAAAAGATATTTGAGGTTAGACTTGAGCTTTTGAAAAGGAAGATGAAGAGCCCCGTTCTCTGCATAGACACTCCACAAAGGGGAGGAGTTGAAGGCTTTAGAAGCCAGGCACACACCCTGGTTACACACAGTACTTAATTTTTCAAGGATGGACGGTGAGGCAGAGGAGTACACCTGTGACCATAGTCCAGCTTTGACCGGACCAATGCTGAATACAGAAGCCACAGGGTGCGTCGATCAATTCCCCCAAAAGTGTGTGACAGTAATTTCATTATGTCCATTCTCTTCAGACAAGACCTTTTTTAAAGCGTCCAAATGAGGCCTCCAAGAAAGACTCAAATCAAAGATTACCCTAAAAATCTGAAATAGGGCTCAAAGGTGACAGGGACACTATAGAGTGACAAATGGCGAGGGTCCTATGTCACCGATCTATGATTGTAAAAGTGGACAGCCTTGGTCTTTACTGCGGAAGCCCTTGGAAGAAGCATTATCAGCTACGGTACTTATAACCCGCTGTAGCTTACAGATGATAAATGGAAGTCTAGGCGATGAACAGATAAGTGCTAAGTCATCAACATAGAGTTGAGGAAATATCAGCTGGAAGATTTGTGATAATGATATTGATGGCCACAGAGAAGCGGGTGACACTGAGGACACTTCCCTGTGGCACACCCTCAAATTGCTCTACGGGCTCTGATAGGGCATTTCCAACTTTTACACGTAGTGTGCACCACATGAGGAATTGCTCAACAAACCTGGGGAGAAAGCCCCGCAGGCCCTAATCATGGAATAGCTTAAGGATACCACACTTCCAAGTGGTATCATAAGCTTTCTCAATATCAAAGAAAACCAACAGAATGATGCCTCTTTGAAATAGCATCTCTTATATAAGACTCCATTCTAACAAGCAGGTCGATGGTACTGTTTTTTTTCTGAACCCTGATTGAGAGGGAGATATAAGATGGTTTGTCTCCAAAAACCAGACGAGTCTTGTATTTATCATCCTCTCAAACAATTTACATGAACAACTAGTAAGGGCAATGGGGCGGTAATGGGTGGTGTAGAAGTCTAAATACCGCGTACATAAGTGTACGCAGAAATACTCCGACGCAAGCTATTTTTCTTTCCCATATTTCCAAATGTACCAGCCTCGAATTCCCCTATCGCCCCTTTTCACACCATCGTAAACTGCGATGTGGCTCAAAGTCGTGAAAGAAATATCGTCGGCCCAAAGATGAAAAAAGGTATTTCGCGCGACGATATAGATTTTATGAGAATTCGATTAACTCTCTCAATTTTTGCTTGTGGGAGGAATAAAAGGAAGACTTCTCCCTGGAATCAGGCAGGAGCCCTTGGACCTAAGTCGAGTTTGTTGAAACTCGATCCACATAAGAAACCGTTCGCCCGCTGCAAGGAAGGAACTTCCTGGGGAATTGATTGTTGCCATCATGGTACTTGTAGGTGCCAAATGTCTCGCAGGCCCCCCCTCCTTCAGAGTCTGAGGTTACACAGGACCGCCCTCTGCAGATTACCCTAGACGTAGCTAGGTAATCGGTTTTCGCTACCCACTCCAGGAGCCGAATAATTGGACAGGTACTTCGAGGAAATAGTCCGATTGAGTCACTGCTTGGCTCACCTTCGTGATCCGGCAAAGGATCAGTAAATCACCGGTCTAAGATTACCCTCTCATTTGGTAACCTCGGACGGCCGGACTAGGTGCGATCATCGTCACCAGAAGAAGATCTTCACCGCCCCTCCCCTTCAAAAATACTTACAAACTCAAAGGTATCGTTAATTGAATTATTCCCTCCCCTAACTTCACCAGTTTGTTTGTGTACTAGAATTCTCATCCTGAGCCCATACCCTCGAATATTAGAAGTGCTTACTTAATTCAGTGTTTAACTCCATAATAATATTCCCTTCATTCTGTCTGGTGTCATTAAGACGCAAACATCCCAGTGAGTAATCTGCAAGTAATCTCCACAACATTTTTGTAGACTTATTTATTCAGTGCAAGATTAATCCTATTTATATTTATATACGCTGTTGCTTATTTCAAAATTCATGTACATTAAAGATTATTTTTGTATATGTGTGTTTAAATAATTTGGACGATCCTTTGGCAATTATTAAGCAATCCACTCGGCTTAAAACTCATTATTCCACCGACCCGCCTATGATTGGCTTATACTGAGTGGAGAACACACTCAGGAGATCATCATCTTAGTTTTGATCAAAAGGGGTATGCACCAGGGTTATTCTTATTCACTGGAAGTGGCTAAGGTAGATGTATTGGATATGGTTCACCTCCACTTCACCTCAGTGTGGTAATAAAATATATGTCCAGGAAATGGGACTGGGATTACCCACTCACTAAACCTCAAAAGGTGGGTTCCGTCCCATCCTTTCCTGGTTTCTGGAAAGAAAAAACCACAGCCTCCCTCAACATAGAAGGGAAGCACCCCTAATCCAGATGAAGTTATAGATGTCCAGCAAATGTGAGAGGAGGAATGGATGCATATTCCTAATCATATCATAGGAAATGCCATTTGATCCGGGTGCAGTGAATCCCCAGTGCTTCAGTGCATTATGGAGCTCATGGATAGAAAAGAGCCAGTTATAAGGCTCATTATCCATGTTAGGCTCTATAAAGTTGATAAGATGCTGCTCCTGTTCGAGCCTATAGCACTGGAATTGGATGGAATAGTTGCCTGGGCTTGAAATATTAGCAAACAATCCGGCCAAAACATCGGAAATATGGGACAAGTCTCCCAACAGTTCTCTGGCCTGAACAATGTTGGAAGCTGCAAAGCCACTGGATTTCCCCAATAGCTTTTAGACCCTCTTCCAGATTTTGTCTACAGGGGTCTGCGAACATATTGATGCGATGTAATCGTCTAACGAGGTCTTTCGAGCTTGTCGAAGGGTGCATCGCCATGCTGCCCTTCTTTACAATCGTGGGGCACCGATGATGACGTCAAGCAAGCCTGTTTACATTCAGTGACAACTCTCGAGCATTCAGCAGACCACCAGGGCAATTGTGGTCCATGAGCAGTTGAGCCGGAGAGCAGGATGGAGGAATTAGCTGCATGATCATCAATAGCCACTTCAATATCTTCATGAGAGAAGGACCCATCATGGCTCGAGAGGTGCCTGAACTTAGGCCAGTTTGCTTTTTTTGTATTCCATCTTTTGCTAGGTGGTGGAGGAGGACTACCTGTACATGGCGTTATTACAATGGGAAAGTGATCACTGCCCAGTCAAAATCAGCTCTACAACTTGGTGAACAGAGAGACAAGTCCACACATGTAAAGCTGTTCGTCTGGATGTGAAATGATGTGCGGCTGCCATCATTAATAAAGCAGACATCAGTAATGCCCAGAAATCTCTCAATCCTATTTCCTCTAGGGTTGTTATCATGGTCCCCCCAAAGGGCGTGTTGAGCATTAAAGTCGCCAATCAATAAAAAGGGAGGAGGGAGTTGAGAAATCAAATTAGCTAACTTTGTAGCTAAAACAGCTGTATCTCTTTCCTCGCCAGGAAGATACAGTGAACAGACCGAATAATGGCGACTGGAAAACAGGCAGACAGCAAGCGCCTGCAGGTCTGTGTTAAGTGAGAGCTGGTTGTGGGGAACCCTGTTGTTAACAAAAATAGCAGAACCATGAATTTGCTCTCTGAGGTTATTATAATATCCCACAAAACCCGAAATGTTGGGTACTCTGCGAGTACCCAAGCAAGTCTCCTGTAAAGCAATACAATCAGGATCGTAATCCTTAAGCAAGAACTTGAACTCTTCCCATTTAGGGAAGAGACCTTGGAGGTTCCAATGAATAATTGTAAACATTGTTACTGTTTAAAAGCATAACGTTAGATTTCTTCCTACCCTTAGGAGTAGGAGATTTTGGATTTGAATTACCAGTGGAAGTAGTTCGTGTCATACTAGCCTTAGGCTTCGAGTATGACAAAGGAGGCATCAGAAGCTTGAGTTTTGCCTTTGTTTTTCTTTAAGAGGTGGTGCATCAGATTTTGATGTGACTGTAAGAGAGAACTGTCTTCACTGGAAAAGCTGAGATGGAAGCAACTCCAGGGGTCAGTTCAGGTGTCGAGGGAACAGACGATGTTGACACAGCTGGTGGTATTGGTTGGGATGGTAGAGGCGATGGTGGTGACGAGGACATCGGCAAAAGTTATGAATTCGATGCTGATAGAGAAGGATGGGGAGTTTTTTTGAGAGTCCTCCTCAGATGAGGGGGTAACCTCCACAACAGCTGGCTCCTGGGAAGGAGCAATGGTTGGTTCCTTCTCATTCAGGGATCGAAGGAATTCCAAAGCAGTATCAACAAAGGGGGTGGAGTGATAACTGGCTTTGGAGCTGAAAAAGAGCTTGGTCCTTTAGGGGCCGGGTGAATGTCCAGAGGTGCAATGGATAACACCTGAGGACCAACATGATCAACATCCACATATTCTGGACCGTTAGCAAGGTGCTTAACTGCCCTTGGGAAACCAGGAGAGGATGGAAGGTTCCTCTTCTTGTTGCTAACCTCAGAAGCACTGTTAGGTGCTGACCAAGAGTGTTCATCACAAGGAGATGTACGTTTAAAAGGGGGAGGACTTTTTACCTTTTCAGGCACAGGAGAACCAGGAGGAGGTCTTTGGCTTCTCCCTTTCTTTGGCCTGGTAAAAGGCAGAGCATCCGAAAAGCCCACACCAGGTGGACATACATCTCCTTTACTCTTCTTCTGGCCTCTTTAAAACTGACCCTGTTCTTGTTTCTAATGGCAATGACTTCTCTCTCATAGAGAAAGAAAGTGCATTGCTGTGATGTTGCAGGGTGTTCTCCACCACAGTTAGGGCTGCACGGCTGTTGAGAACAGGGCGTCCCATGATAATCCGATCCACAATTCACACACACAACCTTGCCTGTTTACAAAACTTGCTTACATGGCCAAAGCGTTGGCAATGGAAGCAGCGTCGCGGGTTTTCAACGTAAGGCTTGACTGGAATGTTAAGATAGGCAGCCTTAATGTACTTGGGTGGTTCCAATCTGTTAAGGTCAGGATTATGTTGGCGGTAGGTCACCTAGTGCCATTCACAAACCTGGAAATGTGGTGGGCACTTACAACCTTCTGATTGGTAAGTTTTGATACCAGCCTGTCAACATCGTAATCTATTAACTCTCCCGATCAGATAACACCTTTACTGGTGTTAAATGTCGGGTGCGAAGCAGAGGACATGTCTACAGAAGATAAAGACTATAGGGTCTTAATCCGCTAATGCTGCTCGCTTGATTTCACCTCGACTATCAATGCGCCATCATTACGTGGCCACATTTGGGCAGGTTCGTCACATTTCTCAACAAAATCTTCGTAGACGTCGAAGATGTCAGCCTTACTAAGAGGACTATCATTCGCTTTCAAGACTAAAAATCGATCTAATCCAACTCAGGGTCGACTTCTGACCCCAAAGGATCAAAGCGTCTACCGTCAGGTTCGAAGGCACGATGACCAGAGACCTGCGGTTTCTGTGATTATGTTTGTTAAATTTACCCATATAAATATATATTTTATTTTGGGCTGCCCCTGGAGCTGAGGGCATGCACCAAATCATCATCGTGAGTCAAAAGAGCGCCCATACAGCCCAGACGGGGTAAACTGCCCCCCCGACTCCCACTGTCGTTTTAAAAACAGCGGAGCCACATAACAGAGATTCTCTGGACTGCGGTGCTAAAACCTCCCAGAAACAAAATGACGACCTGGGAAACTAAACTTCCTCTAAGGCATGGTCCTGCAGACGATGCCCCCCAGTGGACGCAGCATCCGTCGACCCGTACAGGGCACCGAGTCCTGTCAGCATGACTGTCAGGAAGGCAAATCACCGCACCACTTACGGGGAAGAGAATTCGTACAGAAGGCGAGATAAGGTTTTGTTTTTTTTTTAGAGCTCATCTGGCGACTGCCTACTTGGGCATTAGTCGCCGTATTAAAACTGGCCTAGTTCTAGGCTACTTTAAAATAAAATTAAAGAGAGAAAAAAAAAAAACACCCCAAAAGGGGTAAAGGAAGCAAGCTGGTGCGTCGGGGAGAGGTCCCCCCGGCGCAGGAGCGTGCAACTAAAGGAAAAAAACAAATGCAAAAAAACAACAAAACAAAAAAAAAACAAACAAACCTTGCTTAAATAATAGGGAGAAGGCCAGCCTCCCCCAAGAAGTCAACAAGTCCACAAGTCAATGTGCACGAATCTGTCCCGAGCACAAGGGACAGGCGGTAGCGACCCCGCCCATCCCGGTACCGGGACAGGTATCGTGCGCGAAGATCACCCAGACTGGGACATTCGACAAGAATGTGCCGAACAGTCTGGGGGACGACGCAGTCGTTGCAATAGGGCGCAGGCGAGCGCTCCATCAGATAGCGATGCGTCACACGAGTGTGTCCGATTCGGAGACGACAGAAAGCAACCTGAAGCCGCCGCGGCATTGGGGGATAGGTCCATGGGAACAGTCGCGGCGCAATGGCACGCAACTTTAAGTTCCCTTCGACCGTCTCCCATCTTCTTTGCCAAGCAGTCCGAAGAGCTGCCCGCATTCCTGCCATGTAGTCGGTGTGAGGAAGAGCGAAACGCTGGTCCGGTCGCAGAGTCCTCGCGGACTCTTTGGCGCCCTCATTCCCCGCAATTCCTACATGTCTAGGAACCCAGCAGAAAATAATCTCGACATCTGCCCGGCTCGCCAAAACCGTGGCGTCACGGATATCGCGAACCAGGGGATGCGGAGATTCCAATGCCACGAGAGCACTCAGGGCGCTTTATGAGTCGCTATAGATCACAATCCGGTCTCCGAACCGGGCACGTCGCGTAATCTCCCGTACCGAGTGGTGTATTGCCACCAGCTCGGCCGTGAAGACAGACGCAGCGCCTGGTAGAGCCCCGCTGACTTCAAACAGAGGGGATACGGCGTGGAAGCCGACCCCCTCTTGGGACTTGGAGCCATCCGTATACACTGGCACGGTACCAGCGTGACACGATGTGTGCTCCAAAAAGGTCGAACGCAATACTCCCGGCGCAGTACAAGCTTTGGGAGCAGAGGCGTGGCGACAAGTAGCCAAATGTGGTACCCTCCAGGGTGGCGTCCTGGGCAGAACCAGGGGCGCCACCGGCCCGAGAGCTATATCTACCTCTCGAAGGAGTTTCCTGGCCCTAAACCCAAAGGGCTTAGGGTATGACTGGCGTCTCTCGGCGGCATAGGCACCATCGAGATCAGCTGCGGATGCAGTGAGAGCTGTTGGCGACTGAGGGAGGCGCCGGGCTCGCGCGTACAGGCGAGTGATGTACTGGACGCGGCGCAGAGCGAGTGGCATCTCCGCAGCATCGACCAACAGGCTCTCAATGGGGCAAGTGCGGAAGGCACCGGTCGCAAGGCGAAGGCCGGTGTGGTGGATTGAATCCATCTTCCGCAATAAACGCTCGGATGCGGATGCATAAAACTCGCATCCGTAGTCGAGCTTCGAGCGAACAAAGGATCGATAAAAAAGTTAGGCGGTAGCCCTATCAGCGCCCCAAGCGCTGAACGTCACGGAACGGAGAATGTCCATGGCGCGGGTACAAGAGACCCTAAGGCTGCGAATATGAGCCTCCCAGGTGAGGCGTCGGTCGAATACAAGACCAAGGAAACGGTGCGACTCAACCACATCCAGGCGCACCCCATTAACAAACAAATCTGGGTCGGGGTGAAGCCGTGGATGGCGGCAGAAGTGCACCACCTTAGTCTTGGCCAAAGAAAACCGAAACCTGTGCGCTTCGGCATAGCGAGAGACGCGGTTCAATGCCTGTTGGAGTCGACGCTCCAGAGTTGGCATCTGGGCACTGCCAAAAGAGAGCGAAAGGTCGTCCACGTAGAGCGTAGCGAGAACATCTTCTGGCAGCACCGAGGTGATGCCGTTGATGCTCAGGGCAAAGAGTGTGACACTGAGGACACTTCCCTGCGGGACACCCTCTTCCTGCTCCTTTGGGGCAGAGAGGGCTCCCCCCACCCGTACGCGGAATCGACGATCTCGCAAAAATTCAGATATAAACATTGGGAGGCGTCCCCTCGCCCCCATCGTGTGGAGAGTCTCCATGATACCGTATCGCCATGCGGTATCATAGGCCTTCTCCAGATCAAAAAACACCGTGGCGTAGTGCTGTCTACGAAGGAAAGCCTCGCAGACGGCATTTTCCAGTCGGAGCAGAGCATCGGACATGGAGTGGAACTTACGGAAGCCGCACTGTGCAGAAGACAGATGGCCTCCGCTGTCCAGAAAATAGGCTAATCTAACATTTACCAATTTCTCCATCAACTTGCACACGCAAGAGGTTAGAGAGATTGGGCGGAAACCGGTCGGAGTAGAGTGATCTCTCCCCGGCTTGAGAAAGGCGAGCACAGTAGCGATTCGACAGAAGTCTGGGAGAAGACCTTCCACCCAGATCCTGTTGAACAGATCTAACAGAAAGGCCATGCCTCGCTCACCCAGGTGTCGAAGCATGGCGTACGGGACATCGTCCGGACCATGGGCGGTGTCTGCGCACGAAGCGAGAGCGGAACGCAACTCACTCACAGTAAACTTGTCGTTGAAGGGTTCTCCGCCTCTGGAGGTAAAGTCCAGCCGGCGGCCTTCCGCGACATCACGACGTGCATTGAATGCTGGCGGAGCAGCATCACGGCTAGAGAATGCGGAAAAAGCGGTCGCTAAGGATTCCGCCACGGACGCGGGGTCCGAGATTGCGGTCCCATTCTCCTGGAGAACGGGAGGGGGGTCCTGCGAGAACTTGCCCCGAATCCTTTTGACTCGCTTCCACACCTCAGCTAAAGGGGTCTTCCCGTTAAGTGAAGACACGTATGCCCGCCAAGAAGAGCGGCGGGCGTGCTTCGAAATATACCAGAACCTAGCCCTAGCCCGACGAAATTCAGCGACACTGAAATCGTTCGGGCGGCGCTTATAGCGCATGTAGGCATAACGCTTCTGTTTGAGGGCCGTCTCACACTCGGCCGACCACCATGGGAGTGGTCGGCGTGCAAAACAGCCAGACGTCCTAGGAATAGTAGTCAGGCCCACGGCGATGAGGTTGCCGGAGAAGAACTCAACGGCCTCATCTACCGACCTAAGCTCCTCGACTGAGATAGAGAATTCAGTCATTTCCTGAAATGCAAGCCACCGCACCCGCGCCAAGCACCACCGAGGTGGTCTCTCAGGCGGCAGTTGCCCTGAAAATGATATTTGAATGGGAAAGTGATCACTACCATGGAGGTCATCGACCACCCCCCAATCAAAATCAGGCTGTGCATCCGAAGAGCACAAAGATAGGTCAAGGCAAGAAAATGAAGCAGTTCTCGGACAGTGATGCGTAAACTCATCCACGTTTAGGACGCCCATCTTAAGCTCTTCGATCAGATCGGCAAGGACTTGTCCCCTGGGATTTATGGAGTAATCTCCCCAGAGAGGATGCCTGCCATTCAGATCTCCAAGCAAGAGATAGGGCCCTGGCAACCGTGCCACGACGCGGCGGAAGTCCCCCTCGTCGAAGTCAGCTTACGGTGGAATGTACGCAGAAATGATAGTATACCTCCTATCCAGGTGCAGCAGCACAGCCACTGCCTGAAAGGAGGTATCTAAAGAGAAAGGAAGAACGGAGACATCATGCCGGGTGTAAACCGCGCATCCCCCAGCCCGGCCATCCCACGGTGGTGGGGTCGCAAGACCCTTATACCCCGGGAGGGCAGGCAGCGGGCACGCGCCTAGCATGGTCTCCTGCAAAAAAATAGCTAACGGGGAACGGGACGAGACGAGCCTCCGCAGCTCCTCCCAGTTGGCCCGGAGTCCACGGCAATTCCATTGAAGGAATATGCCCTCTTTTCGAGGAACCACCGTCTCCGAGCCACTCGCTCCACCTCGGGGCGTAGGCGAAGGGGCCGAAGCTCCTTTGTTGCTGTCCTCCTTTCGGGGAACAGCTTTAGGAACCCCGGAAGATGGCCTAGCGACCATCTTCAGGGGTGTTGCCTCCTGTGAGTCTAACGACTCGGTGGAGGCGCGTGGCCATTTCGCTTTACGGGAAACGGTCACGCTGGGGGAAGAGGGGGGAGCCCTGGTTTTAGCCGGGGCTGGGTATGAACACTTTTTGCCGCCAGCCTTACCAGGGGAGCGCCCGGGTTGGGTAGAGCCCGCAGATGGGCTCCGAATGGGCGCGGAAACAACCGTGCTTGTTGGCCTGGATGGGCCAGGAGCAGAGGGTGCCTTTCGAACTACTGAGGCATATGACGTCCCAGGCAGAGCTGGGCGCGCCAGGACCAAGTCCTTAGCCTCGCGGAATGAGAGTCTATCCTGAGCCTGAACGGCCAGGATTTCTTTCTCCAGGAGATATGCACCACATTGCTTCGAAGAAGCAGGGTGCGGCTCTCCGCAATTGACACACTTGGCCACACACGATTTGGACTTATCGTGTGCGACCTTGGAGCAATTTACACAGACTTCGGGTGACCCCGACTTTGCACGTCTACATGAGCGATTCGTATGGCCGAAGCGGTGACAGTAATAGCACCGCCGCGGCAGTGACACGAATACCTTCACGCGGTAGCGGTACCAACCGGCACGCACCGACTCAGGGAGCTTGTCACAGTCGAACGTGACGAAGAGTGTAGGGGTGGGTCTCGAAGCCCCTCCCTGTTTTCTCATCACACGTTCGACCTTGACCGCCCCATGGTCGGCCAGCTCTAGGGTGATGTCCTCAATGGAGTAGTCAACGAGTTCCCTCGCATAAACTACTCCTTTCACAAAGTTCATGGTAGAGTGCGGCGTCACACTCACCGGGGTGCCATGAAGTGTCCGAAGAGCACTTATCTTGGCCGCCTCGGCGGGATTCGCCGCATTCGCCAGAAGGCTCCCGTCCGAGAAACGGGTCACCTTCGGCTCTCTACCAATTGCACTAGCTAATCCTCTCCTCTGATGGATCATGTTGCCCTTGGACAACATGGTGCCATCAGTGGAGCGAATAACGAGGAAGCGTTTGAAGCCAGCGGGCTCGAAAACGCCAGGTAACCTCTGAATGAGGGGCCCCGATGTCATCGAGGCTCCGCCCTGTGCACTCTTGGTGTTAGTCTTGGTCAGGGGCTCCGCACCCGAGGGGGTAGAGGGGCCGGATGTGCCGATCTTGGCTTGGTCGCCTACCAAAGTGGTAGCAGACCCATCCGTCCCCGCAGCCCCCGCGGATGGAGAGGAGCCCCGAGTCTTTTTCGTCTTTTTAGTCTTCTTTGTCTTTTTCTTTTTTGGAGAGGAGGGCGGGGAATGAACCTGCTTTTCACCTCCGCCGGCAGAAGCCCCTAGGCCAGATGGACCGGCCTCAGCCAGGTCCCTCTCCGAAATGGAGAAGGTCCTGGTTGTCGTAGGGGCACCTGTCGGAGGAGATCCCTTCCCTCCTTTTACTGCCTCGGAGCCCTCAGCCATTTGAGGAGGACCTTGCATAGGGGCGGATTCGGGTTCGGTGCTTGGCGCCGAGCCCGAATTCCCCCCCATGGAAGGCCCTACCGTCTGAGGCTGGGTCTCCTCAAGGAACATGTTTATCACAGGAGGGGCCTCCAGTTGGCCATCCCCTCCCAGGACATCGCAGGTCCCCTTGGCAGTGTCGCCAGTCTTGTGTGGGGAGGCACAGGCCTTGACCCCAGCAAAGTTTAAAATTCTTGCCAGCAGGTCTTTTGAGGGAAGCGACCGAAGGGGCCTGGCTTCCATCTCCCCCCTAAGGGGATTTGCCCTACCGAGCCGCTTTGATGGGGAGCGGCTGGCTAAGGGCTGCCTGCTGGCTTTCTAGGCAGTCCCCTTGGAAAGAAAAGAGGGGACTGACGCTGGGAAAAGGGAGGTGCCCGAAAGCATCTCCAGAGAAGGGGGTGAGGGGGAGTCCCCTGCACCCATAGGCGAAGGAGAGGAGTAAGCCTCCTCTCCGGTTAGAGAAATATGGAGGGTCCCCTGTGCAAGCACAGGAGGGGGGACCTCCATTTTTTTGCTGGAGCTGCCCGAGGGCGGCTCCGTCGATGGAACAGGGGAAGTTGAGGGTTGGGTTTGTTTTTTTTTTATCTTCATCATTGGGCATGGTGACCCTTTTTTAAACACGGGATGCAATCGTGCACACCTCTCGCAGTAGCCCGCACTGTGAGAGGTGCTTACAAGCCCGGCAGAGCCAGGCGCCGCCATTTGGGACCACCCCTCCCGCCTGGTGGCCTGGCAGTTCATCGGCATGGCGGCTCCACCTTAGACACGGCGTAAAAAATATAGATTGTGAAGAGGAGAGGAAAAGAGATGTGTGGAAGGTATGGGTGGGGATGAAGCAGGTTGTTAAAAACCAGCCACCCCAGACCGGAGCTCAGCGGTTAGGGAACTTTGTCCCCCACCCCCTCAGCCCCGATGCTGGACGGTTGGCTGAAAGGAAGGTCAGCATCTACCCTGTGAAATTAGAGGCTGACCAGAGAAAGTTGTGGGAGAGGTTGTGTGAAAAGAGAGGAAACAAGTATTTTGAAGGAAGGAAGAGAGGCTAAGCTGGGGCCAGACGGAGCGCTGGATCCCGTCAGCACGGCGGCCAGGATGGCAAATCGCCGCGCCCCTTACGGGGAGGCGAGATAGGGGTTAACGGAAGAAGAAAAAGAATACCAAGCTGGGGCCGGATGGGGCGCTAAGTCCCGTCAGCATGGCGGCCAGGAAGGCAAACTGCTACGCCCCTTACGGGGGTGACTATGTATATATTAATCATAAACATAGTCTCCATTGCTTTCTAGAACCTCATTCCATCTGTTAACAAGCTTAGGTATAAATGCCACACTTGTAAAATTCTTTAGGTTTTGAAGCAAAATATAAATCCAATTCATTTTCCAAGTACTTCCTCTCTTGATATCAACCTAAGACCATCCAAATGGTTCTTTAATCCCTTAAATATGTAATAACTACCAGAAGGAGCAAGGTTAGGAGAATATGGAGGCTGAAGTAACATTTCCCAAACGAGCTCCTCCAAGAGATCTTTGGTCATTTGGGCTGTGTGAGGAGAGGCATTATCATGATGGAGGATCACAACCCATTGTGGTCAAAAGCAGTTTTCAAATCACCAAGATTATTTGAGTAGAGATTAGCATCACTCGTTTGATTTTTGTCCAAAAGATTGTAATGGGCAATTCCTTCAATATCCCACCTTACAGTCTACATGATCTTTTTGGATCAAGTCCTCCTTTCAGTTGTCAAGAAATTTTGCTTCCTCAACTGATCAATGAATGGTAGCATTTAATGTTAGGACAAAGGATCCACTTCTCATCATCAATTAAAAGCCTGCCAAAAATGGTGCTTGAAGGTGTCCAGAAAGCAATGACTTACAGCGAGCAACACAATGTTGCAGATTTGGCATGAGAAATTGGTGCAGGACCCATTTTCCAATCCTTTTCAGTTGGCGTAGAACAGTCGTGTGGGTTACGTTAAATTGTTCTGCGAGTTAAGTTGTAGCAGGATTTGTTGTGATAACAGCTTTCAACTCTTTGGAATCAAGTTCTTTTGGATGTTTTCCATCTTTTATACTGAAATCCCCACTTCGGAAGGGGAAAAACCACCTCCTGCAACTTTTTTCATTTACTGCATCATCCCAGGGCTGGGCGCAAAAAATGTTAATAGAAAAGTGAAAAAGTGACAAATTCTTTTTAAAAAGAGACAAAAAAGTGAAAAAAGTGCCAGTAACTGTGAAAGTTCTTACAAATTAAATATTTATTAGCTAAAGAACTAAAAGTTTAGGTAATAGATATTAAAGTAAATTTTCTACAGACCTTTACATTTAATTATGGAAACGACATGTTCAAGACATAGTCCAACTGCCTTTATTAATAATACTTACATACTAAACAAGTTAATATCACTGATTAAAAATTAAAATGAACAAAAAAATATAAATAGGTTAATTAACATAGCATAACATCACTGCATCTTATTCTTTTTATTTTTCTCAAAGTAGTCACTAATAAGGCTGTTCTTCCATTTTTCAAGTTTTAAAATTATTCTTTTTTCTTCAGCTGCAGAATTCTCTGCTTCCTCCTTTTTAGTCTTATATGACTCTAGCATTGCATTAGCTATCTTGATCAAGTCATTTTTCTGGATACCTTTTTTAAGTTGTTCACTTGCTTCATTATAAATTGCGTCATTGAAGGCTTTTTGACTTGATGATTCTTTTTGTAAGCATGAAAGTTTTTTCTCCAAGTCTTTTATGCTTTGCTTTTTTTCTTCTATTTTTTTCAAACTTTTCAGCAGCCTGTTTTTCTTCTTCTGTTTCCTTCTTTTTTCTTTTCTCTTCTATTTTTATCTTTTTTATTTCCTCTAAATGAGCCTTGTATCTGGTATGAACTGAATGAGCCATATTCAAAAGCTCTCTAGTAATAGGGACCAGTTCAGGTTTATTACTATATGTTTTTAGTTCATATTTTATATTGTTTTGCATTAAGCATTTCAAATGACAATGAAGCAGTGGTTTCATCCAAAATATTGCCACTAATGGCGAAACCTCTTTCTACATCCAAATTCTCATGTGAAAGGAAAAGGGATGCCTTCACAAATTTTGAAATGAAGGGGTATTTCATTTCACCACTGCTATTTTTTTAATTAAAAATATTATTTGAAAAAATGTAGACATCAATATCTTGGTCAATATTATTGGCATCACTAACCTGTAAAAGTTTCCACTCATCTTGAAGGCGAACTATCTCAAAATCCATAAGGTAAAGTTTGCTAATAATCTTTATATCAGTCAAACAATGGTTATTTTTTATGTTAACAGGATTTAGGCATCTGAACCGTTTTACAAAATTGCTATTTAATAGAGATTTATCCAGTAGGTAAAATAAACCATCTTTATAAAAATCAGGGGAATTTTTTTAAAAATCTTCTCTTTTTTTCTTCAGACAGGCTGTTATACTCACTTTCAATACCACTACCACAAATCACATGTTTCAAAATTAAGGCACTGGTTTCCCATTTATTTATAAGTTTTTTATATCTTTAGAGCCATTTGCTAAGGTAAGGCAGAACCTTTGATTATCCTGCTTGATATTTTATTGGTAACATTCATTAACTCATCATGAAGTTGATGAATTAATGGGCTGCATGTTTGAAATTTTTTACTAAATTTAGTAAAAATTGGACATGCGGCTACAATAAATTTCCCATCTGCTATAATTGTTGGCTTTTTTAAAACATTTTACAATTTCTTTATAATAAAAATTGCTCATCAACTTCTTAGTTTCTTTTTTTTCTGGAATATACATTAATTTTTTTTATGGCAGAAAACTGCTCCAAAAATCTGATAGCTGCTGCTTCCAAAGATAGCCATCTAATGGACACATGTTTCAAGATCTTGTGATTGGGCAGTTGTAATTCATTTTGAATTTGTTTCAAATCTTGCAATCGTCCTGATCAACCATCAAAAAAGTTATGTAATGCTTCCAATAATAGTGGACAACATGAGCCATAAGTACCGTATGAGTGAATAGCTTTTTTGAAGGCATTATTAACCACATGCAAATTGCATGTTCCTACATCAAGTAAGCTCTTGTCACATGTCTGTTTTATGATTTCATTCATATTTCTAAAGATTGTGTCATTTATTTTTTCAATAACAGTTTCTGCAAGAGCATGCCCTAAAAAATGTTTTTAAATGGCTTGTGACTATTTGCCCCTTAGTTTCGGAAAAATATCTCATACAAATTTGTAATTCTTTAAAGTTTTCAGCATTTGTTGTCTCATCATTTGCCTTCGAAATATGGCGGCTCTAAATTGTAGGTAATTAAATAAGATAATTTCTTTTCAATGGAATTATAAAGATTAGAAAGAAGTATCAAAATTCACAGAAAATATGAATAAAAAAATTAAATTCTAAATTAAACAAAAAAAAAGTGAAAAAGTGAGACCGCTCCCAGCCCTGTCATCATTATAATGCTCTGAATTTATTTTGCTGATGTACTTGTATTCACACCTTAATGAAACTCATAATCTTTAGAAGGGAGGACATAGGGGTAAATACTGAAGATTATGAACAATATTATTATAACTACGAGGCACTACTTTAATAAATACTATATAAAACTTTATTGTAGAAAATCGGACATTGTAGTAGTTTGGTTGTCCGCCCCCCCTCCCCTATGTCTAACCCCTTTCTTCTTTTTCAGAATGTGTGTGTGGATCGCGTGATCACCGTCATTGCTTTGTGTGGGGCGACTCGATAGACCTCTATCGTGCTCCCCCATTCATCTCTATTTTCTTTTTTGGCGGATTCTTTCAGCTTAATAGTTCTGTATTTGGTAATAGTTCGAAAGTCAATAGTTGTGACTGAGGAAGGAAGATCCGCCTGGAAGAAAATAGGTGAGTGAAAATTGTGTGAAAGGGGGTGTGGTTGAATGTGTTAAGAGTAGAGATGTTTGAGTGTGGCAGTGAATCAGTGACTGAATGTGCCTTCTCTTTTCCAGCTCTGCGGTACTGATAGTCGTCGACATCTGGCTTTCAGAGACGACTGAAGCCAATCCTGACCCTCGCACGTGCGCCTACGTTTCGGGGCGATTTTCTAAAGTGTGGACCTTGGAGGGCACCTCCCAGTCTACAGGGAGTAATTGGAGCAGCGCCTCACAGACTACAACCCTGCAGTTGGGACTAATAAGTGTCCCAGGTCCCTAAAGTCCTTGGCTTTGGCGAGTCCCGGACCCCTCAGAAAGTGAGCTACCTCCCGTTTTCCCCGACTCGTCTCGCTCCGTTAGTTAGTTAAGGGTGCCCCCGTCATTCCCGATATCCTTGTCTTTGGCTGGCGTTTCTTGATGCGCATTGTCATAAATAGCTTATTTGTTGGCGTGGCCGAGATACATTTGTAAGGCCTTTTGTATAAATATATATGTGTGGTTGTTGGCCAAAGTAATATTGTAAGGCCAACTATATATATATATATTGTTATTTTGGGTTTAGGTTGAGTGCTGTACGTATTGTATTTTGTGTAAATATTTTGGGTTTTATTATTTTGACATTATTTACCGTTTCTAAATAAAATTAGAAAATAGTCTCAATGCCCTCTCCTTGAACCACCGAACGGACCTTGTTGGGGCGGCGGGAAGAATTGGTGAGGAAGTCGCGACTCCGCCGCCACAACATTACTTTCGTTCCAGCCTGATAATTCTCACACAAGTACGTTCAGTGATGGAATCTGATTTGGAACTCGCCTCCTCGAAGCTAACCAAGGTACGCCGAAATCGACGAGACCCACAACCCATTCGTGCTAAAGGCAATCATGGGATTATTACACTTCACTTCATTTAATACTCGAGTCTCTGATTGAATCTGATTTGGAACTCGCCTCCTCGAAGCTAACCAAGGTACGCCCAAATAAACGAGACCCACAACCCATTCGTGCTAAAGGCAATCATGGGATTATTATACTTCACTTCATTTAATACTCGAGTCTCTGATTGAATTTATTCATCTCTAACGCGTTATTAGCCCTCTACCCATGAGAGGATAGGCTGGGGATGGAGTACATTTAAATTTGGGGCTGATAAAACGAGCATCTACTTTCGTTACCTCACTGCTATGTCCCACGCTGGAGTAGAGACGGTGGCAATATTCTAATGCGCCCTCGACGTCGTTCAACACATCCACATAAAGCTTCAAGGCCTCGTGGTGCTGACCCAATCGACCTAACAATATCGCTCTTTCTTCATACAAATCTAGGACGGAAAGGTGTAAAATTTCAAAACTTGCGCTAAACATGCTTCGGTAGTACGCTTTTTACCATCGATTCGCGCCATACTGAATCATGATATAGACCTACAGTTTAAGTTTAGCATGATTAAACCCATGGACTACAAACATGCAATATATCCAAAATATCTGAAGGCATCGCAAACGTGTATTAAACGTGTCGCGTCACTACCTTGCGGTAATTAAGTCCCACAGGTGTAAAATAGGAAGAACCAAGCGCCTACTGTCCTAGTACTAGGACAGTAAAATTTATACAAAAAAAAACAACCAACCAAAAAAGCCCCCCCCCCCGAAAAACCAAAGCAAGAAGAAAGCACACTCCAGGATCATGCAAACACACCACCGAAGAGGGTCAAATAAAATTGCGGAGCCCAGGCAGCAAGTGGAGAAAAATATCGACTTTATGTTAGAATTTGGCCACTGCTTGAAGGTGGTTGATGGGCGGACTACCGGTCGTCCGGTATTTACCCCCCCTCCGTAGTTATCTCATGGTGGTAACTACTACTTGGTGTGAGGTCGTTTATTAAGATACATCAATATGTATTTATGTTGTGACGTTAGTTTTGGCGGGAAACTTTTGGTGCACTACGTGTAGGTTGCAGTGTGTTAGTAGGTTGTCTGGTCAGATATTTGGAGTGGATAACCGGTGATGCGGATAGAGCTAAATGCACTAGGCAGAATATATATATTGATGTAGGGTTAATATTTCTTTGTGCTTCGTGTGTGAATTATGGGATATTGAGCTTTGGTAACTGTTGGTCAGAGTCTGGTTATCGTCTGCTTGGTGATCAATTCGTTGTGAAAGAATCCTAAAGCTTGAGCAGACTGACTAAAGGAAAAGGTAATTATAGTTTCTCCCATTTATTACCGTTATAATTTGTGTATAGCGTGGACAAGTAAAATAACATTAACACTTTTTACCACTAGCTTACAGTACTACCGTTCCTATTCACCTCCCTCCCCCAGCACCACTTCTTAAGGCGCGAACGTTAGCCAAGGAGGCATGGGCAGGGGTCTAAGGGTGGGAGATTTGGTGAGAAGTCGAGTAGCAAGTCATTGTGCATTCAGGATCTCTACATGCGGAAGATTAGTGAATTGAAGAGGGATCGGGTATGCTGGGTCGGAGGATCCGCCCTTGGTGCTGACCGACTCACCAGTGATTCTCATACTGATCTTTATATGAATTTCATTATCCAGTGTGGGGACTAAGCAAAACGCGAGAAGGGAAGGGAGGCGCAATTAAATATTAATAGGTTATTGGAAATAAGGAAGAGGGGGAGGGGGGATCGACAGAACAAATGAGGGAAGAGTCGGAATAGAATAAAGGATTAAGAAACTCTACAGCAAACCTCAAACTTAGACGCGAAGTTCGCCCAAAACGTCTCACTTCGACATATTAAATTGGCCACCTCTTAAGACTTACCATCATGTGCGAAGTGGACAAGAATGGTGGCAGCCGTGTAAGATTCAGACAGCTTCAGAAACTTCAATAATTTGGCTCTAGATTCTTCCTTTCTTTGTTTGAACTGATAACAAAAATGGTGAATAACAAAGATCATTAATACACAATAGAAGAGGAATGGAAACAACACCGTTGCTCCTCCCAATCCTCACACATACAACACAACTCTTCCGTCGGAGAAACGAGCGAACAGGTTTTCATAGCTTAATGGCTGACCTTCCCTTAGGCCACTTCCCTGCTTACTGGCATCTTTTCAAAGGTGTGTAGCGTGGTCAACCATTCTTCAGCTGACCTCTGAAGACTGCGCACCTTCCAGGCTTCAACGCCGCAGGTGGATCTGTGGCTATGTATCTTCTACACATTTTCACATTCCCCTTTTTTTACCAGATCTCTCCTTATAAACTTTCTGCGAGAGATGCCCTTGTTGGTTTTCGCTTCTTAGTTCTGAGCAAAATGACAATGCAGTACCACCGCTCTTCCTCCTTCCCTCGCCCCCCCCCATGGGATCGGCGCCCTTTCCCTTGGGGCTTGTCGATGAATTTCATTATCTGGTCGGGGGACCTAATTCATGACTGAAAAGGGCAGGGGGACGGCTCCGTTAACTTAAGAAGTAGGGTAGTGCATGGATGGAGTCCATGACCTACTGACTGATACCTACCTACAAGGTATGGCAGACGTAGTGAAGGCGATCCGATCAATACCCCATCCAGCGACTAACCACAGCCTATGTGGCTTAACTGCTGTAATCGGTAGCGGAGTATCCACTCGGCAAAGCAATAACCCATAAAAAAAAATAGACTGAGGCGACTTAAGTCAGGACCACTTCACCCCAACCAGATTGTTCAATAACACTAGGTTGGCATGGGACAATACCATAGGGTTTTCCCCCATAATTTAAAGTAGTAGTAGTAGAGGTCAGTATAACAATCGCTATTGAGCCAGAGGGCACCAGGGTCGGTCCTCTTTGGGGAAGAGGTGCGAGGAAGTGTTATGTTTTTGACACCAAACAGCGTTCAGGTGGAACCTTCGTCACCTCGGGGCAGAGGGATCTGTTCCGCGTCAGAGGTATGTGGATATAGATACATGAGAAAACCAATGAGTACATCTCACACAGAAAGTTTGCAAAGATCTGTTAAGTGTGTTGAGGATGGAAGTGAAAATATTTGGAAGATATATAGCTACAGATGCCCATGAAGGCATTGGGGTCGGAAATGAACATATTGTTAAGGGTAGGTAAAAGAATAGTCTGTCGCCAAAAAGTAAGGACAAGGACAGAAAAGTCCTCAAGCCAATTAAGAACATTTATGGGATTATCCTACCAGAAACCAAGACTCCAAATCAGCATTTCTAAGCATTTTATGACAGAATGTGGTCACATTGCCCTTCAAAGACGAGCAGCTGACATTACAGTCTTAAAATCCTAACTCCCCAAATGCAGAAAGAACCTGAAAACATTGAAATACCTGATCGATGTCTTGTTCTTCCTCCGGGGAAGATGCGAGGGAGGAGAGGCGGTAATGGTAGACAAGTTCATTGTGCATCAGGTGTGAGAGGTCGCCCCACTCCCAGATTACATGTTCCTGAGACAAATTGGGATGGATTAAGACAAACAAAAACCAGTCCCCACAATGTGGGGTTAGCGTCGGTCAATACAACTAAGAGGACCCACCCACACCAACCCCTTTTATGGCCTTTGAAGCCCAAAGTCACCCATCAGCTCAACTGGGCCCTTATAATGATGAGGTGTATGTGCTGTAATATCTCATCCAGACGGGTTTCGTCCATGGGGAGAAGGTCCCAACTGCGCCTCTCACAAACCCACTACATTTTCATCTTTCATACACAATGTTCTCTATTTTCTGCTCAGTCAGCACCCTCCCCGCTCTCTCAAACAATTTTTTGCACAATCGACCCACCAATTATGCAGCCTTCCATCCCTTCACATATACAGACAGGCTCATATATTTTCTTTACAAGCCTCTTACCCTCCATTCTTTTTAAATGCCCACACTACCTCAAAACACTATTACAGCTGCATTCACATCATACACATATGTCACCCAATCTTACTCACTCTATCTAACCTTCGCACACCAGGCAAACCTCTAGAGTTGCACTGCTCTCACAAAAGATCATTGGCACCAGTATACTCCCATGTAGCTTCATGACACATCCCGCACTCAAATCTTTACCATTCTTTCATGCTCTAATCGCCCCAGATACTTTTTTTTACCATTTCAAACTTTGTGGCCGGCAAACTGTTTCACCTTTACCACTATTAACCAGGATAGAGACAAGATAATTAAAACTTCGCATTCCATCCTCAACTCCAAATACTATTCATTACACAATTGGTTTCTGTATCTACTTTTATCTCTCTTCCCACAAATAACCTACCAAAGGTTTATATCAGCATTAAAAAACCCATACCTCACCACTTTCACCCATCCCTATTTCTCAGTACTCCATCCATAAAGATACGATTCTCCCTTCAAATCCACATTCTTCACTTATCAATGAACCGACCAATTTAACCATATACAGCACAATCATGTGAGTAGATAGTCCCATAGTCGTTCTTACATCTTTCACATCAAATATAACCCACAGAATATTCTTTATTACCTGCCACATATCAATCATACTCTTACCATCTTCCTCTCTCCTTTGCCCAACCCACCTTTATTTATCCAGATCCGATATCCCAAGCAGAAAAGCAGGTATTACAAGATGGGGATAAATGAGAATTAGGAAAAAGTCTTCACCTTTTGCTACACATGTGACAGAGTCAGGGTCAGTCCTTTTATCTACTAGAAAGCTCCATGGGTCATGGTGGAGGGGTTTGTCCCCTCAATCATGTTTCTCAATGGATGCCCTTGTGTAGGAAAATTAAAAATTTTCATTTATGGATAAGATTATAATCATCTATGTCTCATGGGAGTAGTTTATTATATGTTTTGGGAGAAAGTCTGGTAAGATATCTGACTATGAGTCAGTTTATCACCAACAGAGAAAAAATGAATCGATTGTAGGGTAGAACTGTGGCCAGTCAGCCTCTATCTGGTTAATTTAGGAACAGATTCAGTGGGATATATAACACTAATTTTTTAAATTGTCTTTTCTTTTTCATGGGAGAAGGGTTTAATGTATGGAAGAATGATAGCTAAGGAAATTATAAGGAATGAGCAAGGTGGGTATGGAGTGGGTAGGGTGCACACTGATCATTGAGAGAGCTAGCTGAAAAAACAAAAGGGATGAAATGAAAGGTTTGGTTGTGATTGTGTAGATGGAAAAAGAAAATGTACGCCAATTAATGCTAAATGCATCCTGCTCAGTGAAACCGATTATTGTGTAGAAGTATGAAGGTGAAGAATATGAGTGGGGGCTGGGAGGAGAACATAAGTGCGACTATATAAAAATGAGTGTTAAAGAGGAGCCCATCTGGCGACTGCCTACTAGGGAAAAGTCGCTGTAATCACACTACAGCCTAATACTAGGCTAGAAGAAAAGATGTAAAAACAGGCCAAGAAATAAAATAAAGATAAAAACTAAAAAACTAAGAAACAAGCAAAAAAGAAAACAAAAAAGTAACAAGGACGCACACTCTAGCATCAGGGGTAGGCCCACCTCCCCCGGTACAGGAACATGACACCTACAAACAAGCAGTCAAATAAAATGGAGTAGGAGGAGGTCAGCCTCCTCCTAAAAGTCAAATAGTCCACAAGTCAGTGTACACGAACCCGTCCATAGTATAAGGGACAAGCAGTAGCAACCATGCTCATCCTAGTACTGGGTCCGAGATTGTGGTCCCATTCCCTTGGAGAATGGTCATGCGAGAACTTGCTCCGAATCCTTTTGCCTCTGCTAGAGGGGTCTTTCTTGTTAAGTGAAGACACGTATGCCCGGCAAGAAGAGCGGATGGGGGTGCTTCGAAGTATACAGGGACCTAGCCCTAGCTTGACAAAATTCACCGACAGTGGGTTTTTTTTTTTTTAGAGCTCATCTGGCGACTGCCTACTTGGGCATTAGTCGCCCTATTAAAACTGGCCTAGTTCTAGGCTACTTTAAAATAAGATTAAAGAAACGAAAAAAGACACCCCAAATGGGGGAAAGGAAGCAAACTCTTGCGTCGGGGGGAGGTCCCCCCGGCGCAGGAGCGTGCAACATAAAGGAAAGAAAAACAAAACAAAAAAACAAATGCAAAAAACAAAAAAAAACAAACCCTGCTTAAATAATAGGGAGAAGGCCAGCCTCCCCCCAAAAGTCAACAAGTCCACCAGTCGATGTGCACGCACTCATCCCGAGTACAAGGGACAGATGGTAGCGACCCCGCCCATCCCGGTACCGGGACAGGTGTCGTGCGCGAAGATCACTCAGACTGGGACATTCGACAAGAATGTGCCGGACAGTCTGGGGGACGACGCAGTCGTTGCAATAGGGCGCAGGCGAGCGCTCCATCAAATAGCGATGCATCACACGAGTGCGCCCGATTCGGAGATGACAGAAAGCAACCTAAAGCCGCCGCGGCATTGGAGGATAGGTCCATGGGAACAGTGCGGCACAATGGCACGCAACTTTAAGTTCCATTCGACCGTCTCCAATCTTCTTTGCCAACCAGTCCGAAGAGCTGCCCGTATTCCTGCCATGTAGTCGGTGTGAGGAAGAGCGGAACGCTGGTCCGGTCGCAGAGTCTTCGCGGACTATTTGGCGCGCTCATTCCCCGCAATTCCTACATGTCCAGGAACCCAGCAGAAGATAATCTCGACATCTGCCCGGCTCGCCAAAACCGTGGCGTCACGGATATCGCGAACCAGGGGATGCGGAGATTCCAATGCCCGGAGAGCACTCAGGGCGCTTTGTGAGTCGCTATAGATCACAATCCGGTCTCTGAACCGGGCAAGTCGCGTAATCTCCCGTACCGAGTGGTGTATTGCCACCAGCTCGGCCGTGAAGACAGACGCAGCGCCTGGTAGAGCCCCGCTGACTTCAAACAGAGGGGATACGGCGTGGAAGCCGACCCCCTCTTGGGACTTGGAGCCATCCGTATACACTGGCACGGTTCCAGCGTGACATGATGTGTGCTCCAAAAAGGTCGAACGCAATACTTCCGGCGCAGTAAAAGCTTTGGGAGCAGAGGCGTGGCGACAAATAGCCAAATGTGGTACCCTCCAGGGTGGCGTCCTGGACAGAACCAGAGGCGCCACCGGCCCGAGAGCTATATCTACCTCTCGAAGGAGTTTCTTGGCCCTAAACCCAAAGGGCTTAGGGTATGACTGGCGTCTCTCGGCAGCATAGGCACCATCGAGATCAGCTGCGGATGCAGTGAGAGCTGTTGGCGACTGAGGGAGGCACCGGGCTCGCGCGTACAGGCGAGTGATGCACTGCACGCGGCGCAGAGCGAGTGGCATCTCCCCAGCATTGACCAAGAGGCTCTCAATGGGGGAAGTGCGGAAGGCACCGGTCGCAAGGCGAAGGCCGGTGTGGTGGATCGAATCCACCTTCAGCAATAAACGCTCGGCTGCGGATGCATAAAACTCGCATCCGTAGTCGAGCTTCGAGCGAACAAAGGATCGATAAAAAAAGTAAGGCAGTAGCCCTATCAGCGACCCAAGCGCTGAACGTCACGGAACGGAGAATGTCCATAGCGCGGTTACAAGAGACCCTAAGGCTGCGAATATGAGCCTCCCAGGTGAGGCGTCGGTCGAATACAAGACCAAGGAAACGGTGCGACTCAACCACATCCAGGCGCACCCCATTTACAAACAAATCTGGGTCGGGGTGAAGCCGTGGATGGCGGCAGAAGTGCACCACCTTTGTCTTGGCCAAAGAAAACCGAAACCTGTGCGCTTCGGCATAGCGAGAGACGCGGTTCAATGCCTGTTGGAGTCGACGCGTTCAGAGTTGGCATCTGGGCCGCGCCAAAAGAGATCGAAAGGTCGTCCACGTAGAGCATAGCGAGAACATCTTCTGGCAGCACCGAGGTGATGCCGTTGATGTTCAGGGGCAAAGAGTGTGACACTGAGGACACTTACCTGCGGGACACCCTCTTCTTGCTCCTTTTTGCCGGAGAGGGCTCCCCCCTCCGTACGCGGAATTGACGATCTCGCAAAAATCCAGATATAAACATTGGGAGGCGTCCCCTCGCCCCCATGATACCGTATCGCTATGCGGTATCATAGGCCTTCTCCAGATCGAAAAAGACCGTGGCGTAGTGCTGTCTACGAAGGAAAGCCTCGCAGACGGCATTTTCCAGTCAGAGCAGAGCATCCGACTTGGAGTGGAACTTGCGGAAGCCGCACTGTGCGGAAGACAGATGGTCTCCGCTGTCCAGGAAAAAGGCTAATCTAACATTTACCAATCTCTCCATCAACTTGCACACGCAAGAGGTTAGAGAGATTGGGCGGAAACCGGTCGGAGTAGAGTGATCTCTCCCCAGCTTGCGAAAGGCGAGCACAGTAGCGATTCGCCAGGAGTCTGGGAGAAGACCTTCCACCCAGATCCTGTTGAACAAATCTAACAGAAAGGCCATGCCTCGCTCACCCAGGTGTCGAAGCATGGCGTACTGGACATCGTCCGGACCATGGGCGGTGTCCGCGCACGAAGCGAGAGCGGAACGCAACTCACTCACAGTAAACTTATCGTTGAAGGGTTCTCCGCCTCTGGAGGTAAAGGCCTTCCGCGACATCACGACGTGCATTGAATGCTGGCGGAGCAGCATTACGGCTAGAGAATGCGGAAAAAGCGGTCGCGAAGGATTCCGCCACGGACGCGGGGTCCGAGATTGCGGTCCCATTCTCCTGGAGAACGGGAGGGGAGTCCTGCGAGAACTTGCCACGAATCTTTTTGACTCGCTTCCACACTTCAGCTAAAGTGGTCTTCCCGTTAAGTGAAGACACTTATGCCCGCCAAGAAGAGCGGCGGGCGTGCTTCGAAATATACCGGAACCTAGCCCTAGCCCGACGAAATTCAGCGACAGTGAAATCGTTCGGGCGGCGCTTATAGCGCATGTAGGCATAACGCTTCTGTTTGAGGGCCGTCTCACACTCGGCTGACCACCATGGGAGTGGTCGGTGTGCAAAACGTCCAGACGTCCTAGGAATAGTAGTCAGGCCCACGGCGATGAGGTTGCCGGAGAAGAACTCAACGGCATCATCTACCGACCTAAACTCCTCGACTGAGATAGAGAATTCAGTCATTTCCTGAAATGCATGCCACTGCGCCCACGCCAAGCACCACCGAGGTGGTCTCTCAGGTGGCAGTTGCCCTGAAAATGATATTTGAATGGGAAAGTGATCACTACCATGGAGGTCATCGACCAACCCCCAATCAAAATCAGGCTGTGCATCCGAAGAGCACAAAGATAGGTCAAGGCAAGAAAATGAAGCGGTTCTCGGACAGTGATGCGGAAACTCATCCACGTTTAGGACACCCATCTCAAGCTCTTCGATCAGATCGCCAAGGACTTGTCCCCTGGGATTTATGGAGTAATCTCCCCAGAGAGGATGCCTGCCGTTCAGATCTCCAAGGCAAAAGATAGGGCGTCAGCAACCGTGCCACGACGCGGCGGAAGTCCCCCGCGTCGAAGTCAGCTGACGGGGAAATGTACGCAGAAATGATAGTATACCTCCTATCCAGGTGTAGCTGCACAGCCACTGCCTGAAAGGAGGTATCTAAAGAGAAAGGAAGAACGGAGACATCATGCCGGGTGTAAACCGCGCATCCCCCAGCCCAGCCATCCCGCGGTGGTGGGGTCGCAAAACCCTTATACCCCGGGAGGGTGGGCAGGGGGCACGCGCCTAGCATGGTCTCCTGCAAAAAGATAGATAACGGGGAACGCGTCGAGACGAGCCTCCACAGCTCCTCCCAGTTGGCCCGGAGTCCACGGCAATTCCATTGAAGAAATATGCCCTCCAGGCCTAGCTCTGAGGAGACGCGGAGGCCCTCCTCAAACTGAAGACCCTCACGGGAATGGCCGTACGCGTCCCGGGGGCAGAACCCTCGGCGCTGTTGGCCGGACAAAGCGCTGTCGCCTTCGAAGACTTATTGATGAAGGTTGAGCTCGCCATGCGAGTCTTTTCCTCCCTCCGCCTCGAAACCTTAGGCGGGCGTTGTGGCTTCGACGGCGGGGGGCCCTCTTTTCGAGGAACCACCGTCTCCGAGCCACTCGCTCCACCTCGGGGCGTGGGTGAAGGAGCTGAAGCTCCTTTGTTGCTGTCCTCCTTTCGGGGGACAGCTTTAGGAACCCCGGAAGATGGCCTAGCGACCACCCTCAGAAGTGTTGCCTCCTGTGAGTCTAACGACTCGGTGGAGGCGCGTGGCCGTTTCGCCTTACGGGAAACGGTCACGCTGGGGGAAGAGGGGAAAGCCCTGGTTTTAGCCGGGGCTGGGTATGAACACTTTTTGATGCCAGCTTTACCAGGGGAGCGCACAGGTTGAGTAGAGCCCGCAGAAGGGCTCCGAATGCGCGCGGAAACAACCGTGCTTGTTAGCCTGGATGGGCCAGGAGCAGAGGGTGCCTTTCTAACTATTGAGGCATATGACGTCCCAGGCAGAGCCGGGCGCGCCAGGACCAAGTCCTTAGCCTCGCGGAATGAGAGTCGATCCTGGGCTTGAACGGCCAGGATTTCTTTCTCAAGGAGATATGCACCACATTGTTTCGAAGTATTGGGGTGCGGCTCTCCGCAATTGACACACTTGGCCACACACGATTTGGACTTATCGTGTGCGACCTTGGAGCAATTTACACAGACTTCGGGTGACCCCGACTTTGCACGTCTACATGAGCGATTCGTATGGCCGAAGCGGTGACAGTAATAGCACCGCCGCGGCAGTGGCACGAATGCCTTCACGCGGTAGCGGTACCAACCAGCACGCACCGACTCAGGGAGCTTGTCACAGTCGAACGTGACGAAGAGTGTAGGGGTGGGTCTCGAGGCCCTTCCCTGTTTTCTCATCACACGTTCGACCTTGACCGCCCCATGGTCGGCCAGCTCTAGGGTGATGTCCTCAATGGAGTAGTCAACGAGTTCCCTCGCATAAACTACTCCTTTCACAAAGTTCATGGTATAGTGCGGCGTCACACTCACCGGGGTGCCATGAAGTGCCGAAGAGCACTTATCTTGGCCGCCTCGGCGGGATTCGCTGCATTCGCCAGAAGGCTCCCGTCCGAGAAACGGGTCACCATCGGCTCTCTACCAATTGCACTAGCTAATCCTCTCCTCTGATGGATCATGTTGCCCTTTTACAACATGGTGCCATTAGTGGAGCGAATAACGAGGAAGCGTTTGAAGCCAGCTGGCTCGAAAACGCCAGGTAACCTCTGAATCAGGGGCCCCGAGGTCATCGAGGCTCCGCCCTGTGCACTTTTGGTCTTTTTCAGGGGCTCCACAACCGGGGAATAAGAGGGGCCCGATGTGCCGATCTTGGCTTGGTCGCTTGCCAGAGTGGCAGCAGACCCATCTGTCCCCGCAGCCCCCGCGGATGGAGAGGAGCCCCGAGTCTTCTTTGTCTTTTTGGTCTTAAGTCTTTTTCTTTTTTGGAGAGGAGGGCGGGGAATGAACCTGCTTCTCACCCCTGCCGGTAGAAGCCCCTAGGCCAGATGTACCGGCCTCAGCCAGGTCCTTCTCCGAAATGGAGAAGGTCCTGGTGGTCGCAGGGGCATCATCCGGAGGAGATCCCTCCCCTCCTTGTACTGCCTGAGAATCCCCAGCCGTTTGAGGAGGACCTTGCATAGGGGCGGATTCGGGTTCGGTGCTTGGCGCCGAGCCCGGATTCCCCCCCATGGAAGGCCCTACCATCTGAGGCTGGTTTTCCTCCAAAACCATGTCTATCACCGGAGGGGCCTCCAGTTGGCCATCCCCTCCCAGGACATCGCAGGTGCCCTTGGCAGCGTCATGAGTCTTTAGTGGGGAGGCACAGGCCTTGACCCCGGCAAGGTTTAATATTCTTGCAGGCAGGTCTTTTGAGGGAAGCAACCGAAGGGGTCTGGCTTCCCTCTCCCCCCTAAGGGGGTTTGCCCTACCGAGCCGCTTACACGAGGGGCGGTCAGCAATGGGCTGCTTGCTGGCTTTCTTGGTAGTCCCCTTAGCAAGCAAAGGAGGGACTGCCGCTGGAAATAGGGAGGTGCCCGAAAGCACCTCCAGAGAAGGGGGTGAGGGGGAGTCCCCTACACCCGTAGGCGTAGGAGAGGAGTAAGCCTCCTCTCCGGTTAAAGAAGTATGGAGGGTCACCTGCACAAGCACAAGATGGGGGACCTCCATTTTCTCGGTGGAGCTGCCCGAGGGCGGCTCCGTTGATGTTCTTGGGGAAGTTGGGGGTTGTTTTTTTTTTTTCATCATTGGGCATGGTGACCCTATTTGTGCTACGGGACGCAATAGCTCATCACCTCTTGCAGTTGCCCGCACTGCAAGAGGTGCTTACAGACCTGGCAGAGCCAGGCGCCGCCATTTGGGACCACCCCTCCCGCCTGGTGGCCTGGCAGTCCATCGGCATCGCGGCTCCACCTTGAACACGGCGTAAAATTGATAGAATGTGAAGAGGAGAGAAAAAGGGATGTGAGAAAACAAGTGTTTTGAAGGAAGAAGAAGAGGCTAAGCTGGGGTCGGACGGGGTGCTGAGTCCCGTCAGCACGGCGGCCAGGATGGCAAATCGCCGCGCCCCTTACGGGGTCACCGACAGTGAAATCGTTTGGGTGGCGCTTATTGCGCATGTAGGAATAACACTTCGGTTCGCGGGCCGTCTCACCTCGGCTGACCACCAAGGATTAGCAGTTAGGTACACAGCGATGAGGTTGCCGGAGAACTCAACGGTCTCATTCACCGACCTAAACTCCTCAACTGGAACAGTGAAATCAGTCATTTCTTGAAATGTGGACCACCGCGCTCGTCCCAAGCAATATCAGGAGGGTCACTTAGGCGACAATGGTGCAGGAAATGATATTTGAATGGGAAAGTGAGCACTACCATGGAAGTCATCGACTAACTCCCACCCCAAATCAGACTGTGCGTCTGGAGAGCAAAAGGATAGATCAAGACAGGTAAATGAAGCGGTTCTCGGGCAGTAATGCGGAAACTCATCCACATTTAGGACACCTATTTCCAGGGAAGGACCTGAACCCTGGGAGTGAACGAGTAGTCTTTCCAGAAGGGATGTCTACTGTTTAAATCGCCGAGCAGTAGTAAGGAGGTATTTAAAGCTAAGCGAAAACAGATTAGCTGGGTGCTAATCGGGCATCCTCCTGCCAGGCCCCCCCATCACGTGGTGGTGGAGTCGCAAAACCCTTATACCTAGGGAGGGTGGGCAAGGGCAACGAGCCCAGCATGGTCTCCTGCAAAAGCATAACTATCGGTGAAACAAATCTCCACAGCTCATCCTAGTTAGCCCGGATTCCACAGTAATTCAATTGAAGAGAAGACCCTCACAGGAATGGCCATACACTTCCCTGAGGCAGAACTCATGGTGCTGTTGGCCGATCAAAGTGCTAAAGGTACTGTCGCCTTTGCAGACATATCGGAGAAGGTTGAGCTCGCTATGCGAGTCCTTACCTCCCTGCGCCTCAAAACCTTCAGAGGGCTGGGGGGCTTTGGAAGCGGGGGTACCTTCTGTGGAAGATCTACCATCTCCGAGTCACCCATTTCAGCCTTGGGTTGGAGTGCTGTCCTCCTTTCAGGGGGCAGCTTTAGAAGCCCCAGAAGACGGCCTCACGACCACCTTCCGGGGTGTTGCCTCTTGTGAGCCTAAAAACTCGCTGGAGACACACGGCAGTTTCACCATACGGGAATGGTCACTGTGGGTGGAGCCCTCGCTTTAGCTGAGGCTGGGTGTGAATGAATGAATAGTGCCGAAAATAAATGCTGCAAAGCCCAAACAGATTAGCCTGCAGCCAAATTCAAGGACGGATAATTTGCATGAGTGTTCTCAAAAAAATAGTCATCTGGAGAATATACAAAAATATAGCTATGAAATTAAGATCAATAGAATGGAAGTACAGGAATTTAAAACCATCAAGGGGTGTAAAAGGATATCAAAAATAAACTATTGAGAACTCAACAAAGGATAAAAACAGACTATAGATGGATCAACAATAGATACAAGAACAGAGAATATAAAATCATGAAACAATATATTAAATTTTGGCTAAAAGATTAGATTCTTCTAAAAATTTAAAAATTCTATTCACACTAAAAGAGACATGAGTCTCAGACAAGATGCCCCGCAGAACCTGTTGGGTGGCCATCTGCCCAGTAATGAAAAGAAAGACCCTCCTCCCAAGATTTCTCAAAAGGGGACACTCGGCAAAGATGTGAAGGATGCACACCTGCACCCCGCACAGGATGCACAAAGGTGGGGGCTGCCCATTCATCAAGTGCCCATGAGTGAGGCGGCAATGGCCTATCCTCTGTGACCACAAAATAACCTCCAGTCTACGTGGTCTCATGGTACGTGGCCATGGGAGGAATGAAGGTTTAATGGAATGGAGCTTGGTGGGAGGAAGCTGATCCCACATCTTCTGCCATAAGCCGAATGCATATTCGGTGATAGACATCACAAAGTGGGACTGGGGCTGATGGGGAGGTCTCCAATGATGCCGCCTCCTTGGCCGCAGCATCCGCCCTTTCATTACCTGGGATGCCCACGTGACTGGGCACACAGCAAAAAGAAACTTATGAATAGGAGAAAGATAAAAAAGCCACCACTGGATCTTGGAAACCAGCGGATGGCTAGGACCAAAAGCACTCAGTGCCTCCAGAGAACTAAGGGAGTCAGAGAAAATAGTAAGACAACCAGATGGCATAGGAGCAATAACAAAGAGTGCAGCAAGAATGGCAACAAGTTCTGCTGTGAAAACAGAAGCTGCACTTGGTAGGCGAACCAATGTGGTCTTAGATGGGAAGAAAGCAGCAACTCCAACTCCATCCGATGAACTGGACCCATCGGTGAACACAAAGGTGCTAGACCGATGGTGGGAGGAGTGTTGCTCATACATGGTTCTCAAGGCTACAGTAAGCCCCTTGCATACCACTACAGGTGGTATGAGCCATGGGGGAATCTTTGGTATTGAAAACGGAATAATAGAAAACTCCATTAGACATCCTGTGTGCTCGGCCATGCGCAGAGCAAAGGGGCGAGCCAGAGATGGAAATCTATCATATGAGGCCACTGTTCGCAAATTTAACGTGCACCTTTTTAAAATTGACTGTCAATTTTTTAAATTTAAAATCCAAGTATTTGAATTTGAAAGTCAAAAATTTAAATTTCAACTATTTTCATTTGAAGTTCAACTTTTTAAATTTGAAGTTCAAAATTTTAAATATGAAAGTCAATTTTTTAATATGAATAATTTTTATTTGAGAGTCAAGAGGTGTAAATATATTTTACACGGCTCATCAACCGTTAAAAACATTAAAAATTAGAAAAGAGCCCGTCAAAGTAAATAAAAACACCAATAATCACATTAAGGCACATGGAATGAAAATGGATAATTATAAAACATAAACAAACCCTAATGTACTGCACTACAAAGCTTTATCATAGTCACAGAAATTAATCCTCTCTCTCTGGTCATCTTTTACACCCATTTGCACCTATTTGAAATCTCCCACTATCCTTTCGACACCTGTATTTCAGAACCAACAGAGAGTGAAAGAGGATGTTATTAATTACTTTACCGTAATCACTCTTTTTTGTACATTTTAGTACTTCTTCCTGTAGTATTTTTTGTGTTTTGTTTAAATATGTTTTTCTTTTTTGTCGGTCTAAGGCGAAATGCAGGAAAACAGATTTAAACTGATTGTGTAGAAATTGGAGTAAACCTCATGTTGGGTACTGGCAGAGTACTCAAGCAAGTCTCCTGTAAAGCAATACAATCAGGATTGTAATCCTTAAGCAGGAGCTTGAACTCTTCCCATTTAGGGAAGAGACCTTGGAGGTTCCAATGAATAATTGGAAACATTGTTACCGTTTAAGCATAATGGTAGATTTCTTCCTACCCTTAGGGGTAGGAGATTTTGGATTTGAAGTACCAGCGGAAGTATTTCGTGTCATACTAGCCTTAGGCTTCGAGTATGACAAAGGAGGCATCGGAAGCTTGAGTTTTACCTTCGGTTTTTCTTCAAGAGGTGGTGCATCAGATTTTGATAAGTGGCTGTAAGAGAGAACTGTCTTCACTGGAAAAGCAGAGATGGAAGCAACTCCAGGGGTCAGTTCAGGTGTCGAGGGAACAGACGATGTTGACACAGCTGGTGGTATTGGTTGGGATGGTAGAGGAGATGGTGGTGGCGAGGACTTCGGCAAAAGTTGTGAATTCGATGCTGATAGATAAGGATGTGGAGTCAGTTTTTGAGAGTTCTCCTCAGAAGAGGTAACCTCCACAACAGCTGGCTCCTGTGAAGGAGCAAAGGTTGGTTCCTTCTCATTCAGGAATCGAAGGAATTCCATGGCCAAAGCGTTGGCAATAGAAGCATGACCGTGGGTTTTCAACCTAAGGCTTGACTGGGATGTTAAGATAGCCAGCCTTAACGTACTTGGGCGGTTCCAATCTGTTGAAGGTCAGGATCATGGCGGCGGTAGGTAACCTAGCGCCATTCACAAACCTGGAAATGCGGTGGGCACTTACAACCTTTGATTGGTTAAGTTTTGATACCAGCCTGTCAACATCGTAATCTATTAACTCTACCGATCGGATAACACCTTTACTGGTGTTAAATGTCGGGTGCGAAGCAGAGGACATGTCTACAGAAGCTAAAGACTATAGTGTCTTAATCCGCTGATGCTGCTCGCTTGATTTCGCCTCAACTATCAATGCGCCATCATTACGTGGCCACATTTGGGCAGGTTCGTCACATTTCTCAACAAAATCTTCGTAGACGTCGAAGATGTCAGCCTTACTAAGAGGACTATCATTCGCTTTCAAGACTAAAAATCAGTCTAATCCAACTCAGGGTCGACTTCTGACCCCAAAGGATCAAAGCGTCTACCGTCAGGTTCCAAGGCACGATGACCAGAGACCTGCGGTTTCTGGGATTATGTTTGTTAAATTTACCCATATAAGTATATATTTTATTTTGGGCTGTCCCTGGAGCCAAGGGCATGCACCAAATCGTCATCGTGAGTCCAAAGAGCACCCATACAGCCCAGACGGGGTAACCCGCCCCCCTCCCCCGACTTCCACTGTCGTTTAAAAAACAGCGGAGCCGCATAACGGAGATTCTCTGGACTGCGATGCTAAGACCTCCCAGAAACAAAATGACGACCCGGGCAACCAAACCTCCTTTAAGGTACCGTCCTGTAGATGATGCCCCCCAGTGGGCGCATCCGTCGACCCGTACAGAGGCAAAAGTAAGAAAAGAAGGAGTAGAGGCTAAGCTGTGGCCGGACGGGGCGTTGAGTCCCGTCAGCACGGCTGCCAGGAGGGCAAATCGCCGCGCCCATTACTGGTAAGACTGGGTGTGACTGACCCCCTTTGTGCTGCCAGTTGTACCAAGGGAGCGCGAGTAGAACCCACATATGGGTTCCGAATAGAGGAGGGGGGAACGACCGTGCTAGTAGGCCTGGAGGGGACAGGAGCAGAGGGTGTCTTTCTTAACATTGAGGCAAAAGACGTCCCAGGCAGCGCCAGGACCAAGTCCTTAGCATCGTGAAATGAGAGACCATCCGTAGCTTGAACGGCCAAGATTTCCTTCTCCAGGAGATACACACCCTATTGCTTCGAAGAAGTGGGATGAAGATCTCCGCAATTAACACACTTGGTCATACGCGATAGTGACTTATCGTGTACGGCCTTGGAGAAAATTACACAGACTTCGGGTAACCCCGACGTTGCATGTCTACATGGGTGATTCGTATGCCCGAAGCGGTGGTAGTAGTAGCACCTCCGCGGCAATGGCACGAATGCCACCAACCAGCATGCACCAACTAATGGAGCCTGTCACAGTCGAACGTGACGAATGGTGTAGGGGTGGGCCTCGAGGCCTCTCTCTGTTTTCTTATCATACATTCGACCTTGACCGCTTCTAGGTCTGCCAGCTGTAAGGTGATGTCTTCTAAGGAGTAGACCACAGGTTCCCTCGCATAAACCACTCCACGAAGTTGATGGTAAAGGGCAGCGTCACACTCACCTGCGAGCCATTAAATGTCCGAAGGGCACAAATCATTGCAAGTTCTGAGGGATCCGATGCTTTCGCCGGAAGGTTCCCGTCCGAGAAACATGTAACCTTAGGCTCTCTAGCAATCAAGCTAGCTATGCTCTTCGCTGATGGATCATGTTGCCATCAGTGGATCTCAGCAAGAGCCTTCTCCTAGAAGGATATTGGCTGTCAATTTGGCACTAGTCGGAGGAGGTGGTCCCTCCTCTCTTGTAAGTCCTTGTGGGCACGAGCCACCTGAGAAGCAGCTTGCACAGGGGTGGGCCCAGATTCGGGGTTTGGCACCGTGCCCGGGTTCGATGCCATAGAAAATCCTGCTATCTGGGGTTGTGTCACTTCAGGCTCCATGTTACTATCCCCACCCAAGGCATTACAGATCTCATTTGAGGTACTTTGTGTCATGACTTTCCTAGATGGTGAACCGACTTATAGGCAAGAGAGAGGGCAAGCACGCCGAACCTCTGCAAAGTGTAAATGCATGACTGCAGGCATGTAGGGGGCATGGACCTGCTATCCCTTGCCACCCTAAGGGGTTTGCCATATCAACCTGATCCCACTGGGAGCGGCCAATTTTGAGCCACCTGCCTGCTCTCTTGACAGTCCCCTGTGATAGTAAAGGAGGGACTACTGCTGGAGGCCTCCAGAGAAGGGGGTTAGTGGGAATCCACTGTACACGAAGGCCTTGGAGAGGTGTAAGCCTCCTCTCTGGTAGAAAAGGGTTGGAGTGTCCCAGAGAAAGCACAGGGGGTAACACCTCCCTTTCAGAGGTGGAGCTACCCGAGAGCGCCTCCAAAGATGGCAAGACTGGGCCCCTCCACCAGTCAAAGTGGTGTCCTTGTGTTACCTCGTCCTCTCCGACAGATATTGAGGGCGAGGTCGTGCTTGGAGGTGGATCTCCATTCATAGTCCCACTATTCTTTTCGCTTGTGACCATTGTTAAGAAAGAAAAGGAGAACTGATGGAAAGTAGATACTATGACCTCCCAATGACTTGGTAGGTTGAGAGAAAAGTCTCCATAGGATCAGAAATTTCAGAATGGAATCATTTACACATAATACTACTACTAAAGAATAATAAATAATAAGAATGATAATAATAACTAATAATAAAAAGTTAAAGTAGTGTTGAGAGAGTTTGAGCGTACCTGGAACCCTATATCTCGGGTAATGAACCCCTAACACAATATGCATAGGTTTTAGTTGCTACGAGTAGATATCATGACCAAGCCGGGCTCTGTAACAAAAGGATGGGGAGGGGGAGTTTCCTGATTCTATATCTACTCAATCCTATGACAATGACGCATGCCTACACGCAGTTGTGTTTATTCAGGTGATAATGACATAAAGATGATAGAGATGAGAGAGTGATCGGGACAATCCAAGAATATCAAACCCGGTACACCTTGTGGGGCTATTTTCAAGTCGGCCTCACCAGGTAAGGAATAACTAGGGATTTCTCCGTCTTCTTGAGGAATCCGAGGACTCTGGGTCGCGGTAGGCGTTCAACCTCAGAATAATGATCACCTCCTGTGAATATTCGGAGACCATCTTCTGGGTAGGCCTTGAGAACCCAGCGACCGTATTCGAAAATCAAATCGATGTACTCTGGTTCTGAAAAACACACAGGAACGAGAGTCAGAAGCCCGTAAATACATTAACCAACCACAAGATTCAAGCACCGGACGGAGGGGGTCTAAAAATTTTAAAGAACAAGCATATACATAAAATTGAGCACAATGAACGACGGCACGTCTTTCAATTGGTGTTTATGAGCAAAAGATCCTCATTTTGCAGTGACAAGGCAACTCATACATAGGACATCTGCTATCTACAATATAGAAATACGTATAATGAATTTAAAAAGTGACTTGTCTGTTTTACAGATAACAGCATGGTTAGATTAGTTATCTTTGACATAGATGAAATGTTCTAGATCCTTCCCCAATGCTACTTCTAGCAAAACCGTCATTCCCCCTGTCTCCGAGATATTAAGCCTCAGTGTTTGGCCTGAGGGCCGCTGGCCCAGATAGGCTCTCTCATCCATCAAATCCCACACCACTCAAAAAGCAGTGCACGGGCGATGGTTTGCTTGATAACCGAACGCACCTTAAAATCTGGCACATTCAGAGCATACCTAGCACACTTACACCTTGAAAAAACCTTACAGATTCACGGGGTGCTGGGTCTCGAGGAAAATCGTGATTGCTTAGACTGCTGGCCTAAGCGACAGGACCCAAGGCCAGCAGGGTCTTATGCATGAATTTGTGGTAAGGAACACCGTGGGAATTTGTAGTCACTTACCTAGGCACTGTAGGTACTTGACGGTCTCGAGATGGCCGTAGAGAGGAGATCCTTTTCTTTTGGAGTGTCTGAGTAGCAACTCGAGGGCGCGCGAGTGCAACTTGCGGATTTGAAACAAGAGTAGTAACTCAGAGTACTTCTGGGCCTGGCGCAGAACCTTGTCGCCTTCCTCGACACTCACGCGACTGTCTGGCATCCGCAGCAGAGGCGTGATGAGGGAGTCGTTGGTCTATTAAAAAAACCCAACACTTTAAGGAGCAGGGGGAGAAGACTTGAATGAGTGAGGAAGCAAGGATTTAAAAGCAGAAACCAATGGGGCATCTATGGCAGAGAGCTTCCTCAAAGAAGAGTCGTAAAGAGGTGGAATTAGGGTAAGTGCATATGTGTCGAAGGTACAGAGCTCAAAGTAGTCCAAAGGATTTTTTTTTTTTTTTATAGAGCCCATCTGGCAACTACCCACTTGGGCATAGGTCGCCGAAAAACACGACAGCCTAGAATTAGGCTACTTTAAAGTTAAAATATGAAAACTTAACAATCAATATAAATTGGAAAAACTTAAGAATCGAAGCAATCTCCGGCAGCGGGGGGAGGTCCCCCTCACCCCGGTGCAGGAGAGTGCAACCTAAAACAAAACAATAACAAAAAAAAGGAACCTTAAATAAAGGGGAGAAGGCCGGCCTCCCCCAAAAAGTCAATAAGTCCACCAGTCATGGTGCACGCACTCGTCCCGAGTACAAGGGACAGATGGTAGCGACCCCGCCCATCCCGGTACCGAGACAGGTATCGTGCGCGAAGATCACCCAGACTGGGACATTCGACAAGAATGTGCCGAACAGTCTGGGGGACGACGCAGTCGTTGCAATAGGGCACATGCGAGCGCTCCACCAAGTAACGATGCGTCACACGAGTGTGTCCGATTCGAAGACGACAGAAAGCAACCTAAAGCCGCCGCGGCATTGGGGGATAGGTCCATGGGAACAGTCGCGGCGCAATGGCACGCAACTTTAAGGTTCCCCTCGACCGTCTCCCATCTTCTTTGCCAAGCAGTCTGAAGAGCTGCCCGTATTCCTGCCATGTAGTCAGTGTGAGGAAGAGCGAAACGCTGGTCCGGTCGCAGAGTCCTCGCGGACTCTTTGGCGCGCTCATTCCCCGCAATTCCTACATGTCCAGGAACCCAGCAGAAGATAATCTCGACATCTGCCCGGCTCGCCAAAACCGTGGCGTCACGGATTTCGCGAACCAGGGGATGCGGAGATTCCAATGCCCCGAGAGCACTCAGGGCGCTTTGTGAGTCGCTATAAATCACAATCCGGTCTCCGAACCGGGCACGTCGCGTAATCTCCCGTACCGAGTGGTGTATTGCCACCAGCTCGGCCGTGAAGACAGACGCAGCGCCTGGTAGAGCCCCGCTGACTTCAAACAGAGGGGATACGGCGTGGAAGCCGACCCCCTCTTGGGACTTGGAGCCATCCGTATACACTGGCACGGTACCAGCGTGACACGATGTGTGCTCCAAAAAGGTCGAACGCAATACTCCCGGCGCAGTACAAGCTTTGGGAGCAGAGGCGTGGCGACAAATAGCCAAATGTGGTACCCTCCAGGGTGGCGTCCTGGGCAGCACCAGGGGCGCCACCGGCCCGAGAGCTATATCTACCTCTCGAAGGAGTTTCCTGGCCCTAAACCCAAAGGGCTTAGGGTATGACTGGCGTCTCTCGGCGGCATAGGCACCATCGAGATCAGCTGCGGATGCAGTGAGAGCTGTTGGCGACTGAGGGAGGCGCCGGGCTCGCGCGTACAGGCGAGTGATGCACTGCACGCGGCGCAGAGCGAGTGGCATCTCCCCAGCATCGACCAAGAGGCTCTCAATGGGGGAAGTGCGGAAGGCACCGGTCGCAAGGCGAAGGCCGGTGTGGTGGATCGAATCCACCTTCCGCAATAAACGCTCGGCTGCGGATGCATAAAACTCACATCCGTAGTCGAGCTTCGAGCGAACAAAGGATCGATAAAAAAGTAAGGCGGTAGCCCTATCAGCGCCCCAAGCGCTGAACGTCACGGAACGGAGAATGTCCATGGCGCGGGTACAAGAGACCCTAAGGCTGCGAATGTGAGCCTCCCAGGTGAGGCGTCGGTCGAATACAAGACCAAGGAAACGGTGCGACTCAACCACATCCAGGCGCACCCCATTAAGAAACAAATCTGGGTCGGGGTGAAGCCGTGGGTGGCGGCAGAAGTGCACCACCTTAGTCTTGGCCAAAGAAAACCGAAACCTGTGCGCTTCGGCATAGCGAGAGACGCGGTTCAATGCCTGTTGGAGTCGGCGCTCCAGAGTTGGCATCTGGGCCGCGCCAAAAGAGATCGAAAGGTCGTCCACATAGAGCGTAGCGAGAACATCTTCCGGCAGCACCGAGGTGATGCCGTTGATGCTCAGGGGCAAAGAGTGTGACACTGAGGACACTTCCCTGCGGGACACCCTCTTCCTGCTCCTTTGGGCCGGAGAGGGCTCCCCCCACCCGTACGCGGAATCGACGATCTCGCAAAAATTCAGATATAAACATTGGGAGGCGTCCCCTCGCCCCCATCGTGTGGAGAGTCTCCATGATACCGTATCGCCATGCGGTATCATAGGCCTTCTCCAGATCAAAAAACACCGTGGCGTAGTGCTGTCTACGAAGGAAAGCCTCGCAGACGGCATTTTCCAGTCGGAGCAGAGCATCCGACGTGGAGTGGAACTTACGGAAGCCGCACTGTGCAGAAGACAGATGGCCTCCGCTGTCCAGGAAATAGGCTAATCTAACATTTACCAATCTCTCCATCAACTTGCACACGCAAGAGGTTAGAGAGATTGGGCGGAAACCGGTCGGAGTAGAGTGATCTCTCCCCGGCTTGCGAAAGGCGAGCACAGTAGCGATTCGCCAGGAGTCTGGGAGAAGACCTTCCACCCAGATCCTGTTGAACAAATCTAACAGAAGGGCCATGCCTCGCTCTCTCAGGTGTCGAAGCATGGCGTACGGGACATCGTCCGGACCATGGGCGGTGTCCGCGCACGAAGCGAGAGCGGAGCGCAACTCACTCACAGTAAACTTGTCGTTGAAGGGTTCTCCGCCTCTGGAGGTAAAGTCCAGCCGGCGGCCTTCCGCGACATCACGACGTGCATTGAATGCTGGCGGAGCAGCATCACGGCTAGAGAATGCGGAAAAAGCGGTCGCTAAGGATTCCGCCACGGACGCGGGGTCCGAGATTGCGGTCCCATTCTCCTGGAGAACGGGAGGGGGGTCCTGCGAGAACTTGCCCCGAATCCTTTTGACTCGCTTCCACACCTCAGCTAAAGGGGTCTTCCCGTTAAGTGAAGACACGTATGCCTGCCAAGAAGAGCGGCGGGCGTGCTTCGAAATATACCGGAACCTAGCCCTAGCCCGACGAAATTCAGCGACAGTGAAATCGTTCGGGCGGCGCTTATAGCGCATGTAGGCATAACGCTTCTGTTTGAGGGCCGTCTCACACTCGGCTGACCACCATGGGAGTGGTCGGTGTGCAAAACGGCCAGACGTCCTAGGAATAGTAGTCAGGCCCACGGCGATGAGGTTGCCGGAGAAGAACTCAACGGCATCATCTACCGACCTAAACTCCTCGACTGAGATAGAGAATTCAGTCATTTCCTGAAATGCAGGCCACCGCGCCCGCGCCAAGCACCACCGAGGTGGTCTCTCAGGCGGCAGTTGCCCTGAAAATGATATTTGAAGGGGAAAGTGATCACTACCATGGAGGTCATCGACCACCCCCCAATCAAAATCAGGCTGTGCATCCGAAGAGCACAAAGATAGGTCAAGGCAAGAAAATGAAGCGGTTCTCGGACAGTGATGCGTAAACTCATCCACGTTTAGGACACCCATCTCAAGCTCTTCGATCAGATCGGCAAGGACTTGTCCCCTGGGATTTATGGAGTAATCTCCCCAGAGAGGATGCCTGCCGTTCAGATCTCCAAGCAAGAGATAGGGCCTCGGCAACCGTGCAACGACGAGGCGGAAGTCCCCCGCGTCGAAGTCAGCTGACGGTGGAATGTACGCAGAAATGATAGTATACCTCCTATCCAGGTGCAGCTGCACAGCCACTGCCTGAAAGGAGGTATCTAAAGAGAAAGGAAGAACGGAGACATCATGCCGGGTGTAAACTGCGCATCCCCCAGCCCGGCCATCACGAGGTGGTGGGGTCGCAAGACCCTTATACCCCGGGAGGGCAGGGAGGGGGCACGCACCTAGCATGGTCTCCTGCAAAAAAATAGCTAACGGGGAACGGGACGAGACGAGCCTCCGCAGCTCCTCCCAGTTGGCCCGGAGTCCACGGCAATTCCATTGAAGGAATATGCCCTCCAGGCCTAGCTCGGAGGAGACGCGGGGGCCCTCCTCGAATTGAAGACCCTCACGGGAATGGCCGTACGCTTCCCGGGGGCAGAACCCCGGGCGCTGTTGGCCGGACAAAGCGCTGAAGGCGCTGTCGCCTTCGAGGACTTATTGGGGGAGGTTGGGCTCGCCATGCGAGTCTTTTCCTCCCTCCGCATCGAAACCTTAGGCGGGCGTTGCGGCTTCGGAGGCGGGGGGCCCTCTTTTCGAGGAACCACCGTCTCCGAGCCACTCGCTCCACCTCGGGACGTGGGCGAAGGAGCCGAAGCTCCTTTGTTGCTGTCCTCCTTTCGGGGGACAGCTTTAGGAACCCCGGAAGATGGCCTAGCGACCATCTTCAGGGGTGTTGCCTCCTGTGAGTCTAACGACTCGGTGGAGGCGCGTGGCCGTTTCGCCTTACGGGAAACGGTCAAGCTGGGGGAAGAGGGGGGAGCCCTGGTTTTAGCCGGGGCAGGGTATGAGCCCTTTTTGCCGCCAGCTTTACCAGGGGAGCGCCCGGGTTGGGTAGAGCCCGCAGAAGGGCTCCGAATGGGCGCGGAAACAACCCTGCTCGTTGGCCTGGATGGGCCGGGAGCAGAGGGTGCCTTCCTAACTATTGAGGCATATGACGTCCCAGGCAGAGCCGGGCGCGCCAGGACCAGGTCCTTTGCCTCGCGGAATGAGAGTCGATCCTGGGCCTGAACGGCCAGGATTTCTTTCTCAAGGAGATATGCACCACATTGCTTCGAAGAAGCAGGGTGCGGCTCTCCGCAATTGACACACTTGGCCACACACGATTTGGACTTATCGTGTGCGACCTTGGAGCAATTTACACAGACTTCGGGTGACCCCGACTTTGCACGTCTACATGAGCGATTCGTATGGCCGAAGCGGTGACAGTAATAGCACCGCCGCGGCAGTGGCACGAATGCCTTCACGCGGTAGCGGTACCAACCGGCACGCACAGACTCAGGGAGCTTGTCACAGTCGAACGTGACGAAGAGTGTAGGGGTGGGTCTCGAGGCCCCTCCCTGTTTTCTCATCACACGTTCGACCTTGACCGCCCCATGGTCGGCCAGCTCTAAGGTGATGTCTTCAATGGAGTAGTCAACGAGTTCCCTCGCATAAACTACTCCTTTCACAAAGTTCATGGTAGAGTGCGGCGTCACACTCACCGGGGTGCCATGAAGTGTCCGAAGAGCACTTATCTTGGCCGCCTCGGCGGGATTCGCCGCATTCGCCAGAAGGCTCCCGTCCGAGAAACGGGTTACCTTCGGCTCTCTACCAATTGCACTAGCTAATCCTCTCCGCTGATGGATCATGTTGCCCTTGGACAACATGGTGCCATCAGTGGAGCGAATAACGAGGAAGCGTTTGAAGCCAGCGGGCTCGAAAACGCCAGGTAACCTCTGAATCAGGGGCCCCGATGTCATCGAGGCTCCGCCCTGTGCACTCTTGGTAGTAGTCTTCTTTGTCAGGGGCTCCGCAACCGGGGGGGCAGAGGGGGCGGATGTGCCGATCTTGGCTTGGTCGCTTGCCAGAGTGGCAGCAGACCCATCCGTCCCCGCAGCCCCCGCGGATGGAGAGGAGCCCCGAGTCTTTTTGGTCTTTTTAGTCTTTTTCTTTTTCGGAGAGGAGGGCGGGGAATGAACCCGCTTTTCACCTCCGCCGGCAGAAGTCCCCAGGCCAGATGGACCAGCCTCAGCCAGGTCCCTCTCCGAAATGGAGAAGGTCCTGGTTGTCGTAGGGGCACCTGTCGGAGGAGATCCCTCCCCTCCTTCTACTGCCTCGGAGCCCTCAGCCATTTGAGGAGGACCTTGCATAGGGGCGGATTCGGGTTCGGTGCTTGGCGCCGAGCCCGAATTCTCCCCCATGGAAGGCCCTACCGTCTGGGGCTGGGTCTCCTCAAGGACCATGTCTATCACAGGAGGGGCCTCCAATTGGCCATCCCCTCCCAGGACATCGCAGGTCCCCTTGGCAGTGTCGCCAGTCTTGTATGGGGAGGCACAGGCCTTGACCCCGGCAAGGTTTAAAATTCTTGCCAGCAGGTCTTTTGAGGGAAGCGACCGAAGGGGCCTGGCTTCCCTCTCCCCCCTAAGGGGGTTTGCCCTACCGAGCCGCTTTGATGGGAAGCGGCTGGCTAAGGGCTGCCTGCTGGCTTTCTTGGCAGTCCCCTTGAAAAGAAAAGATGGGACTGCCGCTGGGAAAAGGGAGGTGCCCGAAAGCACCTCCAGAGAAGGGGGTGAGGGGGAGTCCCCTGCACCCGTAGGCGAAGGAGAGGAGTAAGCCTCCTCTCCGGTTAGAGAAATATGGAGGGTCCCCTGTGCAAGCACAGGGGGGGGGACCTCCATTTTTTCGGTGGAGCTGCCCAAGGGCGGCTCCGTCGATGAGCAAGGGGGAGTTAAAGGGGTTTGGGTTTTTTTTTTTGTTGTTCATCTATGGGCATGGTGACCCTATTTTTGCCACGGGACGCAATAGCTCATCACCCCTCGCAGTAGCCCGCACTGCGAGAGGTGCTTACAAGCCCGGCAGAGCCAGGCACCGCCATTCGGGACCACCCCTCCCGCCTGGTGGCCTGGCAGTCCATCGGCATGGCGGCTCCACCTTGGACACGGCGTAAAAAATATAGGTTGTGAAGAGGAGAGGAAAAGGGATGTGAGGAAGGTATGGGTGGGGATGAAGCAGGTTGTTAAAAAACCCCCATCCCGAACCGGAGCTCAGGGGTTAGGGGACAATGTCCCCTCCCCCCTCAGCCCCGATCCGGGGTGGTTGGCTTGAGAAGGAGGTCAGCATTCTACCCTTTGAAATTAGAGGCTGACCGGAGAAAGTTGTGGGAGAGGTTGTATGAAAAGCGACAAGGTAGGGGAGAAATCGGGCTATCTGAAGGAAGGAAGAGGGGCTAAGCTGGGACCGGACGGAGCGCTGGATCCCGTCAGCACGGCGGCCAGGATGGCAAATTGCCGCGCCCCTTACGGGGCTAGTCAAAAGGAGAGAATGATTTGGAGCGCTACAGGCGGGATGGAAACAGCAGTCTGTTTAAAAGGGGATTGGTTGGGAAAAGAGACAGAAGTGCCTTACTTTGTTGCCCTCTGACCGGTCGCTATGGCTAATCCGCCTCCGCGGATGGCTGAACCCACAACTCTCTCTGACTTAGGATATGGGTTTGTCTCTCTCTATGGGGTTCAAGGTTTGATTAGGTGCCAAAAGTTTTCTGAGGGATGTTCACAAGATGGGCAGGTTTGGTCTATGGTGTTTGTAGTAGTTAAGGCTTGGAAGGTGGGTTAATACGACTCTGGAGAGTGGCTCTACTGTTTACATGAACAGCCAGTTAAGAATGAAAACAACAACAAACCCGACTTAGCCGCATCCGCTACAGCTTTGATCGTCTCGCTTTTGCCATTCACACATTCGTTACCTCTCGCTTCCTGTTGGATTACACGCTACTACTCCTTGATCCTATAACTTGTTCAAAACCTTGAGGCCCGTCTTCTCCACCAGGGACGTTTCTCTCGTACAACCTACTACTCTGTGAACGGCACTGATTGCCCATTCGACCCAAAATTACCTTCATGGACTTACTTCTAAAATATAAGGTCAGAAACACCCATGCCCTTTCTACCTATTTTGCGGAATGAACTTATCCTGGACTCTGAATGCTAAGCTCTTGCTCTGCTCTTGTACTACTTGTTCTATGAAGTCGTCTGCGGTGCATTGGTGTTCGTGCTTTCTCAATATTTGCCCTGAGAATGTGGAATGATCTGCCTACTGTTATACAGGTTCCCCAACCCATGGGTGCCTTGAAGACCTGCCTATTCTCTAAAACCTTTCCTTAGATGGACGGGCGGACAGTGCAGGCCCATGGACTCGAACGCCATACAAAAATTATTATCACAATTGACTATTAAGAAATATTTTCCATTTACGGATAAGAAAGATTAAAATCTAAGTGGGGTGAGAGTAGTCAATTCTGCGTTTGGGGAGAAAATTTAGTCAGCTTATCTCATGATAAGAGTTGTTTTATCATCAGAGAAGAATGAGTCAGAACCAACTATTTCATGAGTCCTCTAAATATCTGGTCAATTCAACCCCTGATTCAATGATTCGTTTAAAAATAAAATAATATAAAAATATGCACGATGACCACACTTAGCGGGGAATGAATACTTGCTAATAATAATCATACATGCGGCACTCTTCAGAGCTGTATGACGTCGCAGAGCGCCTATCACTGAGAGAAGTTTAAGTGAAGAAATGAGTCTTCAAGGTGCTCTGAGGCATTGAAAGCGGGAACGGAGCGTATAGGGGTGGCAGTTCATTCCACGTCTTAGGAGCATATTATGAGGCACATGCGAGAAAGAGGTAGAACACGAACGTAAGGCAGGCAGGTGTTGGAAGAGACGAAAGGTAAATCAAAATGAGAGCAATCCAACCTCAAGGAACTGACACCCCACCCTTTTGGAAAAGCTCTGTTACGGACCATGAAAGTATCATATGAGCATACATGGCACAGGTTGCATACGGGCATAATAGAGTATTGTACCTTCAAGTAACACTTGAGCAACGTCGTGTCGATGATTTGCTTCTTCGAACTCGAATCCACGTCACTCCCCAATTGGAGCAACCTACGGCGCATCTGAGGGGGGGAGAGGGTAAAAGTTAAATGACGGGAGGAGGAGGGGGACTCACCAACTGGGAAATACCTCCCCCTTTCCAAGATAGAGTAGGGAAATATGAGCCCCCCCCCCCTCCCGGAAAAAAAAGAGAGAGTATTCTGGGAGGGATCAAATATTGATCCAAAAGTAAAAACCAACAGGGGGCATCTACACCAAGAAGCATGGGCAACCATGCTGCAGCTGACATCTTGAGGATTGCATTCTATCTCAGGTCCAACCCCGGCGGGTGGTTATCTTCCAACACATTTCCACTTCCTCCATTTTCTTTACAGAATCTCCCCTTACAAACTTTCCTGACAGATGCACTTGTTGGTTTTCGCTTCTTAATTTTAATAACAGAGGTTTGAAAAGGAAAGTGGTGAAGTTGGGGAAGCTAAACATATGAAGTAACAGAGGAGATTACTAGAAGCGCTGGAAATGAGAGAGCAAACCTTAAGGTCAGGGGAGATGGGTGGTGGTCTCATCCAAGATCAAGTAAGGTATTCCTGGGATTATTACACGGAGAGAACGGTTTAGCAACCCAGCGTTATCGCTCACACTTATCCACCTCGAATCTTAGGAGGATGGGGGACGGCGAATCTTGACCCCCCGCAGCGAACAAAAGAAGGAATTTAGATAGACACAGGGTTCTAGAACTCACCTGCAGTAGGAAATGGACCAGTTCCTCGAGCGCCTCCGTCAGTTTGTCCTCTGGCAGGGGCGGGACGGGTTCGGGGTAGGTGACCCTGGCGCGGTACTCCTCAGGGACGAGGTCAGGGTAAAGACCAATGACAAACAGCAAATCTACAGCAGGAAACAAATGGAACAAGTCATGACTCGAGGGATTTAGTGACTTTTCTCACTAGGCAGAGAGTACCATTGATGCACACCAACCCCGCATCAGGAGATGCATTTCTATAACCGGCAACCAGAGGGCCATGAACCTCTACTCCTCCCCCCCCCTAAAGATTTATGGAAAGGTTGGCAGTAGTGAAGTGGAAATGAGTGGAAGTTACACAGCCCGGGTGAAAGGAAGAGCACTTAGCGAACTAAGGGTCGGAGGGGCCCGCCGGCCGCACTTAAATAATCCCCTCTGTTCCTTCTTATAAAAAACTCTCAACAAGTGTTTGAAGGGGTTAAAACAAAGGGGTGAAAAGAGGAAAGGAAAAACTCAATTTAAATGATAGTTTAAAATTAGTGGCTTTAAAAAAAAAAAAAATTACGAGCCCATCTGGCGACTGCCGAGTTGGGCATAAATAGCTGTACTCACAACAACCTAGTACTAGGCTACATTAAAATAACAATATGTACCCTCCCCCAGCAAAAACAACAATAAAAAAAAGGAAAAGGGCAAGAAGCAGGAAGCACGCTCCGGCGTCGGGGGGCTTCCATCGAGACAGGAACGTGCAACCTACAAAAAAACCCCCCCACCTCAGTTAAATAAAGTGGAGGCCAGCCTCCTCCAAAAATTCATATAGTCCACAAGTCAGTGTGCACTAACCCATCCCGAGTACAAGGGACAAGCGGTAGCGAACCCGCTCATCCCGGTACCAGTAGCGTGCGCGAAGATCGCCCAGACTGGGACATTCAACAAGAATGTGCCGAACAGTCTGGGGAACAACACAGTCGTTACAATAAGGCGCAGGAGGGCGCTCCATCGAAAGACGGTGCGTCCAATTCGGAGACGAGAGAAAGCAACCTGAAGCCTTCGCAGCAATGAGGGGTAGGCCCATAGGAACAGTCGGGGCGCAATAGCACCCAACTTTAAGTTACCCTCAACCGTCTCCCATCTTCTTTGCCAAGCAGCCTGGAGAGCTGCCCGTATTCCTGCCATGTAGTCGGTGTGAAGAAGAGCGAAACGGTGGTCCGGTCGCCCAGTCCTCGCGGATGCTTTGGAGCCCTCATTCCCCGCAATTCCTACATGTCCAGGAACCCAGCATAAGATAATCTCGACATCAGGCCGGCTGGTAAAAACTATGACGTCACGGATATCACGAACCAGGGGATGCAGAGATTCCAATGCCCGGAGAGCACTCAGGGCGCTTTGTGAGTCGCTATAAGTCACAATCCTGTCTCTGAACCGGGCACGTCGCGTAATCTCCCGTACTGAGCGGTGTATTGCAACCAGCTCGGCCGTGAAGACAGACGCAGCGAGTGGCAGAGCCCCGCTGACTTCAAACAGGGGGGATATGGCATGGAAACTGTCCCCTCTTGGGACTTGGAGCCATCCGTATACACTGGCACGGTTCCAGCGTGACACGATGTGTGCTCCAAAAAGGCCGAATGCAATACTCCCGGCGCTGTACAAGATTTGGGAGCAGAGGCGTGGCGACAAATAACCAAATGTGGCACACTCCAGGGTGGCGTCCTGGGCAGAACAAAGGGCGCAATTCTGGAAAATCCCAGTTGATTGATTTGTTATTGCAGTATCCTGAGGTAATCAGTAAAGGTGATCATGATGTAGGCACTACCACCGCGATCAGACACCAGATTCATGTCACTGATACTACTCCTGTTGCTCAGCCTATTAGCTACACCGGTTGCTGATGAAGTTGAACAAGCATGTGAGGAGTAGGAGAGTGCTGGTATTATCTGTCGCAGTTTCTCTCCTTACTCTACTCCTATTGTTCCTGTCCGAAAACCTGATGGAAAACTCAGACTCTGTATCGATTATCGACAACTTAACAACGTGACCAAGAAAGATAAGTTCCCGACTCTGAATCTGAGACTACCCTTTGGAGTGACAAATGGCCCAGCAACTTTTCAGAGAGCTATGATCATTGCTTTGTCTGGCATTCCAACTTCCTGTGCAATATTCTATCTGGATGATATTCTGATTCTGGGATCCACTTTTCAACACCATCCGATTAGTTTAGAATTGGTGCTTTCTGCTCTGAAACAGTATGGTTTTAAATTAAAACCTGGGAAAGCTGATCTCTGTAAACCCCAAGTTGCATTTCTGGGACACATTATTTCTGCTTCAGTAATTCTCCCTCAGGATAGTAACTTGTCTGGAATTCAATAATTTTCTGTACCAACAACTACTGTCCGGCAGGTTAGACAATTTTGGGGCATGGTAAACTTTTACCATAGACATCTACCCAATTGTGCAGAAATCTCAAAACCTCTTTTTACATTTACTAATCAAAAAAGTCTTGCCTGGACATCAGAGTGTTGAAAAACTGAAAGAAATGTTGGATCACCAATAATGTTAGCCTATCCGGATTACTCCGATTATGCTTCTCTGTTACTTTTACAAGTAGATGCTTCTAACATTGTTTCTGGTGCTGTTCTGTCTCAGGTTAAAGATGGAGTTAATCGACCCATTGCTTTCTGAGGCACATAAGAAATATTCAACTAAAGAGCGTGAATTATCAGCTCTGAAGTGGGCTGTTAAACCCCTTTAAGAGTCTTTCTATATGGTATACATTTTATTCTGCTTACTGACCCCCGTCCATTAATTTATCTGCATAATATGAAATTAGAGTCGCCTTGTCTGGCCCATACTGTGGAGTATCTGTTTGAGTTTAATTATGAGTTGTGGTACACCCCAGGCCCCTCTAATGTGATTGCTGACATTCTGTCCTGAAACCCTGTTAGTTTGAATGATCATTCTGATGCTATATCTGAGCAGACCATCCAGGCTGGATTTATGTTAATTTCCATCCCTGGAAGTGGAAGTTCTTTATTTATGAGCATCTCACATTACCAAACTAGGGATGCTTCTAATCATCAGACTGTCCGTGAAGCTGTTTATGATGAAATATTAAAAGATCCTACTAAAGATGGTTATGATCAGAAAGCTTCAACTCTGAGACATTTGATCGTCATCCCCTTGAATTAGCCCCCTGTTCTATTCTGTATAATCTGGTTGATGACCAATTTCAGGATGAAAATGCAGAAACTATCTGTACCTCTTCTTCTAACCAAGTCAGTCATGTTCCTGAGTCCATTTTGCCTTCAGTAGCAGTTCGTCAATTCAGTTGTTTTTTCACCTGTTTTTCTATCATTTTTTCTTGCTTTGGATTCTTTAATTACTTTCCAGAAAAATGATTCTGTCATTCAGAAATCAAGATCTGTCATCACCTAAAAAATACTTGCTTCAGATTGGTTTCCTGCCTTGACCCCTTTTCTGATCTTCTGTCCAAAATCTCTCATTTAATTAAGGTTTACTGGTCTATCTATATCTCTGCTTCTGCCCTATTATCTGTTATTCTGAAGTCTCTGGTTATTCATCTGGCTGTAGCTTATCATTATGAATATTCTCATGCAAGTCATGAAAAATTGACCACTATTCAAAATGGTTAACAGTAGTCGCACTCAGGGATAAATCTAGATCTGTGGTGGTTGCTCTAAGGAATCATGTTTTTCCATTTTTGCCATCACTGCCACACTGTCTTTTGTCAGATAATGGTCCTGAATTTACCAGTCAACTTTTCAGTGACCTCCTGTCTCAGTTTGGCATCACGCATGTGTTTATAACTCCTTACAATCTATCTTCTGATGGTGTAGTTGAATGGGTTAATCAAACCTTGCTTCAACTTCTAAGAGTCAAACAAACATATGACTGGGATCTAGTTTTACCTGAAGTTGTCATTTCTTATAATAATACAATCCACAGTGGAACTGGACAGCCTACCAGTAAACTAATCTGGTCCAATCTCATATTATGACCATCACTCCACCTCTCTCTCGGACTCTTGTCAAGAAGGTTGGGGTGAAGGACATCCAAAATATATACCATATTCTGTCAGGCAAAAAGTTGCCTTAAAAATTCACTCTTCTGGACATCAAAATGTTCCGAAACTTCAGCATAAATATTCTAGTCCATATGTGATTGTCCATTCTTACTCGAACAAGGTAATATATATTATCCAGAAAGTTAATTCTGAATCTGTTAATTAATTTAAATCCATTACTCAGAGTTCATCATAGTCAGTTGAAGAAATGGATTCATGTCCCAAAGTATATGTTTCATGATCCAAATTTCCATTCAGAATTTCTAAAGAAAATGGAGTTTTCATTACCAGATTCTCAGGTTTCTGACACTACCAATGAATTTTGAAACTCCCATTTCTGATTGGTCTGGAGCATGATACAGACCAGGAGGGAGGAACTGATGAATATAGATTCAGAGGATTTTCCTCATGTCTGTCTGTATCTGTGACTTCTGTTCATGAAAGTGTGAGTGAAATTGAGTCAATGTCCTCTGAATCTCAGGTTTGTAAATTAATATTTCTGGCTGACCCTCAACCTCTATTTACATCTAGAATTGAGTTAGGATTAGTTCTAATTCTACAATTATCTGAAGACGTTTCACCAATCAATCCTGATTAATCCGAGCTAATACTTGAGGATTTGTCTGGCGAGTGGTGTTCTTTAAATGTCCATCAACATATTTCCTCTACCCCAAAGAATCCAATCTGAAATATTGATGCAACCATGGATTGGGATGTATCACTTGAAAGTGATATTTTAGAAGCTTCAGCCATATTTATCTGTTCCTCTGAAACTTCCCTGTCCCCTGTAAAAGACTGAATTATCTGACCTTGAAAAAAGCTTTCCTTTCAATTTTGCTGGTTTTTCTGTCATAACTCATACAACCACTACCATTACCCAGCCTCATCCAATTACCTGTAGAATGGGTCCTGTTCAAGAACTACCTCATGTCATGACTATACCCCTTGAATACAGAAACTAATTTTTAGAATTACTAACTTAGTACCAGATCATGATAGTTCTAATTTTGAATAATACAATTCTTATCCCTTCTGTAATCTGGTACTAACATGGAGAACACCCAGAAAGAGTTGCACCAGTCGTGACAGTGGAGCTGTTCTCATCTTCAACTGACTAGTGGGGCTGAGCATCGACTCCATATAACTACCTGGATAATGCAATCTTGCATTTGGAGAAGGCACGTCAGATCCTCCCCTGCTCGCTCATCCCCCTGATGAGCGACCCAACACGGGCTCTTGGCTCTGCATTCCCGAGCACAAACTCACTGGCTCCAGCGACACCGGGCCATCGGCAGAATCCTTTGGGGATCTGAGAGAGGTGAAGAGGTCCATCGAGTGAGGTGTTTGACTTTCCTGGAAACGAGGACTCTCAAGCAGCAGTGGGGTGAACCTGGGACACCTGGCCCAGACTTCGAGCAGGAGGATGGTTGCTGGAGTCACCGGGAGGTGCCTCCAATGCCGAACACCCCCGGCACTTCCTCTCTCTCCTCAAAATCGGTCGGTCAGCGGATACAACAGCCACTCTGATTCTCCTCCTCCTCATCATCATCAGGGCATGAGAGACAGTGGGCTATGGCTGAAATCACCCCCACTCCACAAATATCCGCCCCTTCCGTGTGACTTGCCGTAAGAAGAGCCGCTCGCCCTAAACTAGAAAACCTTCGAGGCGAAAGTTATAACTACATAAGTTACAAAAGTGACTGGTTTATTCATGATCCTTCAACTGCCCCCACTCCCTTCCCCAAGTACTGTCCCAGTATCCATATTCTCCAAGAAACTGTGTTACGAATCCTGATCTTGTCTCTGTGATGAGTTTAAAGCGCAATTTAAATTTAAAAAGTGCAGTCTTAAAGCCTAATCAAAGAGGCTAGTGTATTATCAGCTTCTAAATTTATTTAATCCCTTTCCCTAACTTCTCCAAAATCTACAGCTTCGTTTAGTTTTTAGTCTGTATGATCAAAGATCTAACATTCCTGAATCATTGTGTAAAATATTAATTGCTGCATGTCTGCAAGAATTTTTGTGTTGGCTGCTGATTGTGTAGCGGAACCCCTTTAAATGGCAAAATAATCCTCCTCTAAATTTCACTAAATCTTAAATGCCAAGAAATGATTTAATATGTAAATATGATATTCATTTTGTCTCTTTACTATTTCTGCCCTGTCACTTTTGCCGTTTGTTTCTCTTGTTTTACTTGATTCTGTTTCTTCTTTCTCTATTTTGTGTGATTAGTATAAGCAAGGAGGGTTTTTTTTTTATTAAGAGGCTATCTGGCGTAAGCAAGGAGGGAGGAGTGTAATAGGATATGCCTCTTTCCTTTATTATAATTATATAGGTATATACGAGCGGGGGTCAATAAGTTTTGCGAATCGATAGGGCAAAACAGAGGAAGGGGGATGGCTGTTTGTGGGGGTGTTATGACAAGTCAAGACCTGCAGCCGCACGCTCCTGCCTCGTCTATTTAAGAAGCAGTAGCTGATCGCAGATCGTCAGTCACAAATTTTTCAGCAATGGAGAAGGTTGAGCACCGCGTACTGATCAAATTTTTGACCATGGAAGGCAAGAATGCAAAAAGAGATCCATGGACGCATGGTTGCAGTGTACACCGACACCGCCCCTTCCTATGCAACCATTGCTCGCTGGAATAGGGAGTTCCGCCATGATTGTGAATCCCTTGAAGATGACCCCCGTCCAGGACACCCGTCAGACGTGACCAACGAAAACATATGTGGCCCGTGTGGAGAGGATGATCCTCGAAAATCGAGGGGTGAAGGTCGAAAAAATCGAGCGAGAACTTGGAATATCACATGGAAGTGTTATCAACATCATCTACGACAATTTGGCCATGACCAAGGTCTCTGCCCGTTGGGTCCCTAGAAACCTCACGCCCCATGATCGACTTCAACGTCGTCAAAGTCCACAAGGCCAGAGTTGCACCAGCTGCCCTGCGCGAGTGCGGATTCGAGGAGCTCAACCATCCCCCCTACAGTCCAGACCTGGCCCCCAGCGAATACTTTTTATTCCACCAGCTCAAGGCTGCACTGCGTGGACGCAGGTTTTGGGACGATGAAGATGTCCAGCTCGCCGTCCAGGAGTGGATTGAACAGCAGTCGAGAGATTTCTGGTTGTCGGTGTAGAAGTTTGGTTGTCCGCCTCCCCTCCCCTATGTCTAATCTCTTTCTTCTTTTGCAGAATGTGTGTGTGTGTGGATCGTGTGATCACCGTCTTTGCTTTGTGTGGGGAGACTCGATGGATCTCTATCGTGCTCTCCCATTCATCTCCTGTTTTCTTTTTAGGCGGATTCTTTCAGCATAACTATAACGTGTTAGGTAAAAGTTTGGAAGTAAAGTTTGTGACTGAGGAAGGAAGAGCCGCCTAGACGGAGGATAGGTGAGTGAAGATTGTGTGAGATTGGATATGGTTGAATGTGTTACGAGTAAAGATGTTTGAGTGTGGCAGTGAATAGGTCACTGAATGTGCCTTGTCTTTTTCAGTTCTGTGGTACCGATTGTCGCCGACATCTGGCTTTCGGAGATGGCTGAAGCCAATCCTAACCCTCGCAAGTGCGCCTACCTTTTGGGGCAATTTTCTAAGGTGTGGACCTTGGAGAGCACCTCCCAGTCTCCAGGGAGTAATTGGAGTAGCGCCCAACCGAGTGTGACCCAGCAGTTGGGACCAACAAGCATCCCAGCTACCTGAAATCCTTCGCTTTGCCGAGCCTGGGGCCCCTCAGAATCCCGCAGAAAGTGAGCCACCTCCCACTTTCTCCAACACGTCTCACTCCATTAGTTAGATAAGGGTGCACCCGTCTTTCGCGATATCTTGGTTTTATTATTCGTTTGCGTGGCCAAGATCTTATGTAAGGCCTTTTGGTAAATATATACGTGTGGTGGTTGGCCAGAGTATTGTAAGGCCAACTGTATGTATGTATATATATATATATATATATATATATATATATATATATATATATATATATATATATATATATATATATATATATGTAATGTATTTTGGTTTAGGTTGAGGGTTATATAATATTTGGGGTTGATTATTTTGCTATAATTACGGTTTCTAAATTAAATTTAGAAAATACTCTCTCTCCTCAATACCCTCTTCTTGAACCACCGAGCGGACCTTGTCAGGGCGGCGGGAATCTTTGGCTGGTGACTCTCGATCCCGCCGCTACATCGGGAATTCGAAGCCTCAGGGACAAGTGGCGCAAGTGCATTGAAGTCGAGGGTAGTTATATTGAAAAATACTAAAACACTTTTCCTCATATCTCGTTTCCTTATATCCGAATTGCAAAACTTATTGACCGCCCCTCGTATTATGTGTTTAGATAGGCAAACTATGATAAAATCCTTTTAATTAAATAAGTTTGAATTCTTTTTCAGAAGAGATATTGATAAATGTAGTATTAACAAAAGGTTTTTGAATTATATACAATCTTAACAAAAATTTGTTTCAAAACAACCGTATTAAAATTTAAGGACCGCAGCTAAGGGGTAAGTTACCTGTAATATTTACTAGTTTTGCACTTAGGCCTTATCTATTTCATTATTTACATGTTAGGATATTAAGGTATTTAAATTTGTAATAATTCTTACTTTAGTTTAAATTTTGTTGCTCTCTGCTTCTGTGCAGGATGGAGGTTTCCTCACCTCCTCGTAAAGATTTGTTAATTGTAAATTAATTAGGCCCTAGATCAACTTATATTTATTATAAATTATAGTGATAGATCTATATTATTATATTACTAAATTTATAGATTTCTAATATGTTTCATTATTAATATTTTTCCTTTTGAAAATCTGTCATGTTTATATCTTGATAAAAACTGTATTTTTTTTTTAGATTTAAATTTGGGCCGATTCTAATCTTGGAACAATTCTAATTTGGGGCAGATTCTAATCTTTGACTGGTTCTATTTAGTCTTGGACTGAAAAATCTCCAATTGTGCCAGTCTTGGGTCTATTTCTGCCTAACCAAAAAATCTCTGGTCTTACTCCGATTGTAAATATTCTTTTGTATAGTAGTTAGTGCTTAAATAAATCTATTCTTATAACCCTGTTGTTATTAGTAACCTAATTGCTCAAATTCCTAAGTTTCTGCCTCTTTGTTCCCTTTTTCTTAAGTCTGTCCTTTGCTCCCTGATTTCTGCAGTTCTGCATAAGCTTGAACATGGACCGTTCAAGTCTTTTTCCTTTTCACTCTTCTACTATCTCTTTTTCCTATTTCCTTTTAGAATACTCCTTCCCTGAGTTGTCATTTGGGCTGGATTTACGCCCCAGCCAAGAAAGCATTTGAACAACTCACCCTTCATCTCATGTTCCACTGACTCAATCTGATCGGCAACACCGGTACCAGGACAGGTAGCATGCGCGGAGATCGCCGAGACTGGGATATTCAACAAGAATGTGCCGACAAGTCTGGGAGACAACGCAGGCGAGCGCATATTCAAATGGCGGTGTGTCCAATTAGGAGATGAGATGAAAGCAACCTGAAGCCGTCGCGGCATTGGTGGGTAGGTCCAGGGGAACAGTTCCAGCCAATGGCACTCAACTTTAAGTTCCCCTCGATCGTCTCGCATCTTCCTTGCCAGTATTGTTTATAAAGGTTCCAAAAGCCTCTCTTCTGACCTAGCATGAAGTAACTGGTCAGGTCCTTAAGCATAGACAACTTACCATGGCCCTGTCAGAGTGTTCAAGTCAACCCAGTGATGCGGGCTTCCCTAATTTGCACTCGGGCCGGGAGGACCTGCAGCTCCTCCAGGTATCAACTCTAACAGGCTATATACATAGTACCTCTAGGCAGATTGTAAGGTGACTAAAACTTCAACACAGTAATTCTAGTACCACTAGATAAGTACCATGCTTATAAATTTTAATTACCTGCATCAAGATCAAAGAAGAGCTTCCTGGCTGCTTCGAACTTGTGTTCACAGAAGAGATGGAAGGCATGAAGCTTCTTAATATGCTGCTTCATGTTTTCCCTAATCTGGCTGCTCTCATCCCAAAGATCCTGCAGAGATTCCTTTGATTATTGACCTAAATTCACCAGAAAGATCAGTTTCCAGAAATCATGGGGGGAGGAGGGTTCAATATCTGGCAAATGCCATCAAGGGCATAAGCCACCATAATTATGCTTCTACTTAGCATATTATAGACTAAGTTAAGAAAACAAATCACAAAGAGTAAACAAAGTAAAAATAACAAAACAATGCAAAAGGAAGAAGCAGGAGGCACACTCAGGGACTGGAGCACGCACCCAACAACAGTCAAATAAAATGGAGGAGGCCTGGGTCAAAAGGAAACGAGATATAGCTTTTGTATTGATTGCATCTTGTGACTTAAACTATAACCATTTCTCTACATTGAGGTCAGTACGTCCTTTAAGCCTTATCAATCCTAAAGTTATGCATCATTTTTTATGCTAAATTAGGCTTTCATAATGATGGGGTATCTGTTCTGTAGCATCTCATATGTGAGGGTAGGCGAGTATTCATCCAATCTTACATTGTGTGTTGTAAAAAGCAAATAAACCTGGATAGGAGCCAGTGGCCAGGGAAGCCATTTAACTCTTGAGTTTTGCTCCTGCGAACAAATTCTATGTTATAAGATGATGTAACTAATATTCAATGTGACTACCTTTTGCATCAATGTCAACAAAGTCTCAGTATGAGCCGAATGCACACCTTAGAACTTCAGCACTTTGATGAGATTTGGTGCAAGCCTTCTGCTCAAGCATTGACCACACTCCAAAGTCCATGGGGTTAAAATCTGGTGAACTATCATACCAAAGTTCCTTAAACCAAAACCCTTTAAAATTTACCTGGGACCTCACTGATCGGAGTATGGTTGTCCTTACTCTAGGAAGACAACTGCCTGTCTCTTTAATGTTGAACCACACTGGTTCAACATTTTGAAAACATCCCCAGCTGTCTTTCCACTTCCATACAGGTAATCTATTGCTTCACATTTTCCAGTCATATTTGTAGAGGGATGCTTTTATTAATTTAAAATTTGAGTCACAAAATTCACTAAATCATGAAATGACCTGCAAGAATTAATTAATACTATGTAAACATTTAAAATGACTTGATGCATCAACTGCTTGTAAGTGCCACTTTAAACTTACCACCAATTTTAGAGCCACTTCAAATTTATGATAAATTTTAGAGCCACTTCAAATTTACAATAAATTTTAGACACTTCAAACTCACCATAAATTTTAGAGCCACTTCAAACTTACCACCAATTTTAGAGCCACTTTAAACTTACTGCCTATTTCAGTGCCCTTTTAAATTTACTGGCAAATTCCAATTTCAGAGCCAGTTCAAACTTACCGCCAATTTCAGAGCTAGTTCAAACTGCTTCTTCCCCAATAATTGTGGGATTTGTTTACTGATTGGAACCCGGCACAAAGACCAGATATGAGTCACAGAAGCTGCAAAGATCTGCCGTTTATTCCTGCAGAAACAATAAAGAATTACTTTTTCTAATAAAAAAAAGAAGCAGAGGCATTCCGCACTCAGTGCAAACATGAAGTTAGGTGGAAATTTCATAAAGTACATCACTAGGGTCCCAGTGTGGCTGCAACTCTTCTATAAGCTGTGCATTCCATAATGGATGCAGGTCCCTAAGTGGAGGGAAGGGGGATCTAAGACCGGGGGTTTAAATAACTTGAGAGCCAAAACAAAATACTAATGTATGACCTCTATGGCGACAAAGGTTTGAGAGGAACAGTTGTATTTTCCTCTTTACTAGCAATATATTTTTAATTGTTGGGGCTCTCATATGCTGGCTGGTTTTGAGGGCATGGACACCAAAAGTATATATATAGGTCTATGCAAGGCTAAGTATAAAGAAAAGAAATCAAAGAACTAGCATAACAACAGGAATAATAAGAGTAACAATAAAGAAAACACATGCTTACGTGCTTCTAAGAAGTCTCTCCTCCCTTAGGGAGATAGGCACGCAACTAACACTTTCATTAAGAATTCAGAAACAATTAAAAATATAAATAGTCTGTAGGAGGGAGACATCATCCCAACACCACAGTCTAGTGTCTAGGTGCTCAACTTTAGGATGAGGGAAAAGTGGAAGCAAACCCACTCACTACAGTACTGGAGCAGATCCAGTGTCTGTTACTAAAACATTCAACCTACTACAAAGAAAGTCTAATAAAATGGAGAAGGTAGGCTTCCTCCAAAAAGTCTAATAGTCCATAATCTATGTGCACAAACCTGTCTCAAATAAAAAGGACAAACGGCAGCAAACCTGCTCATCCTTATATGGGGACAGGTAATGTTTGTGAACATCACCCAGAGTGGGACATTCAACAAGCATGTGCTGCACCGTCCAGGGATCAATGCTGTCATAGAAATAAGGCGAGGGTGAATGCTCCATCAAATGGTGATGTGGCCTGCAAGTGTACCCAATTCAAACACAACAGGACGTGACTGGATGCAGTAACTGCACTGTGGGGTAGGTCCATGGGCACGTTTCGGTGCAATGACACGCAACTCTAAGTTCCACTCAGCCCTCTCCCATCTTCTTTACCAAGCAGCCCACATTCCTTCCATATAATCAGTGTGAGGAAGAGTAAAACGCTGGGCTGATCAACCCAGCCTTCGCAGACTCTTTGGTGCCCTCATTCCCACATGTCTAGGAACCCAGCAGAAGATAATCTTGACATCCACTCAGCTTGCTGCAACTGTGGCATCACATAATATTCCAATGCCTCGCGGAAATGACAGTGTTGGTAGGCCTGGAGGGGCCAGGACCAAGTCCTTAGCCTCGCAGAATGAGAGATGATCTGTAGCCTGATCATCCAGGATTTCCTTCTCCAGGAGATACTCGCCACATTGCTTCAAAGAAGTGGGGTGTGGCTATCCACAATAGGGCCTTATCGTGTATGGCCTTGGAGCAACTTACATAGACTTCAGGTAACCACAACTTTGCACCTTTACATGAGCAATTTGTATGGCCGAAGAGGTATCAGTAGTAGCACCTCTGCAACAGTGGCATGAATGCCTTCATGAGCTACTAACTAACATGCAATGACTCAGGGAAATTGTCACAGTTGAACATGACTAATAGTATAGGGGTGGATCTCGAGGCCCTTACCCTGAATTCTCATCACACATTCAACCTTGACTGCTGCTCCATGGTCGGTCAGCTCTAAAGTGATGCCTTCTATGGAGCAGTTCACAAGTTCCCTCACATAAACCACCCTTTTCAAGTGTCCAAATGACACTAAACAAGGCCGCTTCTGAGAAACAGGCCATCTTTAACTCTCTAGCAATCAAATTAGTACTAGTTAATGCTCTCCTCTGGTGGATCAAATTGCTTCTGGCCAACATGGTGCAATCAGTGGAGCGAATAACTAGAAAATGTTTGAAGCCAGCGGGCTCAAAAATGTCTGGTAATCTCTCAATGAGGGGCTCCAATGTAATCGAGGCTCTGCTCAGCACACTTGCGACTTTGGTTTTTGTCTGCTCCATCTCCCTATCCGAGGGTAATTCATGGCCGGTCATGCCACTCTTGTCCTGGTCACTTTCTGTAACTGCAGCAGAAGCAGATCCATTCTTCCCAGGTGCCCCCCCGCGCCCCCCGGGACGGAGGATGGGGGGGCTCATAGGGCCTATGGCCGATCACAAACATTACAGGGCTGGTATGCCATTCTCTATTGGGATAAAGGGAGGACTGAGCATGCCAGCTCCAATTAAAGTAATAAACCTTGGGTTGACTAGGTGGTGTGACAAGGCCCAGAAACAATGTCACATCTTGGCTCTTTAAGGGGTTTATGGTGATTCGCTTGACCACAATGGAAGGGAGGGAGGGCTGAGGCAGCGCATCCTCCATCTTGCTGTATTCTTGGCAGGCCCCTGAGAAGGCAAAGGGGTACCCGCAGCAAATGGAGAGTCGCCTGGAGGCAACTATACAAAAGGGAGTAAGGTAGAAAACCTTGAATCCAGCAGTAATGGAGGAAAAAATGCTCCAAAGATGGAAAAAGGAAAAACCATTTGGCGCAATCAAATGGTTGTAAGAGATCCCCTCCATCAGTCACAGTGGTGCTGTCATGAGATATCTTGCCCACCCCAACACCAAGGTTGGGAGATGATTTGGAAATAGGGATGTAGTCCAGAATGTCAGAACTTAGGAGAACTTGCCAATAATCGAAAATGCACAAGCTTGTGACCAATAAAAGAAGAATAGGGTGATTGGCTATATCCCACATTCAGCAACACAAACCAACCAGAAATTGCCCATTTGAACGGTTGATCTCCAGTGGGCATAAATGGGCACTATTAAATTTCAGCTTAGTACTAGGCTACTTTAAAATCGTGAAACTAAGGGCTACAGCTCCCAATTGAGCAGCCAGAGAGGCAGGACGATAGGGTTGTACTAATCGTTGACACATTGGCCAAGATCTGAAGATCCTTTGTGGCAAACCCAGAGACTTTTTGTAGGCCTGGGAGGCAAAAAAGGCATTAAAGCCTGCATGCCATAAACAGCCAAAGGGAGATGGTCAGCCAATTACACTAGGAAAGGGATTATTTTGGCAAAACCAATCTTCCCATTAATCGTGCTCAATGCCCCAGGACCTTTAAGTCTGGGTCTCTTGCAACTTGAGGGTGCTGTTTATAGAGGTTCCAAAGGCTCTCTTCTTATATGGCATGAGGTAGTTGGTCAGGTTCTTAAACTATGACAAAGGGTTGAGGGGATAGTTGTAGAGAAAAAAGAATGCTGAGAGGGAGTGAGGAGGAAGTACACCAACTTTCCATGGAACTGTTAAAGTTCAAGTCAAGCCAGTGATGGGTTTCCGTAATTTGCTCTCGGTACCAAGTGCATGCAGGTAGACAAGGGTTGAGGGGATAGTCACACACACACACACACACACATATATATATATATATATAGTGGCACTGGTACTGAGAGGTAGTGAAGAAGGGCACCAACAACTTACCCTAGGCTTCATCAGTTATCAAACCAGTGACAGGACTTTCTTAATTTACATTTAGGTTCCGAATATATATAACTGGCTATATAGGATATCCTCCTGGGGGGGGGGGGGAGTCACTCAAAGAGCAAGTCTGAGGTCCTAGGGGCTCCACTTTTATTCTTTAAATCTTACTCACCTCCCCCTGATCTGAAGGAGCCCCAAGGCCAACCTTGTCCTTAGGAGATCACATACTCTTCTTCATCTTTTTACTTTGGCCCTGGCAAGGCCCTTCCTTGTGGTAGAATCTGGCTTATGGCTTGTACTCGTCGAGCCTCGATCACTATTGAGGAGGACTCTCCTTTAAGGGAAGGGGGCCACTTTAGTCCCCGGATCTGGGCTCCCAGTAAAGTCCCTAATCAAGGATCAGAACAAAGCCAGTGCCTGTTGTTCTCGATGATCCTTAGTGGATCTCCACTAGTTCCCTGGACATAGGAGGGGAGGGAAACCTGCTCCATGTCAGGAGAAGTTGGGAGGGCTCCCTGGATAGATCACGGTGTGTGCACCTCCTGACTAGATAAGGAGCCATTTGGGAGCAGCTCCAAAAAAGGGGGGAAAAGGAAAATGCCTTTACTAGGCAAGCTAGGTGAGGGCGAAATCTCCTCAACACTAGAAGATTTGTTTATACTTTTACTCTTATTATTCGGCAGAGACATTTATTTTTGAATACTCTTTTTAAACAGGTTAACAACTTTCCCACTTTTACTGTCAACCTCACACCTTCACATTCCACACACCAGGATGATATAGATTGTTAGGTTAGGTCACTTCAGGTAGGTCAGATGCCATGAATTCTAAGTCATTTAACAGATTCATGGGATTACTAAACAATGGTTTTTAACTTAGCATCACCATAAACCTCATATGTAAGGTGCAGTTACAACCCACCTTCTGTGACCCATAGCTGACACCAGGTTGGGGGGTGGGGTGGCAAGTTCCCTGACTCAATCCAAGATCTTTTTGAAAAATTGGCTTTTAAAGGCAGCCTATGTTCTATTTTACACCTGGATGCAGTTCTCATTTAGTCATCAACAATGAGCAGCTGACACTAAAGTGTAATATTTTTACTTTACAAATGTAGGGAGAAGGGAATTAGACTTAAGATACAAGAAAGAGTGCTGAACACTAACTTGCTGATGATAGCGGATGCCAAGAACTTGGCTTTGTCCAGTTCAAGCGTTTGGACACTTAGCTGAGGATCACACAACTGGATCTCAATTCCCTTGGGGAGGACAGCAATCATGTATGGCTCATCATGGACTGAAATTGATAAAAATTTAGATTTATACAGTTTTTACCACTGACTTGCACTATACCTGAGTGAGAACAGTTTAACATGAGATTTCACCCATAGGTCAGTACACATTGCAGCTGCTGAAATTGACCAAAATTGGTCTTTTCTCCACATCTAGTGTAATTGCATTCAATGAGAAATAATCTTATTTATTAAAAAGGATATACACAAAATCAATGGCATCACTGTCAGAAAGTTTTTCATTAAGTGGTAAACTTAGGCCAAATGTGGAAGGCACAGTCCAAGTGGATTACTCAAACTGCAAGGAACTGGCAGACACGCACACCTCCCAAGCCTGCTCCATTTCCACTAATATTGAGCAATACTTCTAAGCCCCCAAAACATATGGTGGCAAAGAAGGTGTTAACCAACAACGGATTGGGGCTCTTTGGTCATACTCTATTCAAAATCAACCTTTAAGATTTTTTTTTTTAGGCACATTTCTGACACATTTTACACTGATAATGAACAACAGGTGGAGGATCTCCAATTTACCCACCTGCTGCTCAAATTATCCTTGCCATCTTGCAGCAGCTCATCTCAAAGAGGTTAAGCTGAGCATTTTTCAGGTTTCTTTCAAGACCTTGCAAAGATGAGTAACCCAAAGAAAATTTGAGGTCAAGTTAGGTTTGGTTTAATTTGTTATGTTTGGGCTGATATAATGAAACATCTAACTCTAGAAAAGCCAAAGGGAAGGGGGTGTTAGTTTATCATAATGATCCATTTTCTATCATGGATAAGGTGTCTAAATGGATTAATGAAATTTGCCTAAAAATTTCACTTTCTTATTCCTGTGTTAAAAGTGTTATTTCCCAGTTGTTTGTAACTAAAGTAAATGAAAAAAAAAATTTTTGATCCCCCAAACTTTTCTTTTGTAGTTAGGGCACTGAATTTCTAAATTTGCCCATTTGGAAAATAATGCTAGGGTATTATTAATTAAATATAGTTCGAAAGTGCTTGGATTCATCTTTTCATTTTCCTATGGGTTAATTTTCATATTATTGCTTTCCTCATATGCCACTTTGTGAGTTTTTTTCATTATATAATATATATAATAGCTTAAATACTCGTGACATTTAATATTTTACTCCTTACAACAAACATTTTTCTTACTTTCCAATGTTTCTTGCAGTGTTTACGAACAAAATGAGGCGACCAGGGCTTGTTTTGGTCCCCAATTGCCATGCCAATGTATGCTTTGTAAACTTCACACATCATCATAGATGCTGTCACACCGAACGTTTTTTCTCCTGTTTTGATGAACTGTCCGCAGATATAACAGAATGCGTCTAGAAAATGATTGTAGCCTCTTGATGCATTTCACTTGTGATGTATTCACTATAGTAGCTAGAGATGAAATGATAGTAGATCTGTGAATCCCTGTATAAATATTTCTGAAGTGATATTTCACAAGTTTCCAGGCGGTGCATTCTGGCAAGTTCTGAAATATTCTTGAAACTTGGGTTGGGCTTTGCCAACCCAACCCACCATTTAGGTGAAAGTGTCCTGGAATTTAACCATAAAGGATGGTTCCGGTGTAGCCACCTTATATGTGAGCTGGAGTCAACAGCCCAACACACTCTGTACCTAATAATTGCTGTAGCTAACAGGCTTTCGGCCTTCACAGCAGGTAGGGACCTCACCGTATACACTGCCACTCGACTAAGACTCATAAGAGGACGAAAGTGTGCCGGGTAACCAGAACCTCTGTGGATAGGAGAGTAAGTATGGAAAGGGGTAGGAGGGTATATAATAAAGAGAAGTAGAGATAGGTGGGTCCACTAATGAGTAGTGTGGGTGATCACCTATTATTATCATACTGTGCTAGGTGAGTCCAAGATGACTTTCACTCCACCAAGGCACCATGGCTACTGGACCCAACTCTGTACAGGTGGAAACACTTCTCCTGGTGCAAAGTTTGGGTAGAAAAGGTTGAGTGGATAGCTGTAATAATACCAAAATAATAATAATAGCCAGTAATAGTAAAAAACAATTATAATACATAAAATAAATCAAAATTAATACTACTACTAATAAAAAATACTAAATACTACTAAAGAATAAGAAGAATAAAAACAATAATAAAGTGAAATAGGTTTGCAGTTTATAGGTGGTTACCAGTTTTGGGATGATGATGGGTTACCAGTGTATGGGTGTCTGGCAAGGCAGCCTTACAGATGAGTTTGGTCTGACTCCAAAGTGTTCTTTTGCGTAATCCGCTTGTAGGCTGGGTTCTAATGGTGACCTGGTTATTGCCTAGCAGAAGGAAGAACTCAAAGAAAAATGGCAGTTTGTAGGCTTTAATCTCGGCTACCTCAGTTCAGGCAAGCAAAATAGTTGAGTTGTCTGTGGTTCGTTTGTGCATTCACACCTATGGGCTGACTATCAATGTTAATGTTGTGTTTCTTGTAAGTCTCCTTCTGCATCAGATTGTTGGGACTATCGATGGATGGATTGAGGACAAAGAATGGACTCATGATGCTAATAATAAACAAATCAGAATGATAATAATAATAATGAGAATTGGAAAGCCTGTCTATTTATACCAACTCCACTTAGGGGGGTGTGACTTCTCTTCTCTTAATCTTGATGCGGGGCAGAACTTATAGGGTCAGAAGTATGTGCGTGTGTTCTCTACTTAGATTGCTGGGCGGAGTCAAAGGGTGTGTGTATGTTCAGTATAGGCATGTGTACACCAAAAGAGTATTTGCATTTTGGCCACCTGAACAGGGCTTATCAAGCTGATATCCATAGCAAGATTGATTTCATCATTTTATAGGTTCATGTAAACTCTGGCTGGTCAGATCAGACTCCATTCTATGTGTGTCCAACTGTTTTTCACTGGCTCTATATGTGTCCAGACTTTTGGCTCACATTCATTTCCTAATGTGTGTATGTTTGTACATTCGCATTGGAACTTCAACGATTTTGCTTGCCCCATTACAACATATTCTATTTTGCATTGATATATATTATTGTGATTTAACATTATTTACAAGCATTTGTTTTGTTCTACATTAGTTCATTGTTACAACATGGCATATTATTTTAGTATTCAAATGGTGTACCCAACTTCAAGATTTCAATAAGGCCAATGGGGTGCTCATTTGTGAGGTTACTTATTGGCTCTACTCCACCTTGCAATTGGGTGCTACAGTGTAAAGTAGTGCTGAGAGAGAGTGAAGGGAAAGCGCAACAACTTTCTCAGGCCCCATCAGAGTTCAAGAGTGATGAGTGTGTGAATAAAGGAAGAGAGTGGAGTTGTGATTTGCTGGTGATAATAATCTCTATGGTTATGATCGAAATCCTATGAAAATGTAACCTGACCTCAAAATTTCCCAGGGTTTCTTAACAGAACCTACTCTTCTTTGATCATCAGGGTAAAGAAATGGGCAAGTTGGTAATGACCCACAAAAGCATGGCATTCAGTGAGGTAATGAAGGAAACAGAAACGGTTCCCAGAGTCAGAGATTTAAATAATTAATCAGGAATAATCCAATGGAATATTAAATGGAAAGAAACACGTCCAAAACATATAGGGGATTTCTTTTTTAATCTCAACTCTGTCAATGTGACTTGCAAATGGAGGGGGAAAAAAAGGAAAAGAAATTGCCATGGGTTTTACCACCAATCTGCCTTCATTTCCCAGTAGGGACTGGACCAGCTGATTAATATGTGATCAGAACCAACAGGTATCTACAGCATATGGCAGCCATCGAGAAAGTGACCTAAACTGGAGCTCCATCTAGTGACTAACCACAACCAATGTGACTTAACTTCACTCTAATCAGAGGCACGGTTTCACTCTGCTAAGCTGTAAGACCCCCCTCCCCATATAAAAGGATAAAAATTTGGAGGTACAGTCGACCCCCCATATTCGCGGGGGATAGGGACCACGAACCCCCGTGAATATTGAAAAACTGCGGATAGTTGACACTACACACTACCCCCAAAACACCCCCAACCCTTTCCAAACATTGTAATATGCTCCCAATATTAATATGTTTTGCCATGTTCATACACATACAGTACAAAATAAAGTATCAGAACACATGAAATTATTTTATTGTATAATGTTTACTCACCTGGAGATAGTTTTGTTTGATTGAAGAATGATGATTGATGACTGATGATTGTAGATGATGTTGCCTGTGCAGTTCAATGATGAC